>VDFB02193867.1:566589841-566677937 GCA_007258455.2 Sequoia sempervirens | reverse complement strand
TTCATTTATGTTTTATTAATGTGTACAATAATTTTATAATTATATAATACTTAATTTTAAAATTTACATAGTTTCCCATGGAACAATTCAATGGAACAAATTATATAAGTTGTATATAAGTGTATATAATTATTGAACTTAAGAATTGCATGAAACAAATATAAGTTGTATATATTTGTAATTTAGGCAAAATGATTTAAAAAAATATCACTATGTTTCAAATAAAGATTGAAAGCATATAATATGGGTTTACATGCAACCAAAAAAAGTGAGAGATGATGCTATCAAACATTCTTGAACTTAAGAATTTTCCATGGAAAAAATATGTACATATAATTGTAATTTACACAAAATGATTTACAACTATGTAAAAGTTATTATAAGTTCTCATTTGAACATGTATAGGGTTACAAGTGAACTTGAAAACCATGGATATAATCTAAGTCAAAGAGTTTGGTCCAGCTCGCTCTTCAATAACATGTACAATTTTTTGATGATCATCACTATCTAGTCTCCATTTTCTTCAGCCACATGCATGTGGAACTGCATGAAGATGTAGAGTGGCAGCAATTATTAAGTGACTATTTTGATATACCTTGTTATCAAGTTGATAGTCAACAAAATGAATCCCATGCTAAACAACTTTGACTTGTTTTAGATATGTCCCTTGTACTACAACAGAACCTGCATGGTAAACATGAACCTAAGGTAAGACATATGAACATTTGCAATATTTTCGTGCACAAGGTTTTGTACAATATATATTTAATGTTTATAATGTAATGTGCACATGTGAATACAATGTATATAAAATTTTAAATTCAAACTCACCTGTGGGAAATAACACTCCATCACTTGTTTCAGGTTCTATCAGCTTATTCCTCTCTTCTATGCAACACAATAAATAATAGCTAACACCTTCAATGTTTTCAGGCTCTGCTATGACTGAAAAAACATCTCCTATACACCAAATTTATACCCAAAAAAACTAAAAAAACTAGAAATGTCTCTAAAGATCATTAACTAGATATATATAATAATTAAATTATTGAAAACTTACACGTGTACCTTTTCTAACCAATACTGAAATATGGTCATAATCAGTTGAAATCAAAGGAATTTCTTCAAATCTTTCTTCCTCATCTTCACCATATGTTTCTAAAACAACTAGTGGCACTATATCCCATTTACCAACATATCCAAGTTCTTGATTTTTGCATGCATAATCAGAGTTTCCCTCAATGCACTCAGTGCGAAAACAAGAGTAATCCCTTGTGTCTAATATCCATCCATGGCGACTATCTAAACTCCTAACACAATGCAAAGATATTGTTTTTTCTACCATCTTGCATCCATGCATCGATCTTCTATCCACACCTAGATACATATGTACAACAAAAAACTTATGTGAACAAATATGTATATATATATATTAAATTTAAATAAATTCAAATTTTTGATTTAACGTAATTTATACATACCTGATATCTCCCAAAACACTCTATGTGGAATGTGTCGGTTTGTTCTTGAAGATTTGCTGACCACATTTGATGCAAAGTTTTTTTTGCATCATTCAACAACATCATGTGCATTGTCTAGATGATCTTTTGGATAACTCATTTGATGCTTTCTTAAAGCTCGTTTGATGCAAGCTCCTGCTCCATCATGCTCACCCTTTCCATGCCCACTCTTAAAAAAACTCCAAAGATGTGGTATTTTGTAGATTTTATGATATCTACAAAGTGCATAGAATGGCCATGAAGATTTGAATTGTGACGCACATCCATCTGACCATACAAAATGATTTTCAAATTTTACACCCCTGCTTCTCAAATTCTCAAAAAATATTGTAAAGCAATGTTGGACAAAAAGTGTCATGCTCTTTATCATCACTAATATAAAAGTGATATTCTTTTTTAATGACTCGTTCTTCATCTATACTCTCAACACCATCCAATTCTGATTGTGCATGTCAATAACACATATGAACCATAATAGTGATCTGCTTTGAAAAGTAATACTCTGATTGAATCTCATTTTGATGTACAAAGGAGTAATTTTCTGCAAAGTCAACTACTAATAGAACTATTCCATGTGGGAAAGTATCTCTCAATGTTTGGAATTGTTGTGCTTTCCACTTAGCAAAAAATGAATGATGTATGTATGGTCATATCAATTTTTGAAAATCTTCCATAAATTTTCTAATGGGAATCTCCTCTTCTATATAGTTCAACCTTGTGGATTCTTTCCCAAATTTTGTTTGCAACTTTACATACTTGTACATGTGTCAATAAAATATGTGAATAACTAATAAACCACACTTGATCAATGAAACATTACATCAAAGAGAATCCAAATAACTTGATCTATGAGAAATTGAAACAAATAAACTCTCTAAAAATAGGACTTACCTCTTGCAATTTACTATCTTTGTTAAGTCAATATCCTCAATTCTTGAAGGAAATTTATCCAAATTTCAACATGTCTCACAAATTCCTTTTATGCAGTTTATTTGAGGTCCATTTTCATGATCACATAATATAGACTTTATGAACAAGCTTGCCTATTTAGGAGGTGCATTTTGAAACCCACATCTTTCTTCTCTCATATTTTGAAACACCTAATAGTAGAAATCAAATTCAATATGATAACGACAACAAGTTTCAAAAAAATTGTTTATCTTCACATAATATGGCTTTAACCTTTAAAACATTGTTTACCCAATCTTTATATGAGGATATGCATTACAAAAGTTCATATACATCTCAAATTGTGCTATGTCTAGCCAATGTTTGATATGATTTTCATAAATACTAGGCCCAATATTGTATCTCATAACATCTCTAGTATTTGATGATGGACGAGTCTGATCATTCCAAAAAACTGAGACCAAGTTCCTAACAGCATCTTCAATCCTGTCAAAATGGGGAGCTCTACACATAATTGCCCAATTTCCTTCTAAACTCTCATCCAAAAACTCTCTTTTTCTCATATTTTATCAATGTGGCTCTACTATAACCAATTTTAGTTGAAAGTGCTGACATTTTTCTTTTTCTTGCTATATCTTGATGTACAATAGATGTCAACATCACCCTTCTTGTACTAGCCTTATCCACAGTTTGAGATCCTTTCCCAATGGAATCTAAACCCTTTTTAACATTTTGAACAATATCCTTTTGTAATCCCATGTGTTTCTTCTTATTTGATGCTGAATGGACACCCAACAATTGTAATGACTCTTTGAGCTCATCACGAAGAAGTAAACGTGATAACAATTGGGTTTTTTCAAGTGTATCAAGATGATTGAAATGATGATTGATCATTCCATTTATAGATTTAGTCATTGACCTCTTTCTCTTATTATAAGGTTGGTTGGCATAATATTTGAGTTTCTCCATATTCATTTCAAGTAAATGATCTAAATTTCTATGAGAAATTTGTTTCCCCACCTTCTCAGCTAGTTTTATATGCTCATCCATACCAGTAGGAGGAAGTGATCCCGACCCCTCTCCAACATGCAATGTTTGAACTTGTGCCTCCTCCCTATCTTCAAGGACCATGCATTATTGAGTGGATTCATTTGATCCAATGTCTAAATTTGGCTCGACTTGAGCATGAAAACTTCCTACTTTTTGAGCCCTTCCCACACATGTGTCACAAAATATTTTGCAAACAAAGCTAAGAGATGATGTTAAATATATAAGTGAAGTTTATGTATGCAAGAAAACAAACTAATAAAACATGATGAGCTATAAGTGAGAGAAGTTTGTGCTAGTTTTATATGCTCATCCATACCAGTAGAAGGAAGTGATCTTGACCCCTCTCCACCAAGCATTGTTTGAACTTGGGTCTCCTCCCTAACTTCAAGGTCCATGTGTTCTTCAACAGATTCGTTTGATCCAATATCTAGATTTGGCTCAACTCCAGCTTGAGGAATCCCTAGAGCATAAAACATAAAAATAATTTGAGAACATTGAAGTGATGAAAATAAAAGATCAAAGACACAAAACACAAATATTGAAATAAAAAGAATTGTCTTAAGGAATTGGAGTCAAGGATCATATAAACATTCCAACTTGCATGACCAAGATAACTTGAGGACATTTAAAAGTATTTATAGTCATTCAAGTACAATGATGGTTAGAAACCTTCAAAGTAAAATTCCTAAACACACACTTGAGAGTGAGAGAGAGAAGAAACAAGCATGTACCTTGTTTCTTTCTATGATAATTTTCCAAGTTTTGATCACGCCTCTTTTGTTTTTCTTCTTTTGACAATTTTCATTGAGATGCATTTTTTCTTTCTCTTTGTTGTTCCATTTTCTTCAACTTAAAGATGACTCTAAACAAGTCCTCTACCAACTTAGTTAAATTATCCTCCAAATTTTTCCTTGATTGATAAAAAAGAAAAGTTGTTGAGCTCCAATATTTTCCTCCTTGATAAATGTGCAAAAACTTCTTCTCCAAAATCTACACTCCAAGTGAATCAAAATTATTCAAATGTACATGGAATAACTAGATTCTAGTTTAAATGAATCAAGTAGTAAACAAACAAGTTATTTCATTGTGGAATTTGTTGTTATTTAATTCATAGGTATACGTGCAACATATCTAGTAATTTTAGAATTTTGTTAAAGTGTTAAAAATGTATATTAGAGGTATAATTTGAATTGAATTTTCTTAATTATATTTGAATTGAATTTCAAGTTAGTTGTCAAAAATGTATAACAGAGGTATAATTTGAATTAAATTTTCTTAATTATATTTGAATTGAATTTCAAGTTACTTGTAAAAAATGTATAATAGCTCGATATAATTTGAATTGAATTTCAAGTTACTTTTCAAAAAGATTATATATTGTTCTAAACTCAATGGTTCATGTTGTTTAAGTCATTTTTTAAAAAAATATTTATTGTGATCAACATGAATGAACTTACTTATAAAGTGGCATTGATTTCCCTAAAATTCTACTAGAGATCAAATGTATATTGAATATAAGGAAATGTAAGTTGTAAGAGATCATAAAATAAGAAAACATGTATGTATATTGAATATTTAAAGCAAATGCATACATATATATTATGTGTAAACATATTTAAACCATAAGAAAACACATGTACATATATGTAAAGGGATTCAATACATATAAACATAACACATATTATAAGCAAAGAGGAAATGTATTATATATCATATAAGAAAATATATGTACATATCATAAAAGGAAAATGTAAATTAAAGATCATCAAATGTCGAATACTAAAGATCAACAAATAAGCAAATGTATGTATATCATATAAGCAAATGTAAGTTAAAAGATTATCAAATATCATATATTATTAAAGATCATCATATTATCAAATGCATGTGGTAAAGATCATAAATCTAGAATGCATGGCCTAATATGAATGTCTACTCCTACACAAATGGCCATCTGAATAAGAACGGTCCTGCTCTAATGGATGTACTGAGCCCTGCAAATAAAATTGTGTACAAGATGTGTTAAATACATATAATTTATATTAAATAAATTTTATGAAAGTTATTTTTAAATGAACTTGTATTTTTAAATATCAATCTAGATCTATGCATACATAAATATATTGCATGTACATATACACGTGTGATTATATAAAAATGTAAAACTCACATGTCCACAATAGCAGATTCATCCATAGAGTCACATCAATCATGCACATGATCTGGACCAAGGCTAGGAGTGATATGAGGTATGTCCACATGTAACAATATATATACACATATATATCAACTTACATGAATATCTCTAGAGTTAAAAAAAATTAAAAAATAATGAAAAAAGAATTGAAACATGCACATGCACACATACATGCACATCATCTAATATCAGATGACCTAATTCTTCTGAAACAGTCACCTCCACCATATGCACCAAACGATCAAGTGACGAATCAACATCTGCATCCATTTGATCTATCCCATGTCATGCCATAAATGATGAATGTAGAGGACTATGAAGGTGAGATGGCATTGGTGATGATGAACCAAAACCAATCAACATATCAGTAAAACCCATAGTCTTTGCAGCTGGCGTATGAATTGTAGGTGGATCTTGATGTGCACTAGTGCTCGGTTGAGAGTGATGGGATCCTGAAACTGAACGACCTCTACATCTCAACTGGTCTCTAACATGCTCTATACTGATCCCATTGTCTGATGCAATGTGGGCATATGCCTCCAACAGGTCCTTAGTCAAACAATGCAAAGTCATGTGTGGCATATCTCCTGTAAGTGCATCAAGCTGTGTAGGAGTAGGGATGCCAACCACTATAAAAGGATCCATGGTGGTCCACTATGTTGAAAATGGTGTGGATCAGGAATGTATGGATATCAAATACTGACCTACATGATCATTAGATATCCTAGTGGTGGCAGTCACAATGTCACCTACAGTGTCAATTGCTTCCTTTTGGGAAGCAATGACAACCTCATCTGCTATGGGGGCTAGAGCTCGGGTGAGAGCAGGAGACATGTCCCCAACCAATACCCTAAACACTGGGGGTGGTCTATCTGCTTGACGATAGGTGGGCCTATCAACAATCCTACCACGCCCTTGACCAACATATGGTGGAATGTCCAGGTAGTTAACTTTGAGGCCCAAATGGACCTCAGCATATAACTGCTGAACAAAATACAATGGAATCTGGTCATTGTTTGGGTATAGACCATGTGCTGCAAGAAATTGTGGGAAGATCAATGAGGCCATAGCATGATCAACACATCTAGTGACTTGGTATCCCCTAACCTTACGCACATTTTGATAAAATAGAAAACAAGTGGATTTTATCATTTCTTTGGTGACACTATCTTGTATTTGTTTAAGGGAAACGTCACCATGTACTTCTTCCCACATGCGGGAAAGAATAGTAGTCACTCTATCTGGGGAATATGCACTAGTCCTCTCAAGTTCATCTTTTAGTTTTTCTAGCTGCATATTAACATGCATGGTTCACTATATATCCTCGGGTTTGCACCCTATGCTAATGAATCTCTCATTTTTTTTTTCTCATTACTAGTATTTGTAAACAAAGAACCTGGCACATGTGGAACATGATCTGCATTTTCCATGTTATATATATATATACAGTACACCTATAAAAGTAATGAGACTTTGGTAAATAATATATCTAGATAAAGAGAATACAAATCTAAAATAGAACTTGTAATAATTCATCTACTCATCAATAATACTTTCATACTATTAACAATTTAAAAAGAATTGGAAGACAACTGTAATCTATAACATAGCATCCTTAAATGGTTCAAATCTTAAATGAAACAATGAAAGAAAGAATAAGAATACAAAGATTAAAGTATAAAATTATATGAAAATAATTGGGAATAAAAATATTTAATCTAATAGTTGTTAGCATAAATGAATTTCAATTATATAGCCAAGAACATCAAAAAATTATAGATTGGAAAGCAAAATAAATATCTCATATTAAGAATCAAATCTAATAAAGTTTGACTTCATTGCATGCTTATTATAAATATCTCACTAATCCAACCATACATATTATATATGTTAAAAATATATATAATTGTTATGCCCATAATTTTTCACTATATCTTAACATGGATCTCCTTCAACTAGATCAATTAAAAAAAATTTGTGATGTTGGAGGAAAATAGATTTAATATCATTAGAGTTTAGTTAGTTTTAATCAATGTTGTATGATTTATTAAACATTTTTTTAATATTTAAATGTAGGTGTTTTGGGGAGTAGCAATGATAGATCTAGCTCATTGAGAAAGGATATAGGTGGAGAGGAGGAGTGACCTTGACAAGGATTGAGACATGGATCACCTCAGGGTGGTAGATATGAGTGGAACATATCCATAGAGAAGGATAGGTGAAGACGATAGATATAGGAGACAAATACCTTAGGGGCACCTTTTTAGTTGTGTATGCTCTACAGAGTGGATTTACTCATGAGTGCTTTGATGTATTTGAAGACACATTTGTATGAGAACATAGATAATATGATATGGGAACTATTAGTTGTGTTGATGATGGGTGTGATATTTTATGTCTATGTTGATGATGTGCATGATATATAGTTATATTTCTTGTATTTGGATGCTCATAGGTATGGATCATTTCTTGTAGTTGTGTTGATGATGGGTGTGATATTTTATGTGTATGTTGATGATGTGCATGATATATAGTTATATTTCTTGTATTTCTTGTATTGGGAACTAAATCAAAGAGAAATAGACCAACCACTCAACTCCTTAGAAAATAAGCTCGTGAATCTCAAACATTATTCCAATAAAAACATTAAAACTAATGAAATTCTCTTTTCTTAACGCAAGAATCAAATGAGCATTTGTGGGTTTGCATCCCACCAAGCATGTCAATTTGTAAGCATTGAATTTAAATAAATGAGACATTGAGGAAAATAAATGTAGACTTCAAATTGAATTAAAAAATCACCTCTAATAGAGTGAAAAGATGAATTACACAAAAAATGAACTAAAATTATAATGAAATACATATTGACAAATGGATATATCTTGCAAATGATAAAACATTTATTGCCCAACTAGATAAAATATACTTGCTCAAAATTGAGACGATAAAATGATGGATTTGATCTCAATTTATAGATTTTTTATATGATGGATAAATTGCTAGGATTTGATCATGTATCATGAGTTTAAAACCCAATTAAAATGTGGCTACTATTATTACCTAATTAACTAATTTATTTATTTAATGAAATTTCTTAATTATTTTGATCAATGAATTGATTGAATTATTTTCAATTTTTATCTAATTTGATTAAATATGTTAAATAATTTGATTGATATATAAACTAATTTATCATAATTTTCATTGAATTATCTAGGAATAATAGATTTACTTGGATTTATTTTAATTTATTTCAATATTTGTGAGAGAATGATTCATTTAAATATTTGGTTAATTTATTCTACTCGAGTAATAATGGAGGCCGATTTGATCAATAGGAGAGCATTCATCCCATCCCAAAAAGGGAGTACATTTAGAGTTTGAGACTTTTTTTTCAAAATGCTGAAGAAAATTTTCAAGATTGATTGCTGGATGTGGAGTTAGTAATTTGGGTGACCGTAGGTGACCAAATTCTATATGAAACTCTCTAGTTAATGTCTCTCTCTTAGGTAGTGTCTTTATTTTTGTTTAATGCTATGGATCTTCTTCAAAATTATGGTTTAGTTGCTTAGTTTGTAGTGGATTATGTTTTATAAGTTCTTTTTGGACCATTCCCTAAGCAATGCCATTCAGGATGATAACTTACATAATGAAAAATATTTTGTTGGGTGTTTGTTTAGACACAAAGTTTTAAAGGAAAACTCTAGTTTCCTTTGTGTTTGAATTTCTTTGAAATGAACCTTGCAAGAATGGGATGAATCTTTAGTGGATAATACAATCAATGGACATAAAATAGAATTGAGTGCTCTATTGTATGGAGAAACAATGGAGGCACATAAGGAAATGATGTTTCTCCTCACTCATGTCCCTCACCCTCTACTAGTTTTTGCTATATATATGTAATATATGGGAACTCAAAAATTATGTAATATATGTCTTCTTTTTAGGTTTTTTTTCATTTATGGTAGGTTTTATTAATAAATTTTATCTATATATGATTCCTACAATCCTATTTGATGGGTCTCTTGGTTTTGTCCCTACACCTTCAAGATTTGTGGGTTGACATGCCCTTCTCTATTTTGTACTTTACTATGGAAATTTTTACAATAAATATTTTAATTAGTTTAGGCCTTGATCATTTTAGGTCTGAAAAGAAAAATTAATTTGATTTTGATAAAGTGTAGGAATTAAGGTATCATGAATTTTGTTAAAAATTGGATGTTAGGTGTTCAGGTGGGGACCATGGTATGGATATGAGTGTATGCGAGATTTAGTGTCTAAAAAATCCAAAGGTAAATCAAAATATTATAAACATCAAACTTTTTTTGGAAGGATAATATAAAACCAAATCTAAACACAATATAAACATTGTAATCACAACCATACATACTATATATATGAGATTGCATACAACCATGTGTAAAATTTACAACCATGTAAAATTTATTCATATTTTGTTTATTAATAAAAAATGTCATAAATTATATTTCTAGAAATAAAAAGGACTACAAATATGGAGGGAAAAAATTAAATAATCTCAACATATTAGCAAGGATTTTACAAAGTGATAGATAATTTTATCAAAAGAAATAGGATGTGTTGTGCACAAGACAACAAACCACTTTTTCATGTTTTTTGATGTCTAAATTGAGATGCACGATTATTTTAAAATCTTCACATGCATCTTAAAGTGGAAAAAAATGTAATGATAAAATTTGCATATCCATATTATTCCTATTGTATTTTTTGCCTCATTTTGAATATATATATATATATATATATATATATGGTGCAATATTGTGCAAAGTGGTAATAATTCCCCTAGAGTTTATGACCTATTATATAGACATAAATCAAACACTTGAACTCCATTTTTTCCTTACACACATCTTATCAAAGCATTTTTTTGACACATATCCACACATCCAAGTTTTTCTTAATGAATCTTATGTGTATGTCTAATGGTGGCATGTGGAAGGATAAATATGGCTATTGAAAACTTTACCATTATCTTGACAACTAATTATGGCTATATGATTATCTTCTTGTAATGAACCTAAGTTCATTCAATGGATAGTAGTGAAGTTGAATTAGGAAGCATGGATTGTGCTTTATTATACACATTTTACGTTTAAAAATATGGGTCTAATTTTTGCGATATTGAAAGTTAAATTTCTTCAATAGTATATCCAAGGTATAGGGATATATTAGTGGTAAGAGTAGTGTAGGATAAAAAGGAGAATGTATAAAGAGGCAAAGGTCTAGAAAGGGAATGACATGGTAATGGAAGGAGAAGTTACACTATAAGGTTAGATGGAGAAAGCATAATGATTTTATAGGTATCATCATGCTACTAGAAATTACTCCATATGAATCACATGTTGATGATACTACTATAAGGGTATGCACATGAATATTTTATTGTAAATGATATTATTATCAAATAATATAATTGGTTCATGTTTTTGGTTGTGGGATTTTTCTTCCAAGAGGATTTTCCCATGTACATAATTATGTTATAAATTTATAATTTATACATTTTTCTTGTAACTAAAATTAAATCTATTTTGCATATTTATCTCTTGATAGGTTAAAATGGACATTTTTAATGTTACGAATGATACAATTTGTGGTTTTGTTTGAACTTCATAAATTTATATTGTTTGTTTCCATATGATATTAAGTTCTTATATATGTTTCATTTGGTCTTTCCATTTAGGAGCAGGCTATCCATAGCTTTGATTGTTGAAATGGGAAGGCATATTTCATTTACACATAGAACATAAAAATGTATGCAAAATGGGGAATAATATACAATTTGAATTCAACAAATTTGAAAACATTTTAAAAACTTTTGGACAAACAAATCCAATTTGAATTCAACAAATTTGAAAAAAATTGCATCTAGGGTTTCGAAATTTAACATATCAATGCATTTTAAACTCTAAAAAATTAGAATTTCAAATACCTGGTTCTTGTTAGGGAAATCAGGTTGATGAAGTTTGGAGAGACCAAGTTGAAGTTGTGTTTTCCGGAAAGAAGAAATCAGTTCGCTCACCATCACAGTCTCAGTTCACCACACGCAAGAAAAGCAATAGGTAATTTTAGAAAGTGATAGTCGAAATGAGAGATTTTGTTTTTTTGTCATATGTTAAGGGGTTCAGTCAAACCTAGGTTCGACCAAACCCATTTAAATATGTTTTTTTTTTTAATTTAGGGTTTAGGGTTCAAGCGAACAAGGGGTTTGGGAAAACCATATGGTTTGACCGAACCCTAAATGAGGTTCTGTCGAACCATATGGTTCGCCTGAACCCCTTGAGTTTGAGGAAAATGAAAAAAATGAAATTTCCTTCCTCATATAAATTGTAAACCACTATTCTGAAGTCACCCAGATCATATGTGGGTAGCTCATAGTAGGCTAGCCAGAGATTAGATGACAATATATTAGTTTTTTTGTCAGACATAGGATGGAGGGTTTAGTACTTATCGGCAGAGATCAGAGATATTCTACCTCTCTAGATTTTGTACCTTATTTGATGATGCATGATGGATATATGACATACATTGTATTATTTTGATTATGATGTGGGACAGTCCTTATTGCCACTATGCATTATGTTTTTTGTGATGGGTGATTCAATTTATGTATGCACATATATATGCTACTTCATGCTTATGTGGATGGACGATCTAATTTATTTATATGCACATGTTTATGACACTTCATGCTTATGTAGATGGATATTTTGGTTTACTTATGCACATGTTTATGATACTACATGCTTATGTGGATGTATGATTTGATTTTTTTATGCACATGTTTATGATACTTCATGCTTATGTAGATGGATATTTTGGTTTACTTATGCACATGTTTATGATACTACATGCTTATGTGGATGTATGATTTGATTTGTTTATGCACATGTTTATGATATGTCATGCTTATGTGGATGTATGATTCAATTTATTTATGCACATGTTTATGATATGTTATGCTTATGTGGATGTATGATTTGATTTATTTAAGCACATGTTTATGAAGATGGATGATTATACATATATTCGGTATGCAATGTAATTAGGATGTACATGTTAATATGGGCATGTATGGGTTAAATGAAACTATGATGCTTAATCTAATTAGCCTATGAGCTATGAAATGTATTGAACCTATAATGTAACATGAAATATGAATGAAACATGAGTCCCTATAGTGCAAACCTAAGTGTCAATAAGGACCTGCATGGGAATGCGAGTAGGTGATAGGTGTACTGTGGGTGTGATACTGCATCTGTCAAAAAACCATTAGTATCTTAAGAGGAAGATCAAGAGCGAAAAAGATTCAAGACTTGCACAACCTAAATCACAAGTCATGGGTCATGAATAAGGTTGAATGAATGGTGTATGTAGTGAAATGAAATGCAGTACAATTAAGGATGTAATTTTCCATTTTCAAAGCATTGATTTTTTCTATAGCATAAGATACCAGATACCCTAATATATAAGACCAAGGCGAGTTGGCATCCAATGCATGAAACAAACACAGTAAATAGAAAGGTTATCCTAACACCCCAAAATCATGATGACCTTGGTCGGGCCAGGTATTGGGATAACCACAAACACACAAGGATGTCCCAGTGTAACACAAGACCTTACAGATCTTGGTGGGTACTATGTCGAGCAACCGAGAAGACAACAATAAAAAAAGGATCAAGATAAGCCCCTACATAGACGAGTCAAAGTAGACCATGATATGATGGATGAAGGAAACCATGAAAAGTGTTGATAGTGAGCTCAAATGATAAACAAAATCCAAAAACATCAAAATATCACAATCAATTACAAAACATCCTTTTCCATAGGATCAAGGGGATGGATGAGATTGATGATGTCTACTAAGAAGGATGCATCCTTTTGAGACCGACGATGGATACTAAACTAGAATGACCCAGTTGACACAAGATATTTTCCATTAACTAGATGTCTTGACACTAGGGGATTTTGTTTGTGAAGAATGAGCCAAACAAGGACACGGACTGACAGACCCTACAGACCTAGGGGCTCGAGGGTCAATCAAAGATTAGCCTTGCCTAGGTGAAAGCGCAGAGTCCTTGTAGTTCATGAAAAGACCATGGATAAAGCAGAAAGAGGATGATGAAGGCAGATGATGGACGACCAACATGTGATGGTAAAAATACCCTGGGGGTAGATCAAATGATAAGCCTTTCCTATGTGGCAACACAAGGGTAACGTAGTTTTACTGGTGACGCAATAGGATGAGATCTAGATGAAGACCGACATGATGGATGATCCTCTGTGTTGACACAGACCGACCGATGAGGAGATGAATGACATAAGCTCAAAGTGGGATACTAAAAATCTTAGGATGGGGGATAGCCTAGATGGGTCATCCGATGCTCAACCAAAATATACCAAGCAGCTAAGGATGGGAGGGGTGAGGATGATAGTGTGGATGAAAGCATAAAATAACTAGGATGCCAGGTCGATAATGATTAAGCCCTCTACGAATGATGCATGTTACCAGGTTTTCATCATCTGTACTTATCCAAGGTGCCACCAAAAAATTGTTTTCACCATAGGACGAACTTATTTCTCTTTACTATTTGTTTTTGGATTTTTTTGATTTTTTTGATTTTTATTTTATTTTTCTAATAGGTGGGGTTACCAAGCGGACTTAGGTGTATAACTTCTTCAGATGCATGATATTGATGGTTTTTTCGAGGGGCTCTCCTTCAAAATTAGTCAACCTATATGCCCTAGATTCATATTTGGCAGCTATGATATAAGGCCCCAACCAATTTGCCTAAAATTTTCCTTTCTTGTCTCGGTCTTACTGAGTATGCTGATTCTCTTTGAGGACAAGATCACCCACCTGAAAAAGTTAAGAGTGAGCCTTCTTGTTGTAGTGATGCTTGAGGTAGTTCTGTTATGCTTGTAGGTGATCCTAAGCTTTGCTTCTTCTTTCATCAAGTAACTCCAGTTGTACAAGCCGTGCAACATGAGCATCCTCCTCACTGATAAGATTTTTTAAGGAAATTCTCAGTGATGGGATCTCAACTTCAATTGGCAAGATGGCTTCAGTGCCATAGACTAAAGAATAGGGAGTGTCACCCATATGGTTGTGGATGGAGGTATGATATTCCCAAAGGCTGGGATGAATATGGAGGTGCCAATCTCGACTAGTGTTATTGACAACCTTCTTGAGAATGCGAATAAGGGTCTTGTTGGTTGCTTCTACCTAACCATTACCCTAGGGGCAATAAGGTGTTGACCAACAATGTTGGATGTGAAAGGTGTCGCAAAGGTGTTTCATGGCCTAGTTTTTGAAGGGTTTTCCATTATCGGAAAGGATGGTGGATGGGATACAATATATGCAAAGAATATGGTAAAGGATGAATTTTGAGATCTGAATACCGATGATCTGTGAGAGTGGCATTGCTTCCACCCACTTAGTCAAGTATTTAGTGGTAGTAATTATGAATGTATGGCCATCGAATGATGGTGGATAAATCTTTCCAATCAAGTTGAAACCCCATTGAGAATGGCCATGATGCTAGGAGGGGCTGAAGATCCTATGCTGGAGCATGAATCAAATCTACATGTTGTTGGCAGGGAAGGCACTTCTTCACAAATTCACAAGCATCATGCTCTAATGTAGGCCAATAATATCCAGCTCAGAGAATCCTTTTGGCCAAGGCCATACAATTTGAATGAGCTCCACAAACACCACTATGTACCTTCGTTAGTGCCATGCGGGCTTCGGTCTCATTCAGACACCTAAGGAGGATCCCATCATACCCGCAATAATAAAGAGTATCACCGATGATAATGTATGAGGCTAAATGTTGAATAAAGGATTTTTATTGGTTTCTTGTGAGGTCTAGTGGTAGAATATTATCATGGAGATAGGTATATATGTCTTGGTACCAAGGGGAGGTGGGACTCATGATATCGTACACCATATTAGTCTCAAGGATATCATATGCTGGGATTAACAGTTGGTCAAGAAGGAAATCACATTTTTTCCAATCTTTAGGCATGTCAATTAGGGAGCCGATGGTGGCCATTGTATCAGTTGCTTTGTTTTGTACCCTAGAAATTTGATCAAATTATATGAAGGTGAAATATTTCTTGAAATCATCCACCATACATTTATAGGGAAAAAGCTTATCATCTTTTGCTAAAAATTCATCATTAATCTACTTGATGACTAACAATGAATCACCAAAGACTTTCAAGTGAGTTATATGCCATTGCTTTGCAATTTGGAGGTCGGTGAGGAGGGCTTTATACTCTACCATGTTTTTGGTACACATGAATGCTATCTTGAATGATTTGGGAATGTAGTCACCTTGAGGGGTAACCAATAGAATTCATACGCCTGATCCATTATGAGTATATAAACCATCAAAATATAGTGTCCAAGCAGGTGTGTCTATGACTATATAAAACTCTTCGTTAGGAAATTCAATGTCCAAAGGGTAAGCATCTACTAATAGTGCCTCAGCCAACTAATTAGTTATGAATTGTCCCTTTATGGCTTTTCGCTCCACATACTCTATGTCAAATTCTCTTAGGAGCATGACCCACTTGGCCATGCGGCCAGTTAGAGTGGTTCTAGATAACAGATACTTTAGTGGATCAATTTTAGCAATTAATTTGATTGGATGGTTGAACATGCAATGTCAGAGTTTCTATGTGTTGAAGAATAGTGCAAGGTAGGATTTTTCCATGGGAGAGTAGTTCAATTCATAGCCGACCAGTGTTCAACTAATGTAATAGATTACTCTTTCTTTCGATGATTCATCATGTTGTGCCAACAATGCCCCCAACGCGACTAAAGTGGCAGAGATATACAACAAGAGGGGTTTCCCTAGAATAGGTGGTATCAAGATCGGTGGATGAGCTAAGTATTCTTTGATCTTATCAAAACCTATTTGACATTGTTGGTTCCATCTGAAGGTGGAGTCTTTCTTCAGAAGATGAGTGAATGGCTGACAATTATCCACAAGCTAAGCTATGAACCGACAGATGGATTACATCTTCCCTTGGAGGCTTCTTAACTTTTTTAGATTGCATGGGGGTGACATGTCCAAAATACCTTTCACCTTGGTGGGATCAACCTCAATACCTCTTCGAGAGACTATCAAACCCAACATTTTTCATGATGTGACACCAAAGACAAACTTTTTTGGAATTAGCCATAACTTGTAATGCTCCAACCATTCAAGGATCTTTTTTAGGACAATAGGATGTTCTGCTCGGGTTCTTGATTTCCCTAACAAGTCATTAACATAATCCTCCATGATGATATGGATGAGGTCATGGAAGATGACCATCATTTCCCTCTGATATGTTGCCCTTGCATTTTTGAGACCAAAGGGCATAACATTATAACAAAAAGTACCCCAATTAGGTGTTGTGAAAGCGGTCTTGTGTTGGTCCTTGAGTGTAATTCAGATCTGATTATAAGCAGAAAAACCATCCATAAGGGATAGCATCTCATGTCCTACTGTGAGGTCAACCAACATGTCAATGTTAGGCAGAGGGAAGTCATCTTTTGGGCAGACCTTCTTAAGATCTTTGAAGTCCGTGCAGATCTGAATGTCTCCATTTGGTTTGGAAACTGGTACTATATTGGAGATCCATTTAGAGCATTCAATTGGTCTAATAAAACCTGCATCTAGTAATTTCTCAAGTTCCTTCTTGACTAACAATGCTACCTGTGGATGCATCTTGTGAAGCTTTTGTTTGACCGGCTTGGCATCAGGGCAAACATCTAGATGATGAACCACTAAAGCGGGGTCCAAGCTTGGCATGTCTGAAAGAAAAGTTAACAATACCTTCTTAGAGTAGCTGAACAATAACTACATATTCCGGATTTGAGAGTGACTTGGCCACATATGTGATCTTAGGAGTTTCGGCGGTGCCCAGATTAACTTCTTGAGTTTCCTCAATTAGAATAGACAACCGTGTAGATAACTGAGTCCCCAAAAGGGGAAGATGAACATCTCCATCCTCCAACACATCCTCGAGGTTTTTTCCATCGGATGCATCCTTTATTTTTACTTTTTCAAGGTCAAGAAGTGCCTCAGGGAGGTTTTCACTAGATGACTACTTTTTATTTTTCTTATTCTTATTTTTCCAACTGGAGTGTTCATCCTCCCCCAATCCCATGAGGTTGACATATGTATCCATAGAAATATTGACAGGTGTGCTTTCACGTAGGTCCCAATCAATTAGCTCAGGGTGATGAAGGGATGGGCTAATGGTATAGACGGATAGGCATTCGAACATGGATGATAGGTCAGTGTGATCGACATCACCGTATGCACGTATGATGGATTCCTCCTCGGGTATGTCTTCCAATGAGCCATCATCCACGGCAACACTATTGGAAGTATTAGACGATGTTGCATGGCTTTTCTACTTTTTGTCATATATGATGCCTATGTTCTTTGGCATCTTTGATGTATCAATAGGTTGCAACCGCCCCTATTCTTCTTTACCTAGGCCCATACCTTGGTAGTTATACTTTTCCACAAGCTTAGCTAACTAAGGATATGCTTCCTAAAAATATTCCTTTAGAGGATCTGGTTGGGGTTCTTCTCAGTATACCCATTGGCTTATATCCTCTTCTGGTGCATCAATCTTGATACGAGGGGACTTGAAGGTGGTATTAGGAATGGTTTTGCATTGAAGGTGATAGTCTTGTCTTCCTTTGGAGTAGCATGTGAAGGTTGACCGTACTCTTGTGGTAATGGCAGCATGGTTGCTACATTAAGAGCAGTATGCATTTCATATTCACCACACCCCTTATCAATGATCTAGACTTTTGTGACTGTAGGATTGGTGGTGGAAGATGGAGTGGTTGTCATGGTGGAGGGTGGATTAGCAGATGGTGACTGAGATGCCCCCATTTCAACCCCAAGACAATAATGTAAATGGGGAAAGGATGCTTCTAAAGTGTGGCAGTATTCAAATGGTTCGGGGTCAGCATAAATGGTGACTCTTGTCCATTGACTGGGAATTTTAGGCACCGATGGTACGTGGAGGGGATGGCTTGCATAACATGAATCCATGGGAAGCCAAGGAGGAGATTATATGGTAAGTCTAGATCAAGGACATGACAGGTAGTGTATTGAACTATAGGTCCAACCTAAATAGGAAGACTGATAATTCCTTTTGAATTCCTTTCTGCATTATCATAGGCCTTGATCATGATGATCTAGCTACTTAAGTCTACTTGAGTGTACCCCACCTATTCTATGAATTTTAGAGTACATATATTAAGGGTGGAGCCATTATCTACCAAGACTTTGATATGCAAGGGGCGATTATGATTGACATCAATATTTTCCAAGTCATTATGGCTGAAGTGCAGCTGATAAGATAAAGCTAGGTGTCCTACCAAAGCTTGGAATCATGTGGGATCGATGTCATTAGGTACATGGGTTTCCTGTAAGGCTCTATTGAGGATTTCTTGATGTACAGGAGAAGACTTAAGCAGATCCAAGATTGAGATCTGAGTAGGGGTCTTCCCTAAGTGATCTAGAATGTTGTACTTAGAGTTTATAGGACTTGTCTAGGTAGATGTGGAGGCTGCAGGGATAGTGATGTAGGCTTGTCATGTACTAACAACATACTGAGGGTCTTTGGCTTTGACATGTATCATAGATACACGAAGTTCTACCTACTCAATGTAATGAATAATGCCCTCGTAATTGAGGGGGACATTCTTATAGCTTACATTATTTGTGTTGTTGTCTTGGGGATTGCTACTAGAGGTGCTCGTGCCTTGATTATGGTTTGGAAAGGTTTTTTGATATATTTGTAATTGAGCATTAGATGACGAAGCTTGACTAGTGTCGACCTTGATATCTCCTCGATCAATAAGAACTTGGAGATAGTTTTTGAGACCTTGACACTTATTCAAAGAGTGTCCTTTGATTTTATGGAACTCACAATATTCATTTTCCCTAAACCATGTAGGCTTGGGTTTGGATTCATCAAGTGGTTTGGTGACAGGGTAGGTGATCGAGTAGTTGATCTGTAACAACTTATTGAAGACGACACTCAGGGGTTCTCCTAATTGGGTATACTAGCATTTAGAGTTCCCCTGACTATTTTGGTTTAGCTATTGAGGAGGATGAGGTGCCCCCTATGGTACGGATATGGCATTAGGTATGGATGGTTGTTGTCTTTGGGATGTATTAGCCACTTGGACATGTTTAGTATTAGTGACACCGTCATTCACTATGTTCTTGTTCTAGTTCCAAAAATGTGGCTTGTCACCAAATGACCTTTCTTTATCATGGTTATGTATTTCGATGTGCCCTTTGGCAACAAGGGCACGTTCAAGGATAGGTCCCTTTTCCACTATCTCCACAAATGTGGTGACACAATGTAACCTAAAGTTATGAGCCATGTAAGGATGAGAGTTCTCCATGAAGAGGGTGACCATGTCCTTCTCTTTTAGGGGGGTCTTCATTCGGCTTGCCAGTGCACACCACCTTTGAAAATAGCTAGCAAAGGTTTCCCCCTCACATTGTTTCTCTTTGAGGAGATCCAGGGTGTTAATGTCTTTCTCCAAGTTAAAGAAGAAATAAGAAACAAATTTTTCTAACAGGTCTGCAAAAGATTTTATGGACCCTCTTTCGAGGGTCATGAACCACTCTAGGGAAATTCCTATCAGGCTCTATGGAAATAGGCACAAGAGATAATTATTGTTGTGCATATCTTCCTGACACTTGTAGTAGAACTCTTGCAAGTGGGCCTTAGGATCCTTGTTCCCCCTATATTTGTCAAATTTTGGTATTTCAAAATGTCTAGGAAAGGGGACCAATGAGATGGAGGGATCAAATGGATATGGGCATATGTCTTCAAATTTGAATGATTGTTTGCTTGTCCCAGCTTGAAGATCTTTTAGAGCGGCTTTGATTTCCAACAGATCTAAGTTGACTAGTGGCGGGTTCAATGGATATGGATGGTAGGCTAATAAAGGATCCTATTGAGAGAATGTTGGATTGTTGAGTTATGGATTTTGATAGTGGGATGATAACATCCCTTGTTGGTATGTTGGAGGATTTTTGTTGATATGGGGGTTGTTGTTGTGGGGTATAGTACAGATTTGTTTGATAAAAATGGGAGGTGGACTACTGAGGAGCTTGGATGTGATGTTGCAGATTGACCTATTGATATTGAGGGTAGTTTTGCGACTGTTGGGAGGCCGCATAAGGTGGTTATTGTTGGGATTACTATTGGTTATGGTAATAATGATGTTGTGGTGGTTGTTGATGTTATGTGAGATGTTGTGTGGGCCAAGACGGGTTGTATTATGTTTGAGCTTGCTGTCGTAGGATGGATGCGAGGAACGAGGATAAGGTTTGAGTGGGAGGTCAGGTAGGATTGCTTTGCAGCTGGTATGGTGGTTGTTGCGAATAAATCAATGGGTTATATAGCAATTTTTGTTGTTGGGGCGGTTGAGATAACACAGGGGGATTTTACAAAGGAGGTTGTTGGGTACCAAAGGGGACATTCAGAGGTGGTAGGTTGGATTGGGGAGGTTATGGAGATGCATATGAAGGTGATGGTAGGTTTTTGGCCCCTGAAGGTGGAGGTAACATAGTAAAAGGGGTGCTCCCAGTGCTAACAGGAGGTGGATTTGAAGGGGGTGGTGTCGTTAGCATTAGTGGTTGTGGTTGCAGGACGTTTTGTGGCATGCCAAAGGAAAAAGGATTATTGGGATCAATGATTTGGGGAGCCCCTATGAATAAGATAGCGAGATGCAGGGGATTACTAACAAGATACAGAATGGCATTGTTGAGTTCAGGTTGATGCCAACGTTCTATGGGAGGGACATTGGGGACATTTGAGCTACTTGGCGTGTTGTGTGAACCTTGGTGTATGTTAGGTGTGGAACCACCATACTAGGATAGGTCGATACCTGATGGTAGCTTGAATCCTTTCTCAATTAAGTGGGCCAAGATTTCTTCTCCATGTTTTTCAAGAAGGTGATCTATCATTTGCACATTGACCGGGTTACTAAAGTGTTCTTCAAATGTAATTTTGAGTTGAATGACCATTTTTTCATCCCCAAGGTGTGATGTGTTTTGACCATCGATATTGGATTGTGATGATGTACCATTGTGCAGATCCTGAGGGATGTTTGCACTGTTATGGCAGTCTTGCAAGGAATTAGTTGTGTTGTTAAGATCTTGAGGGATGTTTGGTTAGGATTGTTGTTTAGCCATTTTCCTTGTTTGTGACCAAGTCTAAAAGGGCATGCAAGATGATATGATCAACTAGGATGCTAGAATGATCTTGGTGATGAAAGGATCTATTTGATTTGATGATTGATTAGCCAACAAGGATGTGGCTCGCTCAGATTCATTCAATTTGACTGAAGTGGATTGTGTTGATTGGTAGACAAAGGGTCAATCTGAATTGGATGATATAATTATTTGATTTGGATTGATGATTGATTATGATGAATGATAAGAATCAAAATCTAAAACTAAGCTCAAGAGTGATCCTTTGTAACGCTAGGTGTTGATTAATCGATTAAAGGGTGGATGTATGATAATGACACAGAATCCAACTTGAGATAGAAGTGGATTGATTGGGCTGACAAGGATGACTGACTTAGGATGAATGACTATCCTAAGTTAGTTTTTATGGATGAAAATTAGAGATAAACACCTAGGTCAATTTGGATAACCACTCTAATGAGGTTTCAATGGGATACCGGTGGTCTAAAACAAGGAGACGATAATTAGACATGGGTTTGAAATGGGTAAATGAGGACTCTGAATAGGTGAATGGATGCCCAAACTGAGGAGTTGAACATTTAGGATGGTGAAAAGATTCTTGAAATGGGGAAAAAAGTGATTGGAATGGGGAAACAAGCATGTGAAACAATGAAACAAGGGTCTAGACTGACGAAACAGATGATAAAGTTGACCGATCAAGGGTTAGGTCCACCCCTGTGAAGGGTAGGTCCACCCAACGAACAAAATATGGTCAAATTTTGTTAAAATAGGCCTGAAAGGGGTGGGTCAAAGGTCAAGTCTGCCCCTAGATGAGTCAGGTCAGCTTGTGGAGGGAAAATTTACTTGTCCAAAGGTCAGGTCCACCTGTCGGGAGGGTAGGTCTACCTATGGAGCATAAGTTTGTCAAAATTGGCTGAAAAAGGTTGGTTCAAGGTCAAGTTCACCTATTCAGAGGTTAGGTCTGGCTATTTATAGGTCAAGTCCAGCTGTCTATAGGTTTAAACTTGACTTTTGATAAAATTACTAAGGAAAAGGACTCAAAACATAGCAATCATCAAAGAAAAGGATATGGCTGAGTGAAATGAATCAAACAATCACTGGTTTCGCACAAAGAAGACAATTAAGACAATCACAAACTTTAGTAGAGAGGGTATGGCCAACAAAGTCTTCTAAGCTAGGATGAACATGGTTACTAGGGAGTCCTTAATATACACCTGATACGTGAGGCCCAAACCATGAACACCAACCCATTACAAGCATGAGTTGAGAACCTTAAAGGCTTGGACCAACTCTTCACATCATCTTGACACTTCGCCAATTACAACGTGGTTGGATTGAGGTATAGCTTTTGCTCTCCTCCCTTTATATACCCCACTGGTACACATGGTTGGAACTGTCCCTTAGGGTGATGAAATCCCCAAGCAAGTCCCACTAAGAAAAATAGAAAAATGATGACCCAAAAGATGTGGTAAGCTATGATTTCTCATCACCCAGGATCATCGAATGGCACAAGGGGATTGGATACGTCAAATAGCTCACCCACAAACATGTCAAACAAGGTTAATTGACACCCCTAGAGTTAAACTATGTACCTAAATTAGGAGTTTAAAACCTTTAAAACAACAAAAAAGATTGCTAAAATGTGAAATTTTACCTTCTAGAAAAAATTGTTTTGGGTAAATTTGGCTATGTAGAGGTTAGGTCTGCCTATCTATAGGTCAAGTTTGCATGTCTACAGGTTAGGTCTGCCTATTGGCAGGTCATGTCTAGTTGTTTGCAGGTCAAGTCTGCCCCTCTATGAAGAACTTTCCAAAAAGACCTTCTGGAGTCTATGGAGGGTAGGTCCACCCTTGGGCAGGGTTGGGTCCACCTGTGGAGGGCAGGTCCACCTGTCTGTCAGGTCAAGTCAGCCCCTATAGGTCAGGCCTACCCAAGGAAGGTCAAATCTACCCCTTTGTAGGTCGGGTCCGCCCCTCTGTAACCTACACCTACAAAAAGTCAAAAAAAAACAAACGTGAAAGAAAAACACCCATTTGTGGGTCCCACCGAGTGTACCAGAAATGTGATAGGGTGAATTTTAGTGTTAGAAAATGAACAACAAATAAGAGAGTGCCAAAAATGTGATAGGGCGAATTTCAATGTTGTATGCTCCTTGGATGGCAAGAGATGCAAATGTGGATTGTAAGATGGATAGAAAATGGATGAAAGTGGATGCAAGTATGAAAAATGGCTAAGTATGGCTCAAGGAAAATTTTTGCAAGAGTTTGGCTAGCATGAATGATCTCTCCAAAATGAGAGAAAAGAGGAGGCAATTATAGAGAATTTGGAATTCTCTAGGGAAATGGATGGTTGAGATTGAGCCACCAAGATCAAGATGTAGGGCTAAGGTGAGTTGAGAACTCACAAGCCCTCACATCTTGACATGTGGTATGTGAAGTGGTTTGAAAAAGATGATGTGTACATGAGGTGGAAGTAGAGTACATGACATGGAGGTGGTACATAGTACCTTAGGATTGGGACAAGATCTTCTCATAAAGGAGGTCCTTGTCCCCATGTGGATGAGAGGACATGTGGGGAATTAAAAATTTCTCAAATATGCACATGGGGATGAGAAAAAGAATTTTACATTCCAAGGAATGCATTGGGGGATTAAATGTGAATTAAAAATTCACATGGGGAATGGAGTGCCTTCTCCAAAAGGAGAAAGCCTTTAATAAAATTGACTTAGGACACATTCCATAAATGATATGGGGATTAGGTTGACCTAACTAAGTGATTAAGGTTGTGCAAGTACTTGATTAGAATAATTAATGAAGATTAGAGGCAAGTGGGAAATTATGGATGATGGGACCCTAATGATGATTAGGGGTGTGCACATTTTAATTATAAATTAATTAAGACTAAGAAAGAGGGTTAGATTGTTAAGAGAGATTAGAGACCAACTTGCAAAAGTTGGAGGATGTGACAATGAGAGAGAAAGTGAGGAATTTAAAATTCAAAATGGTAATATGACTAAATTAAATAAAGTGATACATTTATTTAATTTAGAGAGGGAAGGGGGGAAAAAGTATTTATTAAATTAAATACTTTGGAAACCTTATGGAAGACATGAAATATTAATTAAATGAGTGATTTAATTAATACTGGAAAAAGGGATGAAGTAAATGAGCAAAGGGATGATTAAATAGACGACTTTGACCATATGGAAGTGGTCAAATTTAGGTGTCTACACCTCCAATC
This sequence comes from Sequoia sempervirens, assembly GCA_007258455.2. Lineage (NCBI taxonomy): Eukaryota > Viridiplantae > Streptophyta > Pinopsida > Cupressales > Cupressaceae > Sequoia > Sequoia sempervirens. Next base: position 566,652,726 of record VDFB02193867.1, on the reverse strand, counting down.
TACTATGAAACTGATCATGGAGCTGAAGGCAATGATTTTTACAATATTCTACTATGAAACCAACACTACAATGGTTGTTTCAAAAATTCAACTTAAGAAAAGTATACTTTCCCACACTACAACACTCAATATTGCATTTACTTCATCCATCTACATTTACTTCATCTACCCCCATCGTACAATGACAGAATGAAAGAACATTCCCACAAGCAAACACTTACAGTTTAGCTTCCAGATATCGAGGACATTAACTCCACCATCGCCAACCCACATAATTACCAACCTCCACATTGCCACAAGAAAACTCAGTCAAGTTGCCACCAGCCGAGACATCTCTGGTGCTAGTAAATCCAATTCACAACTAGGTTGACGAAAATCCCAGTGGAAACTTCAAACAAAATAGCCTATCAGCTAATTATTATTTATTGCATGTTCTTTTATTTGTATTAATTTTCATGTACACACTATTTAAATTGATCTCATCTATTTTTGTCCTTAAATTAGGTCACAATCATGGGGTCATCCAACCAATTTTCTATCTTTTTCCTTCTTTCATAAGGCTAACCACATAAGTAAGCATTATCCAATTGGCAAGTTGTAAAATTGACCAACAATTCAAATAAAAATTAATTGATAATCAAAATATTTTTTGCAATGTGTGTTAGGCCAAATTGTTAATTCAATAGGCTATAATAATTACATCATAAGATTAAATTTAAGACAATAATTGGCATGACAAGATGCTAACTACTTACATGCGACTTACTAAACACATGTTTGTGCAATATGTTGATATGTCCTTTATTTAAATGTGTTCAATGCTCCTATTTTTACCATCTCTCCCACTTAGGAAATCAAGTGTTCAATTATTCTAGAGAGCAATTAATAGTGATACATTTCAATTTGGTTCCATAAAAATGTGAATAATCTACATCTTTGGCACTTGCCTACTATTTTCAATAGTTTTCATTTTCAAGGGGTTGATAAAAGTGTAAATCCCTTGTGGCATGACCATAAAAAAAATTACAAAGTATTTGTCAACAATGATATTCACTCTCAACACTATTATCCCCCAATCCTAGACTAAACACTCAATATCTAGGCTTGAGAATATATTTTGACCTAGTTAATGAAGACTAATGAATAGACTATGTTAGCTAAGAGTCAAATTGATATGAATGGGTCTCTCTTCTTCACATAAGTTTGTGCATGACCAAGGAGGGCGGTCCAGGATGTTTAGAAAAGCTAATTAAAGAGAAATATTCTTGACATAATTAGGTCTCTTCCAAACCATATCCTTTGTATACTAATAACACAACTACTTGTCAATAAGTACTCAAGTATATTGGTTACATCAAAATATATTTTAACATTTTACATAACATATAACAATAGATTATACATGTAACAAAAGGTATAAAACTAGTTACTTAATATTTCTTACTTCATGTACAACTTGGAATCATATTGCATAGTCTTTGCAATATATTACTCATACAACTTCAAGATATTTATTAAAAGATCCTTTTCCAAGTTATATAAGATGAAATTTAACTTCATACATGTATAACTCTCTAAGTGCAAGTCATATTTGAGTTCAAAAAGGATTTAGCATAGAGTTGTAATATTTAATCATGCATGTAATAATCACTTAAAATAATCATAAAATAGCATGGAGATCAAAATAATATGTTTATATGATGATTTAAAGGTTATCGCTTACCATATCAAATTGGTTCCTATTAAATATAAATTAAGTTAGAACTTAGAAGGTAGAGAGATCAATGAACTTGCAATAAATAACTAGAAATGTATAGACATGTTTATTAATAACACAAGAGACATTGCATCATTGGATATGGTTAAAATATTCATACCTACTTATATATATGCCACATAAAATAAATAAAATAAACTAATATGTTGATATAACATATTAAAAAATTTGACAATAGATATATGCACAATCCACCAAGACATTTTGTTATGCATCAAGGCATCCAAACTATGGAGAGGTCTCTACTAGACTATGGAGTTAAATTTGAGAAATTGACTTAAATATTTATTTAATAAACCTTTAAAAGATTAAAAGGGCTCAAATAGGGCACCCAATGCCCCTATCCCACCTAATTGAGCCCTAAATCTCAAATATTATTGTTAGCCTCAATATGTTTAGCAATCCAAATTCAATTATCAACTTGTCTTAATGGTTAATGCAAAATATGTTGAAAATCATATGAATATAAGTCTTTCCCTCCATTTGAACATCTAAGAAATTTGAATATCTTTGAAGAATCCTAAAGGAAATTAATACAATATTCAGGAGTAGAATAAGAAAAATATATACAAAACTATTAAAATAAATTACAAGTCTGTAGAAAATCAAAAAAATCACTTTTATTCACTGTAAGATGTTCCATAATTTATATTTATCATTATTTTGAGCACTAACACTTGCAAGATCTCCAAGCATCCTCTAGATTCTCCTTGTAGTCTAACAAGAAATATAGATTTGAATTGTAAGTTATAGATATGTTATTTATCATTCATTGATATTTGTTTGTCTCTACCACACCAAGAGCACATGATTTATATTCATAATCATCATAGCTATTTGTGGAGGTGGATAAACAAAAGCGAGGTTTGACCAAGGAAAGCCCCTTTAAAACACAACCCTTCTCCCCTTGTCCTTGCAGGTTACAGGTTTGAAGTTGAATGAATTAGATTTGAGATATCAAGGCTCCAAAACCCTAATTCAAGCATTTATGTACCTTTGATAATCAAATTAGGGAAAGTTAATTATTCACAAACTATTGGATTTCAAATTTAGGTTTTCATACTCTCAAACCTATAGACACTGTTGTAGCTATACTAACTTTCATATCCTAAAATTAAGCACTTTCAAACTAGGGCTACCAATGCCCCAGTCCTACTAGATCAACCTAAATAAATAGTTGTGGCTCCTCTTTACCTACTCTTTCTAGTTTTGTTTCTTATTTCTAACTTTTTTGTTTCGATTTTTCTAGAGCCTATAAAATTTTGTCACTTTAGTCTAAGTTCACCTAGTTGGCTTCATCTTTCAATCAATCATTACATCTCATCAACCATAAATAAAAAGAGACCAAAACTATGACCAGTTGTTTAGTTCTCCCTTGAGGGAAACAACCAAATACTTCATATTGGTTACTTTTGTGTCTCTCAATGTTTATGTTTGAATGAGTGATTTAGGTTAAAATTTTAACTTTCATCCCATTTGACCATTCACACTTGTGAATATAGGATTTTAATTGAGCATTAAGGTCTTTGTTTCACTCAAAGAAAGGAAAATAGAGAAAAACATAAAAAAAAATATCTATACCCTAGGTATTGATGTCCTTATTTCAACAAAAATAAATAAAAAATCATATGTATACAAACAAAATTGTGTTATCAAAGTAACCTATGTTTGAATTATAGTTAATCTCACTTCAAAAAGTTATTAAAAAATTATGTAAATTTTTTTAATGAAAAAATATAAGTGCCCTAAATATTGTTGTTAAAAATCTACATCTAAAAATTTATAATTTTATCATTTCTACAAATAAATTTATGCTTTACTGCAATAATGTCACCTTTTTAAAAATACTATTAACTATACAAAATAATTTATTAAATGCTACATAAATAAACAAAATCTATCTCTTAAATTTTGAAAAAATATATACTTATAATGTACATAAAAAAAACTCAAAATAATCTAGTTCACATTATCTTCAAAATTCTTAATGTTTTAGTTTCTATAGGTGTCAAAGTGAAAATATGGTGAAAAATATTGATTTCAATGTCCTACTTTGTCCAAAAAGTAGGACACAATATTGTGGGATGGACCCTAAACATGTAGACATTAAATGAAGGTTTATTTTACCATTAATAGTTTGATCTACAAATGTTACAAATGGAAGTTAGAGGAGATCCAACTATCAATTGTGTGTTCATAACCTCAATTGATTTAACTACTTGTTGATGATCTTCTATCGATTGGGGATCTAATGTTAATTTAGCATCTTCATCTATGTCACCCATTTCCTTGTCTTTTGAAAGAAATGTATCAATGATTACATCCTCTTGTGCCACAATATCTTCCCAAGTAGGAGAAATAGTTTTTGGCTAGTTGATAGATGAGTTGACATGATATAGTGTTTTAGAGATACATTAGATATTAGTTTGAGATCAATAAATTTATGCAAGTTGAATGTATGCCAATGTTATTACGTCAATGAAGATTATAGTTATTAGGGATGACCTTGATCCCAAGTTTGATTCATACTAGGCACAAATATAATTAGCTTCTAATTGAATTTGACTTTGTTCCTTAGAATAAATAAGTGATTAATTAGTTGATTTTAACTTTGATAGCCAAAACCTAGAAGCATAGTTTTGTCAAACTAAAAACTATGATAATTTTAACTATTTTATTGATTAGTTGACTTTAAGTTTTATTGGTAGATTCCTAGTTGATAATTTTCATTTTTATTAATTTTTTAATGTATTATATTAATTAAATTATGCACATATTGAGTATAATATAATATTAAGAATCAATAGAGCTAAAAAAGTAGATTATATTAATATAATAATAGTAAATGGATATAATTAATAGAATAATCACTAGACCTAAAAAATAAACCAATGCTTAGATGAAAAATTAATATAGATGATAAGATTAAGTATTTTTAATTTACTTAAGAGTTATTCTATTTTACTTTACAATTATTTAACAATTAAATTTTATTTTATTTATATTGTTTAGAGTTACATTATTATTTATTGGCTAAAGAAATGAGTAACAAAACACATAAAATACTATAACAGTTTTTTATAAAATATCTCTTAAATAAATAAAATTAAATAACTTTTAAGTAAATTTTTAAAATGTATAATAATTTTAAAGTAAAATAAATAAATTTTAAGTTAAAAAAGGTTAAGAAGCTCCTAATGTAAATAAAATAAAATAATTATTAAATAGTGTTTCTTTCTCATATTTTGCTTCTAAATGATTCTTTATTAGAATATTGTATAATTATTTAAATATTTGTTATTTAAATGTAAATTTTACCTAAAATTCTATACATGGATATTAAAAATCCTACAAATATGTTATTTACTAAAAATAAATGTATTAAATTATTTTCATTTAAAACTATTGAAGAAATATTTAATTTTTATTTTCTTGAAAGATATTTTATTTTACTTTAAACAAGTATTAAAAAATGGTTTTAGTTTATTTACATTATTTAATAATAAATCATTTAAAATAATTCTTAATAAAATAAAAATAGTGAACTTTAGATTGTCTCTTTACCTCTTATGGGAACCCCAGGGTGGCCTTTTGGTGGAGCCTCTAGCTGGAATGGCTCCAACAAGTTTTTGCCATTAGCTCTACTATTTTTCCAACTAGTGATTATCAAGATAAGATAAAGAGGGTTGGGACCCTCCCATGGACACTTCTAATTCGTGATGATCAACATAAAGATAAAGAGGGTAGGGACCCTCCCATAGACACTTTTGACCCTGTTGATGTATGGAGAATCTAATGAGACTCCCATTGTTCATGATGATCAAGATAAAGATAAAGAGGTTTTGGACTATGTAGTGTTTTCTCGTTTGAATTATTGGAATTTGATTTCATATATACCCACCCCATTTTTAGTTCCTGCCAAGGAACTATAGGCATGCCTATTGTTTAACTAGTTATTAATAAATAACTTTCCAACAAATGAGAATTCATTCTGCTTTTTAATTTAACAAACACTTCTCTATTGATAAAGTACATATGCAAATTATATAAAAAAACATATTTTACAAGGGTAAAAGCACAAATCTATGTCACACTTTCAGCCAACTTATTAGCATAACTGAATTTAAGTATTTCTAACTAAAAATCAATATTAGTCAAATATATGATCTAGTAAGATTCATTCTAGCTAAGTTAGATACTTCCACAACTTTTTCAATACTTCCACAACTTTTTCAACTAAAATTGTTGGCTAAAAATATATGGAGCACCACTTTGAATCCAATTTACCAAAAAAATAAAATTATTTGAAAATCTTGAAGTTTCAATAACTACTACTAGTGTAAATAATATTTTTTATAAAATATAAAAATACCCTTTTGTAGATCCATAAGTGTAGTTTTCAAATATATATTTATTTTAATAGTTTAATTTTTATTTATTTTTTATTTTTTATTTCTACTAAAAATAGGTTATCAACACAAAAAATTAGGTTGAATACCATGCCAAGGAAAAATACTAAAACTCATTAAAAAAAAATGAAAAAAATATTACACACTAGATAAAAGAATCTATTTCAAGATGGTGTAATGTTTTTTCCATTTTAAATAAATACTTAATATGAAAGTTGACATCCGATGGAAATAGTTGTTTTTTGATTCACGTACATTTTAATATTTATTGAAAAATATATATTTATCAAAATTGGAAGAAAATATATCCATGCACTAAAGTTTCAAGTTATAAATACACACAAAAAATTTGAATGAAAAAAAATAAACTTATTACAAAAAGTTTGACATCCCATGCAACTTCATTTTTTAGCATTTTATTAGCAACTATATTATAGTGTTAATTTATTAAAAACTAGTTTAAAATAATTTTTAAAAAAATAAAAAATACAAACATAAAATATACTAAAAAATACATATTTTACTAGTTTACATCATTTAAAAATTCAAAACATGTATGCCACTTTTTAGTGATTCAAGTTTAAAAGTTGGATCAACATTGGCCATTTCCTTTATAAAGTGTGACACAACTTTGTGCTTTTACCCACAAATGATTTTTCTTGAATTTAATTGGTAGGAAATTTTTTCCAATAAGAACGATTTATATGGTTCCACAATCATAATGGAGATAAAAGTGACAAATGGAACCACAAGGCATCGCTTGCTCATTGAACATGGTTGGCAAAACTGGAATAGTTATCAAATGAGATGCTATTTCACTTTGGAAAGTTATCATTCAAAGCTAGAGAGTGAAATTATCCCATGTTTCTGCCAAAACAAGTCTTTTACCATGCGAGCCTGAGCTACGAAGGGTTAGACACTGGAGCTATGATTTTATCCTTTATATTTGAATATTGCTGATTTTTTTAAAAAATTTCTCAGAGTTCTTTTTAGTTTTTCATACAGTTTTCAATTTTCTGTGTAGGTTAGGACACTCCAACTATATCTTGTCATTCATAATGAGGTGTGACAAAGGTTCTAGTTGAAGAAATGCATACATTAAAAGGTATTGATTTTATAATCTTGTGTTACCATGGTAAAATCACCCCTTTATTGCATTATACATTGGAATGTCTTATGTCAGTCTTCTTTTCCAATTCGGTATCTTGCAACTACTCAATTTGGCTTTGCAATCAAAGTATCTCCACATTGTTTCCACTACTCAGTGTTTCAGCCTTGTTTCCATTACTTAGATTTTCCCCATCTGGTGCAGATGATCTTGATGAGTCTGGTGGTACTTCATCAAGAAAGTAATCTTCATTCTCCATACTATTACTTTTGCAATTGTCAACTTCCCCCACTTTTGGTGTTCTTTTCTTTTTTCCAATTCTCGTAGCTGAGTTCTTCCCACCTTTCCTCTCCAACATCTGCACACATAGTTGATATTTTCTTTAGACTACAGACAACTCAATCTTATCACTAACTTCAATAACCTTATTTAATCTTTATAAGAAACCCTTATATGTACATACTCCCCATATATTATGCCTTTCATACATAATTAACTTTGAATGCTACTTCTAGCTTTCAAACTAGAAAATTAAGTTGTATTCAATAATAAATAGAAATGGTGAACAAAAACAAATCTAAGAATGAGCTGAGGTTTTTATAACACTATCTACAAGTGGAGCAGGAAAACACTTGCAAGGCTAACTAAGTCTCTGGGAGTTTTTAAAAGAGCTCATAGATGAGAGACTTAGAGCTCAAATGCTAACCCAAGCTTAGCATGAAACCTAATTAATTCTCAGCTTTAGATAGATTCTCTAGCAGGGGATGAGAACTAGACATTAGAATGCAATACAATATTGGTGAGCTTGGATTATATCTCCATGGAGTTGGCTTTAGGATTTTCCACACCTGATTGAGTATCAGATTGAAGAAACTTCTTTACTCTAACTGCCTAAAACCCAAGAGTTTATTTAAAATTTTCCCATTCCAAGAAATTATTCCAAAATGAATAATATCTGATTAAATTTTTATGCATCCAAGTTCAGGTAAAAAATAGGAAACAAATGAAAAAAGAAGGGAAAGTATTTTTTTTTTTAAGTTTCACCACAAAATTAGAAAAATCTGTCAAAATTTCATTGTCTGAGACAAATCCATAGGCCAAGTTGTGATCCCTAGTTGCACCCTTCCCACACCTAACCACAATCCAGATCAAAAACATATTGTACCTGAACCCATGAAGTTTCAAGGACAAATGGGAAACATAGGTGAAACCAAATTTCAATGCAATTATTGTAGCTAAGGGATGCTTATCCAAGAAATTCCTTGTGTAAGACTATCTAAGGTGAGTTCCTTGATCTATGGTGCAATAATAATGATGATTGTTTTGGTTGATACTCATTTAAGAAGTGAACAGTCTTTGAAATTATAATCTTATATGTAGACCCATTACTTTATATCTTCCTGTTCTTTCTTGAAAACTCTAATTAGGAAAGTCTGGGTTGTTAGCAAATCTAGGGAAAGCAATAGTGGTTGGTTATTATGAATACTAGGTAACCATATTGAGATTGTTTCTTTACAATTGAAAGCTGGTGATTGAAAAAATTGCTTGAATAATGTTCTACATCAAGAATGTATTGTTTTTAAACTGTCAATTCAATATTGTATAAATTTATTGTGCTTTTTGTGTAAATGACACATTTTTAGTTCTATTTACTTGTTTATTGCCTGCATGATGCACATGCATACTGTTTTACCCCTTAAAAATGTATGTGTGGGTAGGGCACACAAAATAAGAGCTTTATAAATTTAATTAAGGTTTCCAATGCACATAAGATAACAAAAGGATTGTTAGATTTGTTGGACCAAAACACTTTGTATGTTGATATTGGTGTTTTCAAATTGTTAGGCCTATGTTGTATTTATAATAAATCTGATGAGCAAGGGCTTCCTTTAATGGAAGGTGTTTTGCTTAAAGAATATTAAAATAACTTGCCTTTGGTGCAGAGTATTCACTTGAAGAGTAATTGCCTTTGTTGCATAGTAGTCACTTGAAGATTAACTTTCCTTTAGTGTAGAGTATTTGTTTAGTAGTTTACAGAATAGTAGTTCATTTTAAACTTTGTGGTTAATTTTCTCCTTTAAAAGAAGACAAGTTGAAGATGGCCATTGTATTTGAAAAGGACATTTATGCATATAATTGAATATCTTTTCCATTGATGAATGTATTTGTCACTATAACACCACAAATTTGTACACTCCTATGAGTCTTAGTCAAAATAGGTCTCCTAGCACAAAGGTGAAACTGTGCAACTTGGTCAAGAAAGATCCCAAGGCAAGCATAATGTCCAAACAGTTTGGTGGTCCAATTATGGCAGTAAGGTCTATTGTGGTTGATTATTTGGTGTAAATGGATCATTTGATGATAATATTCTAAGTCTATTAGTGGCATGTGTCTTCTCAGTATTTTCTAATGTGACCCCATCAAATTTTCCATAAACATCACCTAGTAGGTCCTAATTCATCCTTCTCTTCCATGTAGGGCACCTTCCATGTTATCATATGTTTGGGGAATGTTGTTCCCTTAGAGCGCACTACTAAGTACTCAATATAGTACTTTAAGTGCATACACTAAAGGAATGTATTATGTCCAACTTATTTAGCCATGTTTCCTATTTAGAGAGCTTTAGTCAAAGTCAATGCACTGCCAAATTTGAGGATTTTAGATTAGATGTGGTATAGGTGCACAGGAAATGTAAAATAGTGAATTCTATCATTTGTCCTTGTGTTGATATTTGATCTTAGATACCCCTTTGATGTCTTTCCTGCAATAATTTGAAGTGTATGAGGAGCATTCAAGCATCAAGTGATCAATTTCAATGAAGTTAGTCGAATGAATGAGTGACTAGGCATTCAATTTAATGTCCTAGCATTCCATTTTTGATAGATCATTCTAGTTTGAAGAGCCTTATTGTGAGTGTTTGCCACATTTTTTTTTTGAGTTATCTAAAGGTACCTTGAGATTTATGAGTTAGAAGCATAGTGCCTCTAGTCACCCTTTTCACTTTAGAGAACTATATCTTTAGGATATGCAAAAGTGAATCATATCTAGGAAGGTCCATGTCATCATTGTGTTTACAAGTTGAAGAGTTTGTTAAAGGCTCATTGTATACTCCTTGAAAAATTCTTGTGATAACATTTATTCACATTTTTATTTACATTCAAACTTACACATGGATGCAATAAATGTTTAAATTATGCCTTGGAGTAGTTGGTTATGTGCAAGATCATCATGAAAAAAATAGGCCCTTAAGTGGCAAAAAAGTCAGAAAAATCAGAGTTAGGCAACTTGATGTAAAAATTTGAATAAGTTATCAATATTATTTCAAAAATATGTAAGAATAGAATTTGTAGCAAATTGAATGTAGTTTCTAAACTACTAGGTTTGTTTAAAAAAAAAAATCTATTTGGTGAAAATTTGAAATTTCAATGTAGTAGTAATTTGTAATGCATATTTTTATTAATTTTTTGTAATTTTTTTAATGACTCATGTCCCGATGTGATGCATATTTTTTTGTAATTTTTTTCCAAGTAAATAATTAATTATGATTTTTTTATTACAACTTTTAAAAAATATAAAAAACTCGTGTGTCTGACCACCTTAACTTGGTCAAAACTTCATGAAATTCATTTTTTTATTTTTTTAATCCTATATTATGCAACTTAGCATAAAATGTGATGCATGTTTTAAATTCAAAAAATGTGATACTGTTTGAAAGCTATAGATGTTTTTCAATTAGTCTATCAATCAGGACTTTAGTCATAATTTGAATAGAAAATGAATAATAATTACTTATTAAATTCAAAGTAAAGCATAATTTATATTGGTGGAAATTTGAGAATCTCCTTTAAAAACCCTTTTCGTTTCATCAATTTTTGGTAAAAAAAATTCATTAGCCACATACCCATCATATTGCCACTTTTTGGCCCATCATGATCCTACACATACCCAGTTCCTTTTAAATTTTCTACTCTTTATAGAATCATAGTTTAAATTCTCTTTTTCCTATATCTTTGTTAATTTTGTATACTACTTTGGCTTTAATTTGATTGTTTCCTTTGGCAGTAGTTGGAAGGTTAATGATTTCTCACACATTTCACTCAGTAGGTGAGTGTATCATGTGGATGCATGCTACCTTCTCACATATTTAGCAACTTTGTTGGGAAGCATTATATTGTTGGGTACTTTAGTTTGCTTTTATCCATGACCTATTTTTCCATTGTTATCTTCACGACTCAAGCTACAGGTGTTGACTTAGAACTTAGGAGGTTGTTTTGGTGTTGGAGAGAGGAGCTTGAATGCTATTTTACTCCTAGCAACCTATTGTTGTCCATGTTGATCTATATATGCAAGCCCAACTGGTCAACCAAATGAGGCTTGTTTCCATAGGGGAATGCTCTAACACTCTTATTCATTTCCAAGCACATGACCTTTGGATATTTAGTATCAATTTTAGGATTGTTTCACATGCTCTAGGAAGTACCTTTGGGTTGGTTTCAAATGGATTTACATAAGGAGTTTCCTTTGCAACTACTAGCTCCATTCTCTTTAGTATGCATCCCTCTCCTTTTGGACTTTCTTGATGATCTATTTTTCCCTTGGATCCTCTTATGCAACCTTTTTGTATTGATTAAGTCAATATCAAGAGATTTGAACAAATCTTATCATTAAATGTTGTACTTGGTCTAGTTGTCAGTGTGTGCATTATTGAAGTGAGGTAAAGTTGTCCCACATTGCATACAATTATACAGACCTGTACAGTTATAATCTCATATGAGAGATCATAAATCAAGATATTCAACAAAAAAAAATCAAAAATATTTGACAATAATTTTATATTAGGTTCTCTTATAATGCAATTTGTGTTGAGTGATGATAAAATAATCCACTCTCATCATTTAAGGTCCTGAAAGATATGTATTTTGAACAAAATTAGTGAGTTCATGAGAAACCCACCTACAATTCAGTTATTTGGTACCATATATCTTAGTTAAAAAAAACATTATTGTAATACAAGAAGTAATACAATGAAGTTGGACAAGTAGGTGGTGTTCAACAAAGATATTACTACATAATTTACCATGAGGATCTTTACTATGTATCATTATGTCCAAGGGTTTCCATCACTCCAACAAGTTCCAAGTGAGGTGATGGTATAAGGAGCATTGGGTACATTCAAGCCTAAACCATATTTACAAATCTTTAAGTTACCATAAAGAATATCCATAAGGGCTTCTTCTAACTCCAATAGAACTATGGCCAGGTTGAGTTATCAGAATTATGAGGTACATTAGAGCCTGGGAAATATTACAAAACTTAAAAATGTGATCCAAGCTTACAATATAAGGCTCTAAAGGGCACCCACAACTTAGTAAGTAGATAAAAACACAACTTTGCAATATATTCTTCAGTTTTGTGTATATCAAACCCCATAAACAAAGAGGTGTGTTTATCAAACCCTAAAGGGCACCCACAACTTAGTAAGTAGATAAAAACACAACTTTGCAATATCTTCTTTAGTGTTGTGTATATCAAACCCCATAAAAAAAGAGGTATGTTTATCAAACCCCATAAACAAAGTTACCTCTGACACTGTGACTGAATAATCTTAGTTGCAAGGTTGGCTTACCATGCACATGGTCAGTCTCTGTGATGGTACTCAACTTGGGCTTCCAAGGCCTGCTTCTTGGCCTCGCCAACTTTGCATAATCCTCCATCAACTGATAACTATCACATAGAGGCCTTTAAAAATCACTACCATATGAGTTCTCTCTAAATGACAAACCATTTTCTATTACTAGATTTGCAAGAAAGTTAGCTGAAATATTGACTTGCAAAGAATATCCCTTTTTTGTATGTTAAAGGGCTTGCCCTACATCTTTGCATTGCTCCTTGGACCCTTAGTAATATCATTTTGTGTTGCAGATGTTGCTACCACCTTTGAGATAAAAGAAGCAACTATGGAGACAATAAAAGAAGACTGGAAGCTTCTCCTTGGAGATTTGTTTAATGCCATTTTGAATTTAACATTTGAGCTTAATTGCATTTTTTTGCAATTCATGTTTATGGTTTTGCATATAATTTAGCAAAGCCTCTACTTCTTTGTTCTAATGGCTTAAATATTTTCTTGCATTATAGATTCATGAATATATGTTGAAAAAGGCAACTCTCACACCTGAACTTGGTCCTCTAACTAGAAAAATACAATTATAATGACATTTGTAAGACATTTACAAGTACTACCAAAATGGTCAAATAATGATCAGCAAGTACCTGACTATTGCTTTTAATCTATAATCTTCACAAACATCTATAACATTCACATGAACTATCTTTCAACAATATTGCTAAAACTTTTAAAACACAACATATTAAAACATAACTATTCTATAACTTTCTGGAAGGAACTTCGCTGCCCTGCAGCTCTTGTTGTGAATATGTGTAATTTTATTTATTAAAAATGATAAAGCAAACATCAATTCATAAAAAATAAAAAATAAAAGTAGAATAAAATAAATATTCACATATAATGTAAATTGAAACAATTTATATTACTATAAAATATATTTAATATATTTATAAAGAGTTATTTTGTTTTATTTGAGACTTATTTTAAAGTTATTTTAAAATATTTTTATAATTTTATTTATTTTTAAAAATATATTTGTTGTTTTCTAAGTTTTTTTAAATTTATATTGTCACCACATAATAGTTGATTGTCCTTAGTGTAAAATATTTTTTCACTTAATTATATTTATAAATTATTATTATACTACTTATAGCAGTATATAAATACAATATAATTATTTCAATTACATTATAAGCATTTATTACAATAATTATTAATACAATATATAGATAATATTTAATAATATATTATTAAAACATATAAAATAATGTGAAGTTTCAATTAAATCTAACATAAGTGTCAAAAACTAACCCTTTAAGGAAATTTTGAAATCTTTACATGACAATATAACACTAGATATATATTTTTATTTTATTTTTAAATTGAGAAAATGTAATTACAAATAATAGTGCAGTTATAAAACTACAAGAGAAAGAGTACAAATATAATAATGCAGTTATAAAACTGCTAGTTATAACATTAGAGGAGAGGGGCCCATAGTGGAGCGGGGTCCAATAGTGGAGATAGAAGTAGTCCTTAGGGAGTCCCATAGTGGAGCACCTTAATATCCAATTGCAAAATACTTTTTATCCATAAAATACATACATTGACAAATCATGTGATACCACATCAATGCACCAATAAAACATGACTTAGTGCACCACTATTAGTCTCATTTTTTTTGGGGGCCTTTTTGGATACATCAACAAAAAGCATGTTGATGTGGCATCATATTTGTTGATGTGACCCTAAAATGAAATATAGAAGCACGTGAGTTGCCAAATAAATTGTTGTACAAAATTGAGAGTGATTTAAAATTTCCACATAAGATTTTGAGAAACGTGAAGCTACTGTGCTCCACTATGGGCCCCTCTCGCCTAATGTTGAAGTGAAAAAATGGAAGGTTTCTATAAAGTGAAAACATAGAAGGTTTCCCGAAGTGAGAACATGGGAGGTTTCTATGTTGCATCACCGTGACACCTCATCTCACTTGCATTGGACATGTTCAATTTGGTTTACCGACTCACGGGACGTGCAAGTTACCAACTCATAACTACCTATATGATGAGAATAACAAACAACATTAAAAGTCAAAGTTATAAATGTTTAAATTTATTCAACTTTACGCATATACTGACGTCGATGCATTTACACACAGAAAAGGTGAAAGGTCAACTAGGTACAATGAATGTTACGACGTTACTGGTCGGAAATTTTTCTTAAGCTTCAAGTTATCAAGCTTGCATTTCAAGGGCAACTTTCTTCATTTCAAATGCTCTTCTATTAATTAATACGTTGACTATACTGTTTATCTAATTTTTTATTCAATTGTTTGGAAGAAATTAAATTATCTTTTATTAAATCAAACATCTTAAAGGTATATTAATTATATTATTATATTTATGATATTATAAAATTTATAGAGGACATATTATTTTGTAAGTTATAGATATGTTATTTATCATTCATTGATATTTGTTTCTCTACCACACCAAGAGCACATGATTTATATTTATAATCATCATAGCTATTTGTGGAGGTGGAAAAACCAAAACGAGGTTTGACCGAGGAAAGCCCCTATACGACACAACCCTTCCGCCCTTGTCCTTCTTGTAGGTTATAGGTTTGAAGTTGAATGAACTGGATTTAAGATATCAAGGCTCCAAAACCCTAATTCAAGCATTTATGTACCTTTCATAATCAAATTAGGGCAAGCTGATTATTCACAAACTATTGGACTTCAAATTTAGGTTTTCATAGTCTTAAGCCTATAGACATTGTTGTAGCTATACTAGCTTCCATATCCTAAAATTTAACACTTTTAAACTAGGGCTCCCAATGCCCCAATCCTACCAGATCAACCTAAATAAATATTTTTTGGCTCCTCTTTATCTACTCTTTCCAATTCTATTTCTTATTTCTGACTTTTTTTTTAAATTTTTCGACAACCTATAAAATTTTGTCACTTTAGTGTTAGTTCACCTAGTTGGCTTCATCTTTCAATCAATCATTACATCTCATCAACCATAAATAAAAAGGGACCAAAACTATGATCAGTTGTTTAGTTCTCTCTTGAGGACAACAACCAAATACTTCATTCAAACATAAACATTGAGAGACACAAAATTAACCAATACAAATTGTATTGGTTACTTTTGTGTCTCTCAATGTTTATGTTTGAATGAGTAATTTAGGTTAAAATTTAACTTTGATCCTATTTGACCATTCACACTTGTGAATATAGGTTTTTAATCAAACATCAAGGTCTTTGTTTCACTCAAAAAAAGGAAAATAGAGAAAAAAAATATCTATGCCCTAGGTATTGATGTCCTTATTTCAACAAAAAAAGAAGTTAATTCATATGTATACAAACAAAATTGTGTTATCAAAGTAACCTATGTCTGAATTATAGTTAATATCACTTTAAAAAGTTACTAAAAAATTATGCAAATTTTTTAATGAAAAAATATATGTGCCCAAAATATTGGTGTTAAAAATCTACATCTAAAAATTTATAATTTTTTCCTTGCTACAAATAAATTTATGCTTTATTGGAGTAATGTCACCTTTTAAAAATATTGTTAACTATACAAAATAAGTTATTTAATGCTACATAAATAAAGCAAAAAATATCTCTTAAATTTTGAAAAAATATATACTTATAATCTACATAAAAAAAATTAAAAAAAAAACTCAAAAATATCTAGTTCACACCATCTTAAAAATTCTTAATGTTTTAGTTTCTATAGGTGTCAAAAAGTGAAAATTTGGTGAAATATATTGATTTCAATGTCCTACTTTATCCAAAAAGTAGGACACAATATTGTCGGATGAACCTTAAACATGGAGACACTGAATGAAGGTTTATTTTACCATTAATCATTTGATCTACAAATGTTACAAATGGAAGTTAGAGGAGATCCAACTGTCAATTGTGTGTTCATAAGGTCCTCAATTGATTTAATTACTTGTTGATGTTCTTTTATCGATTGGGGATCTAATGTTAATTTAGGTTTATTTTACCATTAATTGTTTGATCTACAAATGTTGCAAAATGGAAGTTAGAGGAGATCCAACTATCGATCATGTGTTCATAACCACAATTGAGTTAACTACTTGTTGATGATCTTCTATGGATTGGGGATCTAATGTTAATTTAGCATCCTCATTTATGTCATCCATCTTACTGTCTTCTGAAAGAAATGTATCAATGATTACATCCTCTTGTGCCACAATATCTTACCAAGTAGGAGAAGTAGTTTTTGAATAGATGATAGATGAGTTGACATGATATAGTGTTTTAGAGATACATTAGATATCAATTTGAGATCAATAAATGTATGCAAGTTGAATGTATCCCAATGTTATTAGGTCAATGAAGATTATAGTTTTTAGGGATGACCTTGATCCAAATTTTGATTCATACTAGGCACAAATATTATTAGCATCTAGTTGAATTTGACTTTATTCCTTATATTAAATAATTGATTAATTAGTTTATTTTAACTTTGATAGCAATAACCTAGAAGCATAGTTTTGTCACGATGATAATTTTAACTATTTTATTGATTAGTTGACTTTAAGTTTTATTGGTAGATTCCTAGTTGATAATTTCCATTTTTATTAATTTTTTAATGTATTATATCAATTTAATATATTAATTTAATAAATTAATTAAATTATGCATATATTGAGTATAATATAATATAATATAAATATAATATTAGGAATCAATATAGGGTATGTGCAGGATCATCATGGAAAAAATAGGCCCTTAAGTGGCAAAAAATTTAGAAAAATCATAGTTAGCAAACTTCATGTAAAAATTTGAATAAGTTATCTATATTATTTCAAAAATATGTAAGAATAGAATCTGTAGCAAATTGAATGTAGTTTTTAAACTACTAGGTTTGTTTAAAAATTAAAAATCTATTTGGTGAAAATTTTAAATTTCAATGTAGTGGTACTTAAATTTCAGGGAAAAAATAAGAAGTAGGTGTCTGTCTGACCACCCTAACCACAATAAAATGATAATATTTTTTATAATATTTTAGATATAAGTAGAGAACTCATTCCTTGATGTGATGCATATTTTTTTTTAATTTTTTCCCAAGTAAATAATTAATTATGAATTTTTTATTACAAAATTTTAAAAAATATAAAAACTTGTATGTCTGACCACCTTAACTTGGTCAAAAACCCATTAAATTCAATTTTTCTTTTTTTAATCCTATAGTATACGAAGCATAGAATGTGACGCATGTTTTGGATTCAAAAAAATTGATACCATTTGAAAGTTATAGACGTTTTTTAATCAGCCTATCAATAAGGAATTTAGTTGTAATTTAAATAGAAAATGAATAATAATTACTTATTATATTCAAAGTAAAGCATAATTTATATCAATGGAAAGCTAAGAACCTCCTTTAAAAACCCTTTTCGTTTCATCAATTTTGGGTGAAAAGATAGTCATCAGCCACATACCCATCATATTGCCACTTTTTGGCCCATCATGATCCTGCAAATACCATAGAACTAGTAAATTAGATTATATTAATATAATTGTTGGTGTATAACTCACATGAGTTAACCCTAGCATAACCATAGTTGGTAGTTTTCCTCACATGTGGAAAGACTAATTCCACTCTATGAGTCATTAGTAGATGTGTCACCCCATATTCGACACATCTCTGCTACATTTTAGGTTGGTTGAAGCTTGAGCTATTCTCTTGGTTCTATTTTTGCCACCTTTCCTATTATCATGGAGTATTGTTTCCCAAACTTCACCTATTTATACTTGTTCATTTGTAATACAAGTTATTTGATTTCACTTGCAATCTTGTGCTTGTTTGTTTTTCCATGATCTTGGCTATTTCCACATGGTATCAGAGCAAACGTGGTAAGCTTCAAGCCATTTTGCTTGCTATGCGAATCACTTTCATTGACGTTGAGTTTGTGTGAGTTTGAATAGCCCTCATAGGAAATTATTTCAACGTAACAGTAAGGCCATCCATCGGCCTTGTTGCTCCTCACAGTCACCTCATCACGTAGGCCAAGGCTGCCCAAGTTGTGCATAATGTAGTGAGGCATCTTCAAGCATAAAGAACAGATAGTTTGTTGTGCAATCATTGGGAAACATCTAACACATGATTTGCATATTCTGTTTAAAATCCACTGCCTGTGGATAGCAGCAACCAGAGGAAGTTTTTACTATCAACAAACATGACACTTCTCCATAGAGAGGCACAATTTGAAGACTTTCTCACCAGTTGTTTCTACAAGCTAAAGGCTAGGGAGGCAACATTTTTTGATAGGACCAAGCCTTTGGCTTTTGTGTGAAGGGTATTTGGCCTCTATTCACCTCTGCAGGCATTTGATCTACGGCTATGTGACCAATCTAAGGGGGAAGGCCACGATTTGCTTGATTTTTCTTTTTGAGGCATCGACCTTTATTTTTTGGGGAAATCCATCAGTAATGGTCAGCTCACTGGGAAAGCTAAGTGCTATTTGAAGGCCTCTTCTCGAGAACAAATTTTGGAGGCTGTAGACTTCTTAATGCTCTATGTATATGATTCAGAGGCGTAGGAGATTGGTGTTTGCTTTGTATCACCAACAAAGTCATCAAAACAACATCCTTCTCCACCAGGCCATCCTATCTACATCGACAGTAATTAAGTGTGTTCATATTGCACACTTACTAGAGAAGTGATTTTTTTGTGTAGGTGTGTTACCTTTTTCACACCTTCATTTTCACTTTCTTTATCTCTTTCTTTCAAATTTTTTGCATCTACTATCTAAGTGACTAAAAGCATCATGGAGTCTACAATTCCCATTTCTCCTCTAACACCTTTCAATTATCATGATTGGAAGATTAAAGTTAGCCTTGTACTAAAAAATAAGGGCCTATATAGGATAACTATGGGAACAGAAAAAGAACCTAATGCAGCCAAAGAAAAAGAAAAGTTTTTCAACAAATGTGATCAAGCATTTGGCTTTCTGTGTTTAAATCTATCTCTAGATTTATTGTTTCATGTCAAAAATTTAACTACACCCAATCAAGTGTGGGAAACTTTAGACAAACTATTTGGAAAAATTGATGAACTCAAAAGTCATGAATTGGAAAATCAGCTCTTAGGTTTTAGTCCTAGAAGTTTTACAACTTTAGAAGATTTCTTCACAAAGTTTAAATCTTTAAAGTTACAGTTAAAATATTGTGGAATTGACAAGAAAGAGGATTAATTAATCCTTTTAGTACTTTCCAAATTAGGTCCAAAATTTTCTGTTTTTGTATCAACTTTCTATTCTACTAAAAGTGCTCTTGGAGCATCATGGAAAATGCCCACTCTAGATAAATTCATTTCCGATCTCACAAGGGAAGAGGAGAAACTAATTCAAATGGGTTATTTGAAGTCTACAAAGCCTCAAGCTCTAATCACAGGGAATGAAAAGCCACAAACTTCAAATGGGAAGAAAAGCACTAAAAAAGACAAGGGTGGTAAGAAAGGAGATAAAATTGATGATTTGAAAAAGGATAAATCTTCTCAACAAAGTAAGCACATTATTGAGAAGATAATATGTGCCTTTTCTAAAAAACTAGGGCATGATGAACATCAATGTATGAAGAAACAAATAGAAATTCTCTCAAATATTCTTAAAAAGAATAATATTGGGATTCTTGATTTTAGCAAGGCATCTTCATGAACTTGGGATAATACCAAGGACAAAGAGAAATTAAAAGTCAGAGCTCTAGTTGTTACTTCATATTCATCTTCATCTCTATCATGGATTATTGATTCTAGTGCTACTCATCATATGGTTTCTTCTCATGTTGCTTTTACATCCTTAGGGCCATCCAGAATGGTTTCAGTCAACTTAGGTGATGATACCCCAGTATTGGTTAAAGGGAGAGAGTCTGTTGAAGTTGAAGGAGGAATTTTTTCAAAATTTCTTAGTGTACCTTCACTTTCAACTAATCTCCTTTCAGTGTATCAAATAACACACTTAGGGAAGGGTATGAGAGTTTATTTCTCTCCAAATTTAGTTGAGATAAGATAATTACAAAGTAATAAGTTAGTTGCTATAGGAGAAGCCAATCACCAATCCAGATTGTATTCCTTCTCTATTTTTGCTTCAGATATTTCTCTAAAGGCACTACTAATTCATTCAGATGAAGTTAGTAAATTATGGCATGAATAGTTTGGCCACCTTAACTACCATTATCTTGAATGACTATGACAACAAAAAATGGTTAATGGATTACCAAAAGTAAAGTTTTCTAAAGGACTATGTGAAGGATGTGCACTTGGTAAACATCCTAAAGAAAAGTTTGACAAAGGAGAAACTTGGAGGGAAAAACAAGTCTTAAAACTTGTTCATAGTGATGTTTTAGGGGCTTTTCCACATCCTTCTTTTACAAAGGCTAGATATGTTCTCACATTTATTGATGATTTCTCACATTTTACATGGGTCTACTTCCTTAGGAAAAAATTAGAAGTATTTGATTCTTTTCAAGATTTCAAAGCTCTAGCCGAAAAACAGTCAAGGAAAGTCATCAAGGTTTTTCAAATAGATAATGGCAGAGAATATGTTAATAACATTTTTGAGCAGTTTTGCACAACAGAAGGGATAGAGTTGCAACAAAAAGTTCCATATGCCCCTCAACAAAATGGTGTTGTAGAATGTAAAAATAGGTCTTTAAAGGAGATGGCTAACTATATGATTCATTCCAAAGGTTTAACACCATCTTATTGGGCTGAAGCTATCAATTGTGGATGTTACATTCAAAACAGGGTTCCTCACAAAGCCTTGAAAGGAATCACTCCCTTTGAAGCTTGGAAAGGATGGAAACCAATAGTTGATCACTTCAGAGTCTTTGGTTCACCTCCTATGGCCTGCATTCCTAAAGAACATCGCAAGGCTATAGATGCACAATCCAAACCTTGTATCTTTGTTGGATATCCAGAAGGTGTTAAAGGTTACACCCTACCACACATGAGTTGTTCATCGAGAGAAGTGTCAAGTTTCAAGAAACACCCATTGAAACTGTTCTTGACATTCCTCGTCATACTATTGATTCTCTAGATTCTAATCATATTTTTGATGATTCAGATCATTCACAGCAAATTTCTAGTGTAGTTAGTAGTTCTTCTACTTCCTCCAGTTCACAAAATGATGATTGCACTACAAATTCATCTTCATCTAGTTCAGTGATTGAATTAGAAGCTGACATTTTTGCACCAGATTCACCCACATCTAGAACTGTATGCTCACTTCATACAACAAATGATAGACTGCTTTAGACAGACTTTTAGGGGGAATCTCATGCCTTCTTTGCTTTAGTGTCTGATCCATAGACATTTAAAGATGCGTCAAGCATACCTGAGTGGGATGTTGCCATGAATGAGGAATATGATTCCTTAATCAAAAATCACACTTGGGACTTAACTTCTCTTCCTAAGGGGAGAAATTAGTTCGATGTAAATGGATCTATCAGACTAAATATGCAGCAGATGGGTTAGTTGACAAGTACAAATCATGGTTGGTTGCTAAAGGTTTTTCACAAGTAGTAGGAATTGACTATACAGAGACCTTTGCACGTGTTGCAAAGATGACTTCAATCAGACTCACACTTGCTATAGCCTCAGCACATAGCTGGGAAGTACATCAAATGGATGTAAAAAGTGCCTTTCTTCATGGAGATCTTGAGGAGGAAATCTACATGGAACAACCTCCAGGGTTTGTTCATGATTCATCCTTAGTGTGTATACTAAGGAAATCTATCTATGGCCTAAAACAAGCACCCAGAGCTTGGTATGGTAAGATGGATTCCTATCTTCTATCTTCAGGATTCACTCGATGCAATTTGAATCCTAATGTGTATCTTCTACGCCATGATGATTCATTGTTAATACTGGTTCTTTATGTTTATGACCTTTTAATCACTGGGAGTGCTTCCTCTACTATTATGGCAATAAAATCAGCACTTCAAGAAAGATTTGATATGACAGACTTAGGGTTACTGCATTACTTTCTTAGTATTGAGATATCTCAATCAGATTTAGGGATTGTTCTTGCTCAGCCCAAGTATGCTCTTGATTTACTTGAACGTTTTCACATGACTAATTGTAAACCAACTCCAACTCCCTACTTATCTAGTGTTAAGCTTGAGACTTCTTTCCTTACACCATTAGTTGATGCAACATTGTACAGAAAACTTGTAGGCAGTCTTATTTACTTAACACATACTAGGCCTGACATATCATATGCAGTTGGCTTAGTTTCTATATTTATGCAAGAACCTCATGAGTTGCACTAGAAAGTAGCTAAGAGGATTCTTCACTACCTTCAAGGTACACTTACACTTGGGATACATTATAGAGTTGGTTCAACTATTGATTTGGTTGGTTTCATAGATTTAGATTGGCCTGGTGATATAGAAAATTGCAAGTCCACTTTCGGGTACATTTTTTCACTTGGTTCAGGTCCTATCAGTTGGTCTACCAAAAAGAAAAATACTATTGCTATATCTTCTATAGAGGCAGAGTTCTGAGGAGCTGTTAACTCAACTACATAAGCCATATGGCTTCAAGGCATCATTTCTGAATTTTGTATTCCTATTAGATGACCAATAGTTATCTATTGTGATAATCAGAGTACTATCCAAATATGCAAGAATCCAATTCAACATTAACAAACCAAACATATTGAGATTCATATGCATTATATTCGTGAGCTTATCCACGATCAGATTATCAACCTAGTATTTTGCTAGTCTTTAGAACAAGTTGTCAACATCTTTACCAAACCCTTTACAGAAAGAAAGTTCATTCATCTACGAGCTCTTCTTGGTGTACGATCTATATCAGCATCATCATCATTAGGAGGGGCCATCTAAAGTCCTCTCTTTTGGAGGAAAGTTTTTTCCCACAGGGTTTTCTTTCTTTCTTTGGTTTTTGAGAGATATTTTGTAAATGAGTACCTAAAATGGCACACAGTTAGGACTCATGTTTCATAATCCTACCTAAGCTATGCTTAAGGGGGGGTGTTGGTGTATAACTCACATGAGTTAACCCTAGCATAACCATAGTTGGCAGTTTTCCTCACATGTGGAAAGACTAATTCCACTCTATGAGTCATTAGTAGATGTGTCACCCCATATTCGACACATCTCTGCTACATTTTAGGTTGGTTGAACCTTAAGCTATTCTCTTGGTTCTATTTTTGCCACCTTTCCTATTATCATGGAGTATTGTTTCCCAAACTTCACCTATTTATACTTGTTCATTTGTAATACAAGTTATTCGATTTCACTTGCAATCTTGTGCTTGTTTGTTTTTCCATGATCTTGGTTGTTTCCACAATAATAATAGTATATGGATATAATTAATAGAATAATCACTAGACCTAAAAAATAAACCAATGCTTAGATGAAAAATTAATATAGATGATAAGATTAAGTATTATTTTATTTTATTTATATTGTTTAGAGTTACATTATTATTTATTTGCTAAAGAAATGATTAACAAAACACATAAAATACTATAACATTTTTTTATAAAATAAATCTTAAATAAATAAAATTAAATAACTTAAGTAATTTTTTAAAATGTATATTAATTTTAAAGTAAAATAAATAAATTTTAAGTTTTTGATAAAGGGAAAAACAGGTTTTACAGGTACCCAAAACCACCAAGTTTACAAAAAAAGATAAATTACTAAAAATTCCAACAAAAAAAATAGACTACACAAAACGAAAAAGCCAGAACAAGCAGCAACCACCTGCAAAAGACTAGGAAGGTCAAACAAAACACCAACTAAAAGGAAAACACAAATACTAGCCGCAACTAACCCAGAGTATTCAGAACAGACTCGATCTCAGCCTCCAGGTTCTGCATGTCCTGAACACCCTTCTTGAAAGTTTGAACCATCTGATGCATAGGAGGATCCTTCCTCTTCAAATTAGCCCTAGTTCTCTTTGAAATATTGACATCCTCATCTTGGTTTTTATCATTAACCTCTTCCAGATCAACCACCAAAGACCCTTGTTGAGCTTTATCCAATTTTTTAATCATGGCGTTGATAATGATGGCATTATGTCTTGTCAGCCTATTATTCTGCTCGGCTATAATTTTAATAGTATTTTTCATTTTATCCAACTCTATTTCAACCCTTCTATCAATGCCCACTTTGTCCTGGGTTTCTATATTGGCACCATGATCTTTTCACACCACCTCCTTCTTACCAAGTGTCATAACCTTAGCTCCCATTTCTTTTAGTTTACTTTGAAGGGCCCAATTTTTTATTTTTAGCTCATTGATTTCATGAAAGACCCATTTTGAAATTCTAAAATAATCAACAACATTATTTCTAGCTAAACCCAAGACATCTGCAGTAGGTTCCCTTTCAAGGTTGAAGCAAGATTTAGCAGGGTCGGGGGTTTTAGGGGGTCCAATTCTAACCTCTTTGTCTGACGATGGGGCAGCATAGGAAGAATTATTGTTAGCACTAGAATCCTCAAAACCAGGAGAGTCTTCAGAGTATGACACAAGGTTTTTAACTGGAAGATTATTTCCAATACTTCCAGTATTAAGGGTAGAACTGCCTGGGTTAGATGCAGTGCAAGCATTCATAGATTTGGGCTTAAGGCTTTTCTTACCAATTTGGATAGAGGGTGAGCTCAGGACCATCCTAACCAGGCTCAAATTGGGAAAATCCCCCGAGCAACTGGGTTCAGTATCATCCTCCTCAGAATCAGGAGGGGCACCCAAATTAGCAAGGGCAGGCATATTTTGGAAATGATCAACTATTAACCTAATCAAACTAGTATGCAAAATAGGATATCTTTTTGGGTTTTTCTTGTGGTCATCTAAACTCTTTCTCAAAGAACAAAGAAGATAGTAGGGAAGAGAAATCCTGACCTTATAGTGGAAATGAATGAGCAGGGAAAAGTGGTAGTTGTAAACCTTGGTGAAGCGACCATCTAAAGTAATGTACTCCATGATAACACGAAGAACTTTCCTCTAGAGAGATTTTATGGTATTGGCTTCGAAGTAGCTATTAGAAATTTTCACCAGTTTCAGCCTTTCCTTATCTTTCTTCAAAAATCTAATCACCACATCATCAGAGAAAACCCTGTCCCTGAAAAGAAATTTCCCAACAGTGGACATTCCAATCAATTCAGCTATGAGGTTTTCATTGAACTCAACTTTCCTACCAAAAAGGGTGAGTTCCCCATTTTTCCAATTCCTCTCAAAAGGCTCAATAGCTTCCTAATTAGACCAATGGAGTTTTTCCAAAAAAGGGAGTAAGCCCCCACTTTTGACTTTATTCCATGCTTTCATGTTTCTAGTATGCATCTCAAAGCTGTCTGACTCAACTCTTTTCCTGTCTCCACCCATTATAGCAAGCACAGTGGGGTAGACAAAGATGAATTCTTTACTAGAAATGGTCTTTCCAAATCTAAGAGCCCACAAAACATGCCAGGTTGCCTTACAGGTTAAGCGAATAAGCTTGGTCCCATACAATCTAATGATGGTGATGTAATTACCTTGTTCTATCATCATTAATGAGGTGACATGCTTCTTTCCCATGTGACACATCATAGTTCAATAAGGCTCAGAAATTAACACTTAATTCATTAATGTTTAG
The DNA here is from genome assembly GCA_007258455.2 of Sequoia sempervirens. Classification (NCBI taxonomy): domain Eukaryota; kingdom Viridiplantae; phylum Streptophyta; class Pinopsida; order Cupressales; family Cupressaceae; genus Sequoia; species Sequoia sempervirens. The sequence goes on along the minus strand of VDFB02193867.1, from coordinate 566,626,158 downwards.
CCAAGTACACTGTTCTTTGCTCCTAACCCCTTCATTCGCAAAAAAAATCTTCCATAGCATTGGCTTACCTATAGGTGTGTGAAATCTTTATATTATCAAACTTGGCTAAGGTCGAAATGGCATCATCAATCCAAGACTTAATAGTCAACGAGGGGGGGACCTACCTAAAAGATAATCAATAATGTTTTTGGAATCCCCTTCAAGCGAAAGGTTTTTAAAATGTAGGTTATGTACCAAATTTATAATATGAAAAGCTCCAGCAACCTCAGCTAGGTGATTGGTTTGAGATCCAAGGGGAGTGGTAGTTGCACTGAGAAAGTTTCCAAAAGGATCCCTAATGAGTCCACCGCAACTCGCTACCCCAAGATTACCTTTAGCCGCTCCATCGAAATTGGCTATGACCCATCAATTAGGTGGAAAAGACCAGCAAATACCCTCCCTATCTTTCTTAGCTTGTTTAGGGGCACATGAAAAAGCAAGAGTTAAATTCCATTCCTTAGCAACCTTAAGATCATAGGACGAGTACACCACTTTCTCAGAGTTTCTGACCTTCTAGGAGATAACATTGACATTTTCTATCAATAATCTGGTAATTTTATCAAAAACAATATCCACCAGTGCTTCTTTATCTCTATAAATTATGTTATTTCATTCTTTCCAAAGACCCCAAACAACATGAGGGAAAGAAAAATCCCATAGTTTCTAGAGAATAGGATTGTGAGTTAGGGCTTTCCACTGAATGAAGAAATATTCAATAGACAAGGGAAAAACCCAAGATAATTGCTAGTAATTGATTAATTTTTTCCAAATCAAGGCAGTGAAAGGACAATGAAGAAACATATGATGCACTGACTCTACCTCCATCTTGCAAATAAAACATCTATTGGGTATTTGAAAGCCACGCTTATAGAGGTTATCAACTGTGAGCACCTTATTTTGGAGAAGGATCCAAAAAAAGATGTTGACTTTAGGGATCAAATTTTTGAACCAAGCCTTCAAACAGAAGGGAGGAGGAGGATGGATAGAAGTTAGCCTAGCAAAAGAAGACAAAATAAAACAATTTCCCAAGGGTTCATCACTCCAAACAAGACGATCTTTCATTTGATTAGGGCAAAGTCTAATAGCTAACAAAGAAGATTGAATAGGAGTGAGAGCTTGACTGACAAGACATAGATCCACCCATTTTCCATCCACACGATAATCTTTAACATATGGACCAAAAAGATCTTTGCAATTCTCAGCCCACCCACTAAAATAATTTTTAAATATTATTTTTTCTCATATTTTGGTTCTAAATGATTCTTTATTAGAATATTTTATAATTATTTATTTTTTATTTAAATGTAAATTTTACCTAAAATTCTATACATGGATATTAAAAATCCTACAAATATGTTATTTTATTTACATTTAAAACTATTTAAGAAATATTTAAAACTATTTAAGAAATATTTAATTTTTTATTTTATAGATGCATTTTATTTTCATTTAAAACTATTTAAGAAATATTTAATTTTTTATTTTCTTGAAATATATTTTATTTTACTTTACAAGTATTAAAAAATGATTTTATTTTATTTACATTATTTAATAAAATATCACTTAAAATAATTCTTAATAAAATAAAAATAGATCTTTAGATTGTCTCTTGAGCTCTTATGGGAACCCCAGGGCGGCCTTTTGGTGGAGCCTCTAGCTGAAATGGCTCCAACAACTTTCCACAATTGGCTCTACTATTTTTCCAACTAGTGATGATCAAGATAAGATCAAGAGGGTTGGGAGCCTCCCATAGACACTTCTAATTTGTGATGATGGAGATAAAGATAAAGAAGGTAGGGAGCCTCCCATAGACACTTTTGACCCTGTTGATGTATGGGGAACCAAAAGAGAATCCCATTATTCATGGTGATCAAGATAAAGATAAAGAGGTTTTGGACTATGTCATGTTTTCTCGTTTGAACTATTGGAATTTGATTTCATATATACCCACCCCATTTTTGTGAATATGTGTAATTTTATTTATTATAAATGATAAAGCAAACATCTATTCATAAAAAAAAAAAATTAAAAAAAAAATCAAATAGAATTAAATAAATAAAAATAAATATCCAAATAATGTAAATTGAAACAATTTATATTACTATAAAATATATTTAATATATTTATAAAGAGTTATTTTGTTTTACTTGAAAAATATTTTAAAGTTATTTTAAAATATTTTCATAATTTTATTTATTTTTAAAAATATATTTGTTCTTTTGTAAGTTTTTTTATTTATTTATATTGTCACCACATAATATTTGATTGTCGTGAATGTAAAATATTTTTTCACTTAATTATATTTGTATATTATTATACTACTACTTATAGCAGTATACAAATACAATATAATTATTTTAATTACATTATAAACATTTATTACAATAATTATTAATACAATATAGATAATATTTAATAATATATTATTAAAACATATAAAATAATGTGAAGTTTCAATTAAATCTAACAAAGTGTCAAAAAAAACCCCTTGAGGAAATTTTGACATTTTTAGATGACAATATAACACTAGATATATATTTTTATTTTATTTTTAAATTGAGAAAATGTAATTACAAATAATAGTGCATTTATAAAACTGCAAGAGAAAGAGTATAGATATAGTAATGCAGTTATAAAACTGCTAGTTATAACATTAGGGGAAAGAGGTCCATAGTGGAGCGGGGTTCAATAGTGGAGATAGAAGTAGTCCTTAGTGGGCCCCATAGTGGAGCACCTTAATATCCAATTGCAAAATACTTTTTATCCATAAAGTACATAAATTGACAAATCATGTGATGCCACATCAATGCACCAATAAAACATGACTTAGTGCACCACTATCAATCTCACTCTTTTTGAGGGCCTTTTGGGATACCTCAACAAAAAGCATGTTGATGTGGCATCATATTTGATGATGTGGCCCTAAAACAAAATATTTTGGCAACTTACAAAATTGGGAGTGATTTGAAATTTCTACATAGAATTTTGATAAATGTGAAGTTAGAGTGCTCCACTATGGACCTCTCTCCCCTAATGTTGAAGTGAAAAAATGGAAAGTTTATATGAAGGGAAAACATGGAAGGTTTCTATGTTAAATCACCATGACACTCATCTCGGACAAGTTCAATCTCTTTTACCAACTCACGGGACGCGCAAGTTACCAACTCATAACTATATCACTAGCACTTGCACCCCAATGAGGTGCAATGGTTACGTCGATAGGCTGATACACTATGGTATTATATTATGAACATGTAGGAGCAATGCAATTTTTTTTGGGGATGAGCTTATGTGGTCTATGCGATTTTTCTTGAAGACCTATACAACAAAAGGAACGGGGTGGCTCCATGCGTAGAATAGGCATTGATGAAGTCAAGTTGTAGAAGCAATTTTAAGCACCATGGGAATTGGGGAGAGATATCACATGGATAGGAAGGATAGTTCGATTGGTGCTTCCATTCTACTCCTAGAAGGATTTACACCAAATAATCTTGACTTTTAATAGGCGTAATTGTGACTGGTGCTTCCATTCTACTCTTAGAAGGATTTACACCAAATAATCTTCTCACATGAGTTGATACTCTAGCAGTGCTAATTGTCTCAGGCTCTGCATGTGGATCTGAAGATTTTTCCATTTCGTGTTCTATATGGTGCTCTGGTTCCATATAAAGTGAAGTAGGATGACTGATTATAGATTGGTTTGTAGAAACATTCTCAAGGTTCACAATGACAATCCACCTATACTCACCAAGACCCGCTTGGTCTGGAGCAATTATATTTTTTCATTCGTCTTATGAAACCAACTGTAATTTCACCAGATTCTATGTAATGATTGTACTTCTGAGGTAAAGATGCTTTTTGTTTGTAGGCCCCATCAGATATTTCTACCTTGTAGCGGTTGTTACATTCATGGCCATGGCCAAAGTTTGAAATAGAAAAAAATTGCACTTTAGATTTGAACCCTTCATTCCCATCATGGATAAGTTTAATTGCATCTCTGGTTAATATTGTAGCCGTGGTCTATGGAAGTTGACTAACCCTGCAAAATTATATTACGTGTAAGATAGTGTTTGCATACAATTGGCAGATGTTCTTGTTTTAGAAAACATAGACCTCAACATAATGTTGAGCATAAGAATACACAAGTGGAGTACATCATTTTCAAAAAAAATAAAAAATGGTGAGGAGCAATATTTTTCCTCAATATGTACTATAAGATCTATTCAATAAAATTAGCGCTATGAAGATCAATATGCACAATGGTGCTACAATGTAAACATAATAGATAACTATACTCAACATTGCATATTTCAAAGGGTTTGAAAGAAGCATACATATGACTATGATACTTCACATAGCTAAGTGTTGCAAGAGTGAATATTTACAATCATGATCAAATATATCATCATTTTGAGTAGCATTCCAATATATATTTGGTAGGCTTAAGGTTATAGTTCAAGATAATATTCAAAATAAGGGGACACAAATATTACAATAAGTTCTATTCATTAAAATGGGAACTATAAAGATCAATATGTACAATGACATTACAATGTAAACATAATTATAACAACTAAGGGTTCAAATATAAGGTCGACCACTAAATCCATTTCACTCCACATATAGCTATTTTGACATCTTCATTTAGTTTCACAAAAATATCTAATTTGTATCATACTAGTAATCTTGATCGACATATTGAACAAGTAACTAACTTCCAAGAAGTTAGATGAACTTCTTAGACCATATATCACTCAATAAATCTTGGAATTCACACTTTAGTTCAAATGCATTGGCCACTCCATAATATTGACAATACTTCAATTCACGCAAGAAACCATAAAATAGCTCAAGAGCTTCATAGGTCGCATGAAATTTTCGAACAACTCCTTGCAACAATTCAACTTCATGATCCTCCACATCCCTAAAATCTTGGCTTGTTTGCATAGCTTCTTCAAAAATTTCATGACAACTTGTCAAGAAATTGTTTGAAAAAGCATCAACATTGTGGTGAGGGAAGCCCAACCAATCCACAGATGTTGAGTCAGTTGTTGATAGAGGTAACTCATGGGTTTGTGGTGAGGGTATATTGGAAGTAGAACCACTGCTTGAAATAGTAATAACATCCTCAAGTGCTCGTGCATTAGCCATATCCTGAAACTATAATTCAAAATAGCGATACTAATATTAAAAACAATTGTCATTAACAAGGGCATAGGTATTAACTAAGACCCAAACTACAAGCATAAATAAGTCTAAAATGTTCTATGAATTTTATTTTTTGATGGACTATTTTTAAATGAATAAAAACTTTAACGTATTCATACAAATGGAGAGTGAAAGTGTAATTTTCTTTAATATTATATAATAAATTAATATAATATTATTTTGTAATTATAATAAATTATTATGAATAGCGATACTAATATTAAAAAACAATTGTCATTAACAAGGGCATAGGTATTGACTAAGACCCAAACTACAAAATAAATAAGTCTAAAATGTTCTATGATTTTTTTTTTGATGGACTATTTTTAAATGAATAAAAACTTTAACATATTCATACAACTGGAGAGTGAAATGTAATTTTCTTTAATATTATATAATTAATTAATATAATATTATTTTGTAATCACATTAAAGTATTACGAATAGTATTTTGTAATTAAAATATTATATAATAAACTAAAATTATATTATTTTGTAATTATCATAAAAAAGCCTATTGACTAAATATATTGATTGATTTGACAATTTGAAATAAAAAAATAGTTATATTTACAAAATGATTAAGGATTTTAAATGAAGTGGAAAATATTATCATACAATTCATATATATATTTCAAAATATATAAAACTATAAATTAACTTTTTTAAATAAATGAAATAAAATAATTTTAATCATGTAAAAATTAAATAAACTTCATATAGATTAATTAGATAATAAATTAATATAATATTAGTTTGTAATTATAATAAATTATTATGAAATATGTAAAAACTAAAATTTCTTTGATGGTTCTTGGTTTTTAGTTTTTACGAATTGTTAAAATTTACTATTAAACTTTTAAATAAGTCTAAAAGGTTCTATGATTTTTTGTTTTGGTGGACTATTTTTAAATGAAATAAAACTTTAACAGTATTCATACAACTATAAAGTAAAAGTGTAAGACTTTTAAATTGTTAAATAATATAGGGAATTATTTAAATTTTATTAATTATAATACAACAAATTAATTTTATATTTTGTTATTATTTTTAAAATATAAATTTTAGTTAATAAATATAATTAATTTTTTTTAATAATGTATAGATGCAATAAGCAAATTTAGATTGAATTAAACTTCACATGGTTGTTTAATAGAAATTTAAATCTATTTATAATTCACTTTAGAATGTGACTATTCAATAGAAGACTATGAGGTTATATGAGCCTTACAAGGTCTTGACCTCATAATATATCAATATTTAGGAATAAATAATCAAAGTAGTATCTCCATAGTCATAAGATTTAGTGTGAAATTTTTTAAAAAATAACTATATAAAACTATAGAATAAAAATGTTCATTAACAAAATGAAAAAAAGATAAAGATGCAACATGTTTCTTAAGCCTGATATCAATTTCCACTATTATTCAATTTTTTAAAAATACTAAAAATCAATTAATAATAAATATATGTATTTTTTTCCAGCTTTATGTTGAAAAAAAATTTAAAAACCAAAAAAAAGAAAAACCTAAAATAATCAAAGAATACATGGCTAGAATTCAAAGAAGCAACGAAAACAAATTAACAACATATCTTATAACTGGCACTGCAAATCAATAGTAAAACTTTCGAACCTATGAAAAACACTAGAAAGTGGGGACCAGTTATACAAAATATAATCAGAGTGGCTTTTTGATTCCCTGATTGATAACTGGAAACGTACTGGAGAGAAAGTTTTCACCTAAATTTATTTGTTGGATTACACTGCAACTTTGTCAGGCCGCATCTAAATTATTAGAGATATGTTAACACCAAAAGAGAAGAATTTTTATAGAGTTTGAATGCAGATGCTAAAAATATTTAACATGATCTAGTCTGTATGTTTCAAATTTATTCTGAAATGAGTCAAAGAATCAGTCTTTGAATGAAGCGAAAGGTTTATGAAAGATCTAGACTAACAGTGACCTAATACAAAAAGCCAACAGAAGGGGCCACGTGGCCCAGACCCATAAGAAACCCTACCGTACATTAATCTGCCCAAACATACAAAACCCAGTTCGCAGGAGTCATGGGTTCAAATGTGTGCCCACGCACTGCATGGAAACAGCAAGAAATGAGTAAATAATAGTGACAGTTACACCTGTCAAGGAGCTTCCTTACAACACCTATATCTGGGTAGTCTTGCTGTGAGCCTAAGCCTGTGCGGTTAGACTGTTTGTGCAGTAGTTGAAATAGTCCTGGATTCCTTGTTCTGTACAACCTAGTGTTAAATCTCAAATCTTAGATAATGTAAAATAAATAAATAAATAAATTGCATTTGTCTGGTTATTTGGATGCGCATCCTACTAGTTGTTTAAGAGAGGAGTAGAGAAAGACGCCAAATATAGGTCAAAATGCCCTCAATAATAACTCTAAGAGGCTTACAAAATGGGTTATACCCAGAATGCACAAATCTTGGTGCATCATTGCCTTAGTGCAAGCAAAGGGTAACCTCCCATAATGCTGTAGGAGTTGCATTCTGATAGGCAAACTTACGTTGCCAAAACGCCAGACCGGAGATGAGGGTCGACTTCAGGTTGCTTATATTTGAGGCAACCGTTGTTCTCTAGATCCCCTGCATAATGAGTGCAAAAAAAGAACCCAAACAAGAAGAAAGAGACGGTTTGAAATCACCTTTGCAAAGAGATTCAAATGTTGGAACAATCAATGCTAAGCAGCTCGATGCAACAAACATATGAGGAAATACCAGACCATGACTTTTACCATACCAGAGAACGTGAGCCAGAGCTGCCGCCGTGCCTCATCCTCTCTTCGAACTGTTGAAAACCCTTGAGGAGGCTGTGCATAGCGATTAGGGTTGTGCGTTGGGGATTCTTTTCTGTAGCCTTGCTATTTGGTAGCCTATTAAACGACGCAGCTGCACTGGGAGCCATACCTGATGGAGACAAGGATGAGGACGTATAGGATTTGACCTGAGGCACAGTCGTCGAAATACGGTCTGAACGCTTCCGGCCCTCCGGGATCCCCACCAGGTTTCCGGCGTCAGATTGCTAGAAATCTCGGTGGGCTTCGCCCAAGTAGAATAGCCTATCGGCTAATAATAATAACAAACAACATTAAAGTCAAATTTATAAATGTTTAAAATTATTCAACATTACGCATATACTGACGTCGATGCATTTACGCACAGAAAAGGTATAAGGTCAACTACAATAAATGTTACGACGTTTTCTGGTCGTAAATTTTTCTTAACCTTCAAGTTATCAAGGTTGCATTTCAAGGCCAACTTCTCTCATTCTAGATGCTCTTTTATTAATAATTAATACTCAACAATCTTTCGGTAGGACAAGACTATTCATTAAAACTCCTAAACTAGCTGTTTTCTAAATTGTTGACTATATTGCTTATCTATTGTTTTTTATTGTACTACTTTATGCAATTATTCCAAAGAAATTAAATTATTTTTTATAAAATTAAACATCTTAAATGTTTATTAATTTAATTATTATATTTATGTTATTATAAAATTTATAGAGGATATATCATTTTGTCAAAAGTCATTAATCAAAATTATTTATATATTTATATTATGTAGAGTTAACATTAATAAAAAAATAAAAAATATATTTATTTTAAATAATTGAAAATAGATAATTATTTAATTTTATGGAAAAGAGTGGATTTGTCACACAATTTAAAACTTAAAATTATACACCTTAAATTTAATAAATTTAAGAGAATATATATATATATATATATATATGAATCTTTCAAAATAAAAAAATTTCACTTTGTGAAAGTTATTTTTGTTTTTTTATTGTAACATTAGTTTAAAAGAATTATTAAGTTACTTAAAATAAATTAAATTATTTTTAATTAAATCAAAAAATTTAAAATTCCTATTAATTATATTATTATATTTATGTGATATTACAAATTTTTTAAAGATATACTACTTTGTCAAAATTCATTGGTCAAAATTATTTAGATCTATAGAACCAATATTAATAAAAATATGCTAATATTTTTTTAAATTATTATTTTATATAATTTAAGATAAGTAATTAATTTTATAGAAAGATGTGCACTGTATCACACAATTTAAGACTTAAAATTAAGTTCAAATGCTGTTACTGGAAACTATACCTTTATATATATATCAATCTTTCAAAGTAGAACTTTGTCAAAGTTATTAATCTGTCCAAAGTTATATATACTCTTAACTCGGTCTTTGCGCCCACTGTTTAAACGCGTATGACTAAGCGAAACAAAGCACCCAGCTGGTGCGGTCTCCCACTGAAGAAACTTTGAAGCAGCAAATGTTAAAGTTTGTATTAATTTTTTTATTTCTTTTTAAGAAAAGATGGGGCGATGATTAAAAACGGAAGTCGACAGGAAACAATGAGGATGAGATCTATCGTTACGTGTTAACGGTTCATTTGACTTTAGCAATGTTCTATCGTGTTCTTCTTATCCCTCTACCATTTCAGATGCGCCATTTCTCGTGTATAAATAAGATACCTTACCTCCAAATGCTTCATAGTTTCGGAAAATTAAATTGGCTTGTTAACAAGAAAAATATCAATCATGGGAGGGCTGAAATTAGGGTTGCTTCTTTATTTATTTTTTGTAGCACCATGGGCTTCTTCTGCAGCCCTTGTCCACCGCAAATTCACCGTAAGTTTTTTTACTAGAATTCTATAAATTTTATGAATTGATCGTAATCTAAGTTATGTTATTTCATCTTCTACAGATTCGAACTCGGAACGTAACCAGGGTGTGCAACACACAGACGATTGTAACAGTGAATGGACGGTATCCTGGCCCAACTCTCCGCATTCATGAAGGCGATAATCTTGTCATAGACGTGAAGAACAAGGGGCCGTATAATGTTACCCTACACTGGTAAGAAAAAATATGCTCAAAATGATGTGAAGCTCTTCTTTAAAGTTAAAATTCGATAGTTTTAATTGTTTTATGATTTTGCAGGCATGGAGTAAGGCAGTTGAGATCCGGATGGGCAGATGGACCGGGGTACATAACGCAGTGTCCCATTAGTCCTGGAAGTAAGTATACCTACAATTTTACAATCACAGAACAGGAAGGGACGCTCTGGTGGTACGCACATATCTCATATCTGAGAGCAACTGTGCATGGAGCTTTGGTCATTTTACCTCGCCGTGGAAATACGTATCCGTTTCCCAAACCAGCTGCTGAGTTTCCTATTATTTTGGGTTGGTAGCTATGAAATCTCACTCTATAATTCATATTATATTTCATTGGAAATAGCATCCGTTTATATCATTCATTAAGCGCCCATTGTTCTAAACAATTTAAACAGCTGTTTCAAAAGCTTTTATTCCTCTTTGTTTCTTAATTCTAAAATCTTTAAATGTTTGTGTTTACAAAGTTATTGTCTAGTCGTTAGCTGCCAACATCTTTTAATTTCAATTTTCTTCTGACGAATTGAAGACGTAACAATCAAGTTTTTAAATACATTCAAAAGTCCACGGAGCTTTTGACATTGACTCTTTATTATTAGATAAATGATGCCTTTTATGTTTTACGTGATCTTACGACTTTTTAAAAAATTATTTTTTTATTCCGATTAATATATATTTAAATTGAAAGATTCAATCATCTACATCTAAATAGTTGTTGAGAAAGATATTTATCAAAATGCTAAGCCACGCATTAAGTCTTTGATTAGAAATCAATTGTAATATTGTTGACGGTATTATACTTTTAGTGTTGATTTCACATTATAAGCGAACAAGTTATTCAACAGAAAAGTATTGTTATATTAGAAGAAACTGTGTTCCATTACTGATGGATTGAGGAAGGGAGAGACAACAGAAAATAGACATAATATAATATTTTTATATTGATCACAAAAATCATTACAGAAACACTTCTGAGTTGCCACTCATTTAGACAACAGACTTCTTACATATCCTTACTGGAACATTACAAAGACTTCATACCCTTACAGCTCTGAGAGCTGGACTCCATCTGGGAGTAAATACAAAATGCCTAGATTCAACTAAATATAGAAAACCTTAAACTACGAAGAAAGCTTGCACAGCAAGCAAAGAGAATAAATACATCTTTAAAAACTTGGCTTATACGTCAGGTAAAGAGAGTTCTACAACAATTCGAATCCTTATCAAGATTTGCCTTTAATGCTGAGAGGTAGACGCTGAAATGAGGATACGAAGTTGTCAGGAGCAGTTGGCACATTTACGAAAGTAGGTGTGATTATAATCTCCAACAATTACAATAAATTATAGCAATATTTGGAACGAAATATAATTTTATGTTAGCACTAGAAGTCTTCAATTTGGTTGGCAGTCCATGTCTTTTTCTCCTGGCCTTTTTAATTGCAAACCGTTGGAAAAGATATATTTCTGAATCAAAATTGGAATTTAATTTTTTATTCTTTTATGGTGTGCAGGCGAATGGTGGAATGCGAATGTAGAAGATGTAATAGCAGAAGCTTTTCGGACAGGAGGTATACCAAATGATTCGGATGCATACACCATCAACAGCCAACCAGGAGACTTTTTCCCTTGCTCTGCAAATGGTTTGTGACTTTTTGGCATACATGAATTGTAAGAAAAACAATTTTGAAGAGACCGCTAATTTAGTGAATGAATTATGGATTACAGATACTGCTCGATTTTTGGTTGAGAAAGGAAAAACGTACCTGCTGAGGATTGTAAATGCTGCGATGATTCATGCATCCTTCTTCAAAATTGCAGAGCACAAAATGACTGTTGTGGCAATGGATGCCGTGTATACCAAACCATATGAGACTGATGTGCTGGTGATATAACCAGGGAACACCGTGGATGTGCTCATAACAGCTGGGCAGGAGTCGGGGCGCTACTACATTGGCACCCGTGTATACAACAGCCAGCCCCTAGGGACTAGGTACTTGAATACTAGTTCTACTGCAATACTGAAATACAAAGGCAACCGCAATACATCTGCTCCTGTGTTGTCAAATTTTCCTGCATTTAACGATACGCCAACCGCATTCAAATTCAGTACAGACCTGAGAAGCCTGAATGTATCCGTCCCGGTCCCACAGACTGTTGATGAGGAAATGTTTATAACAGAGGGATTGCAACTGGCTAGCTGTCCAAACAATTCCTGTGCAGGGATCAATGGCAGTAGAGGAGTTGGAAGTTTTAATAACATTTCATTCGTCTTGCCACAAATATCTATTTTGCAGGCTTACTATTATGGTATAGATGGAGTTTACACCACAGATTTCCCAAATAATCCTCCGGTGGTGTTCAATTACACTGGAGATGTGCCACGGAATCTTTGGCAGCCCGAGTTTGGGACGAAAGTAAAAGTTTCGAAATTCAATAGCAGTGTGCAAATAGTATTGCAGAATATCGGGATTGTTACAATACAGAGCCATCCTATACACCTTCATGGCCATAATTTCTATGTTGTGGGGCAAGGCTTTGGAAACTATAATTCCCAAACGGATCCTGCAAACTTCAATTTGGTAGATCCTCGGATGGTGAATACAATCGGAGTTCCTACTGGTGGGTGGGCGGCCATCAGATTTATAGCTGACAATCCAGGTAAGCTAGTTCATACTGTAAGTACATATTTGAATGCTCTCTCTTTTATTTATATATACTCAAGTTATGGAATCTAATTTTGTTTATTATGTTGTTACATAACAGGAGTTTGGTTGATGCATTGCCATTTTGAGTCTCACTCCGAAGTAGGTTTTGATACCGTATTCATTACGGAGGACGGGCCTGGAAATTCAGACACATTGCTTCCTCCTCCAAGGGATCTACCCATATGTTAGATGGATCTCTTCATCCAGCCCACCGCTCTAGTAAAAGAGATCCTATTTCATTCAATTTGTGTTCTTTTAATTGAGAAAATAAAATTTTGTATCAATGCAAGTTGGTTTAAAAGACTAACTTGACATATAAAAGTAGGCAACCATAGGGTAAACATGGTTGGCCCTGTAACAGCCCACTTTGATACTTTTAAGTCTGTACAATTAACATCGCAAATATTAATTTTACCAATATATGTGATAATAAATTGTTTTCAATAAAATTTTGTAGATTGTTTTAAGTAATTTTTTAAATATTTAGGTTTTTGATTATTTTGTAATGGTGTAATCTGAATCTGTTATTTTTTATTTAGCATTGTGTTTATTTTACCAGAAGAGTTTTAATATATAGACATATTGATAACTTATGTGGTTTTGTGTAATAAATAGACATTGTGATAACTCATATGCTATTCACTTATTCTATTACACATCATTCTACATACCCACCTCTTATCCTTTTTCCCAGGGTGACACACCCTTATACATTCACCCTATCTAGTCATTTATTGCTCTTTTATTTGTATTGATTTACATGCACACACTAACTAAAGTGATCTCACCCTTTTTTGTCTAGAAATTAGTTCATGATCAAAATGTCATCCTCACTATCATGGACTCATCCCACCTTAACTCACTTTTTAAAATTAATTTCTCCAACTTTGTACATTTTCCCCTCCTTCATAGACCAACTAAATAGTTAAGCATTAACCAATTGGCAAGTTGTAGAACTAACCAATAGCTGAGTTAAAAATTAATTCATAGTCAAAATATTATATACATGTACATGTTAGATCAAATTTTTAAGTTAACAAGCTATACCAATGACACCATGGGGTTGAGTCTCATATCTAAAATTTTAACAATTGGCATGACAACATGTTAACTACTTACTAAACAAATGATTGTGCAATATGTTTATATGTCCTTGTATTTAAATGCATTTAATGCTCTCATTCTAATAATCTCTCCCACTTAGTAATTCAACCATTCAATCATTCTAGAGAGAAAATAATAATGTTTTTTTAATTTGGTGCTATAAAAATGTACAAAATCTACATCTTAGGCTCTGCATACTATGTTTAATACTCTTAATTCAAGAGGTTGATCAAGGTGCAATTCTCTTGTAGCCTAATCATACAACAAATTAGGAAGGTATTTTTCAATAATGATATTCATTCTCAACACTAGTATCCCTTAACCCTAGAATAGACACTCCATACCCAAGCTTGAGAAAGCATGTCAGCCTACATAATGAAGTAAGATTGATGATTATATTATGGTAGCTAAAATCTTAATTGATAGGAATGGGTTTCTTTTCTTCATGTAAGGTTGTGTATGACCTTGTAGTGTGATCAAAGGCATCTAAACAAGATAATTCAAGAGAAATATTAAACATAATTAGGTTTCTTATTAACCATATCCTGTGTATACTAATGTAGACATGAAAAACGTCCTGATCAACTAACTTCGATTCTTCTTTAAATCACCCCTTTATTAACTACTTAATTAATCCATCTTAATTCCTCTATTAATCAAATCAATCAAATTTACTTAATTAAATCATAAATCAATCCTAAGGTCCCTCTTTAATTAAATAAGCCAATCTTATTTAATTAACTTCTGAAGTTTTTTATTTAATTAAATAAATAAAACTTATTTAATTAAACCACTAACATCATTCCCTTTAGCTAAATAAATCAAAACATTTAATTAACTAAGTCTAAATCACTTTTCATTTCCTTTTGATTTATTTTAATCCATAAATCTAAGTCAAAAAGTCAAATCACCTAATCCTCACTTCACTTTGAGACCTTTCTAATAGTGCAAACGGTTCAAAAAATGGAGTCCCAGATCAAAAGTTATGGCTTTTAGAAGTTGGTCGATTTTTGGAAAATTGTCAATTTTCAAATTAGGGCTCAAATTTTGAATTTCAAATTGTAACTTTTGGTGCTAAACTGCCAAAAATCATATCTCAAATGTTTTTTTTGGCTCTAAACCAAAAGGGGGCTATTTATGGGCTAGTTTCTAATTTTTGGGGTAGCTTTTTGGGGAAAGAGTTTGCATGCTGCGAAAAGGGGATTTTCTGTAATTTCTATAATTTTTCTAAAACTTCTATAGCTTGCATGTATAACAGAGCTCAAGGATTTGGGATCCTCTGCATATAAGATTTTCATTATTGAATAATAATAAATTTTTCTAGTTGTGTGCATTATTTATGTGTCTCGGGTTTTCTCCCTCATCACTAAGTCAATGCAAAGAGGGATGCAATATGCCTAAATACAATGTTTAAATGCAATGAACTAAAAAATAAAGGTGATTATTAATGCAAAATATAAGAAATGCAAGATGCTGGAAAAAAAATTGTGATATGCAAAAATACCTAGAAGCGAAGGTGAATTGTAATAAAAATTGATGAAACTGAAGGTGTGCACCTTGAGGTTGAAAAATGATGGAATGAGGGTCACGAATCCTAAAAAACCTGATGTAGAAGTCAACTGGGACACTTGTGCAAATCTAGGCAACTTAGTCCCAGATCTGGAAAAAACTGCTCTAGAGCCCATTTCAGCCAAATGGGTATCCAAATCTACAAAACCTCTAAAAAATAGGGTCAATAGGACTAAGTCACCACTATTTGTGACTTAGTCCTCCACTTTATTTCTTAAAATCTGAAAGTGAAAATAGAAGCCCTCGGTCTGCACTTTAGTTCTTGATAGGTATCTAGTTCTGAAACTCTGATTTTCAAGCTTGAAAGTGACTTGTTGATATTTTGGTTTAGGAAAACAAGGAGATGTCTTCAAAAATTTTGTAAACTATTATTCAATGATATTCAAGCCTTCAAGATACCTAAATCTACAAACACACAAGAAAAGAGAAAGAAATTTTGGATGTTAGGGCATAGGGGTTTTCCTTGGTCAAACCCTTTTTAGGTAATTAAACCAAAATGAAGAAATAATGTAATGAAGCATGAAATGATGGAGTTAGTACCTTTCCATGATGATTCATCTTGATTTTTTGCAACAATGAATGAACAATCTACCCTTGAATGTCTGAAAAATGCTATCTTGATGACCTAGAATACTAAAACCCTAGCCTACTTGACTTGAGAACATGATGAATGATGAATGAGTGGTGATAAGTTATGAATTAGGGTTTAGAGACTTGTATTTATAGGCAGTCCACCTTATTTTCTTGTTAATTGGATCCCTAACACCGACATGAAGGAGAAATAAACTTAAAATCTAAAATTTCCTGCCCAAACCTCAAAAATGACCCAAATAGGACTAAGTCGCCATGCTAGGAAACTTAGTCCCACCTAGTAGGGACTCATTCACCCAAATGGGTGACTTAGTCCCAGAGAGGCCCTTTTGCCAGTTGGATTGTCCAAGAATGAAGAAATCAGACTACTAGGTTGATTTCATTGGGTATTTGATCAAATTATTCTTTGGGATGCACAATATGGGGCCATAGGGGCCTATTATTGATGATGTAAAGGTTAGTTAGGGCTTGGGACTCAAAATTCAAATTGAAAGTGTGATTAAATGCACTTTACACCATTAAAATGAGGTCCACTTAACCTAGAAAGGCACAACATCTAATGTGAATGTGTAGGACACATTACAAAACTAGATTAGAATTAAGTTCAATTTATAAGATTTCTAAATTAATGTGAGGATGCATTTAAATACATTTTGCAACATTTTAGAATTAGGGAAAGATGGGTCCATTAATTCTAGAAAAGTGTGAATATCTTTTACAACACCTTTACAAGACATCATTAAATGCATTTTATTCAACTTGCAAGGGTCCAAGACCTAGTGTGGATGTGTAAAACACCTCACAACACCAAATCAAGGCCTCATTAAGTCCAATTTATCATCAATTATTCCCATATCAAGCAAGGTATACACTTTTTGGTGACACAAGATCAACAATGCATATATGCGGTGTCGGAACCGTTTCACCAAAGAAAGCTAGCAATCATTGAAAATTTATTTAAGGTGTTGTTGGTGCACTGGTGCAGTGGGGGGATTGATTTGAGATTGTATATTGAATATATCTTGTGATGTTGATATCGGTATGTTTCTATCGAAACTACCATGCACACTTTAGCAGCCTAGGCGAGGAAGACAATACGAGGCAAGAGGAGTGGCATTTACCATTGCCAATGGGGGTTGTGAGGGAAGATTGGTAGCAAGCAAAGCTGCAGGTGTCCTTGATGCAGTTAGCCTTTGTTGTAAGTACTTTGTGTGGTGCTTTACAAAAAAATTCTCTTTATTCTAGCTATAGTACAAATGGTTATGTTGTTTTTTAGCCTTTTTTAATTCAACAATTGATTGGACTATTGAATTTGAATTTATTGCAACTATGGCCTAGGAATATACATACAAGTTCAACCATATTAGCATATATGAATATACATGTATAACCATAGATATATTTAAAGTATTAATTAGACATAAACATATAACAAAATATATGTGTATCCATGTCTATATAAATGTATATCTATGGATGATCACAAGAGGAATAACATATGTATATTTTTTAAATGCACATTAATATAGGAGAAATTGCATATATATATGCAAAGGGTTAAAATGAAAACATAAAGGTATTGAAAATAAAATTAGTGTAGTATTTGTGAACGCATGTTTAGTTTTACGATTTGTGTGAATAGAACATGTTATATGCTCTTTGTGATTTCTCATCTGTTTGAAGTTTCCCATAACAAATTGTTCTTCATTTAGTGTTAGGTAATGTAGGTCAAATTTTCAATTAATTCTATGGCGTTATACCCATTTTGCAAAGATTATTGTTACCCATTGGCTTTATGAGTTCTATTTAATGTGGGTTTCCATTTACCTATCATATACGCGTGATTCTTAAGTGTTATTTATATATATACATATACATATACATATGTATACATACGCATATACATATACATATACATATACATATATACATATATACACACATATATATACATATATACACACACACATACAAACACACACACACAAAAACACAGGATCTAACCGTTGCATACATAATCTAATACATTCACCGTTTCATTGTAATTGCAAACATAATAGGAAGGATATTATTGAATGACTTCCTTAAATTATGATCATGTTCTTCGAAGCTCTCACCATAGTTTTGTGCACTATTCTGGGTGTTTTCCAATGTATCATTTTTTAATAGACACATTGTGTTGGCATAGCTTAGACAATTTTTGAACTTTTCTATGAACATGTTGCACATACTACATTATAAAATG
The DNA here is from genome assembly GCA_007258455.2 of Sequoia sempervirens. Lineage (NCBI taxonomy): Eukaryota > Viridiplantae > Streptophyta > Pinopsida > Cupressales > Cupressaceae > Sequoia > Sequoia sempervirens. The sequence continues at coordinate 566,607,754 of VDFB02193867.1, read as the reverse complement.
CTTTGTTATTAGCATCTAAATGCCATACCGTTGAATACTACAGTTCAATTCTATTGGGTTGTTTTTGAGTATTTTTGGGTACGATCAACATAATTCCAAAGATATCCAGACATGACAACTGATTGTTTGAAATAGTTCTATGCACTATTTTTTGCTATTTTTCAATGTTTTCATTTATGATAAACAGATTGTAGTGGCACTATATAGATAATTTTACAGCTTTGTTGTGAACATGTTCCACATGCTGCACTGTTAAATGCTTTCTTATTAACAACATTTAATTGCAATGTTGTAGAAAGCTATGAAGTCAAAGCTAGTTGTTTCTTTGTAGCGTACAAAGACAAGTTCAATCGAAAAAAATGTACTTGATCACACCAAATGGATAAAAGGAGTAAAGAAAACAAAGATGGAAAAGGGATTTTTTTTGTGTTGGAAAAGATCAATGTGTATCTACTTCCACATCTATATGCTTTACTAGGGTCAGCCATGTGTGTATACACCTAAAATCCAAGAAAACTGGAAACATAAACAAGAAAGGGTATGCAGTATGTGATTCTGTATTTGTGAATCATAAAATTAAAAAAACTGAAAGGAAATGTTCAAGTTGCATACAAAAGAGGAAGGAAACAATAACAAAAAAATTGCAACAGGCAGAAGGAAAAGGAAATATAAACTTACAAAATTAGGATCTAAAGGCTATCAATTTGCACCCACGGAGCCGGACTCCATAGCGGAACCTGTGGGGGATTCCAACAAATCAATCTAGGGGGGCTCTAGAGACCCATCCACAAAGACCGATTTCGTAGACATAGCTCTGAGAACTTCTATTTCATAATAAAAATAAAAGATTAATGTATTGCAATGTCTAATGACAACTGATAGACAACTTAGACATATTGATAATCTATCAACCATTTTACTAATTTGATAAATGAAAATGGGTATAACCATTCCACTTTTAATACTGTCCAAACAACAAGAGATACATCAACAAGAATAAAAATGCATTTTTAATACTATCCAAACAACATGAGATACAACAACAAGAATAAAAATGATAAATGGAAATGTATGTATCCCTATATCTATATGTTTATCTTTGAGGTTGCTTATATATGTATGCATGTAGTTTTTACTATATTTCTACATATACCTATATGCAGATATTGGTATATGTTTCTAGTTGGTCCCTTCATCCTTTCTTATCCAAACAATAAGAATAAAAATGATAAGTACATATTAGCATTGAATTTCCCCTTTGTCTGCACAATTAAAAAACACACATATAAAATATATATTCATATGTACACATGTACATATCTATTTATATATACACTATTATATATATTTATATATACATTACAATATTCAATGTTTGCAGCCTCAAAAATTTACATTGTTGTTGGCTTGAACTATAGTTTTGTGCACTCTTTTAGGTGTTTCGATAGGCACATTGCACTGCCAAAGTGTAAACAATTTTATACCTTTGTTATGAGCATGTTACACATACTACACCATTCAATGCTCTCTTATTAACATCTCAATGCTATATCATTGAATGCTATGGTTGTATTGTAGCAATTTTTTTAGAAGCTAAATAATACTTACATATGTTATTTTTAACTCTTTTCAAATTAAATTCTACATAAATACAAATAAAGATAGCATACACATTTGTTTAGATATACATGTGTATATATAGATTGTTGTTGCATGGTCAAGTGAGCCACAGTGGTCTTGATCTGTATATATGGATATATATTTATGCCTATATGTATATTTTTAAATATGAAATGAGGAATTTAATACATGTGTGTGTGTGTGTATCTATCTATGTTTTGGGGAATTCAGCACAATTTCCCTTTTTGTCAATAATATTTAGTACTAAATAAGTGTTATTCTAACACCCCTTATACAATTTCTCTATTTGTCTTCAATATTTATTACCAAAGAACATAGCTCGAATCTTGTATCAATATGTTTCATGGTATTATTTTTTTTCTCATCTGCTTGAAGCTCCCTACAACAAACTACCTGGGGCTATCTATGAAAGTGTTGTAGCTTGCTAATTATGCGGGCTAGCGGTGGTAGAGTTGGTTGCATCGGCATGCGGAAGCAGAATGGTTTGACAAAGAAAAATGTTCATTATGTAACAGTTGACAGTTTATGTAACAGCTAGCTTGTCAATTCAATGACCATTTTTATTGAAATATGGAGAATAGAAGAGGGAAACTACGATAATGAACATTTTCCTTTGTGAAACTAGAAAAAAGAATATCATAAAACATATTGATACAATACAAGCAATCTATGCAACAGTTCATTAAGCCAATGGGTAGCAATAACCTGTGTAAAATGGGTATAACGCCACAAACTTAATTGAAAATTTGAGCTACATTACTTGGCACTAAATATCATAGAAAAATAGAGAAATTGTAAAAAAGCTATTAGAATAACACTTAACAACCACTAAACTAATTGTATCTTGAATATCTTTATGCTTTCACACTAACCCTCTACATTCTACTTAATGTGGGTTTACATTCATCTGTCATTTACGTGTGATTCTTAAGTTTTATTCTAACACCTCTTACAATTGTTACATAGATTACTTGTCTTCTACCAATATGTTTCATGATATTTTTTTTACCTCATCTGTTTGAAGCTCCTTGCAACAAATTGTTAATTGTCGTGGTTTTTTTGTTTGGATGGAACATATTATGTGTCTTGTATCAATATGTTTCATGATATTCTTTTTTTCTCAACTGTTTGAAGTTCCCCATAACAAACTGTTCTTCATGATATTCTTTTTTTCAGTTCCCCATAACAAATTGTTCATTATCGTAGTTTTCCTCTTCTATTCTCTATATTTTTTAGTTCTATTTAATGTGGGTTTTTGAACATCTGCCATTTTTCTGTGATTGTTAAATGTTTTTCTAATAGCTCTTTTCCAATTTCCCTTTTTGTTACTCTACAATTGTTCCTATGTTAATGGGTATAACGCCAAAGATGCACTGAGATAACTACAAATAATAAACGAAGGGCAAAAAAATTACTAACCCTAACCATACTTTTTGACAAAAAAAATAAGTTTAACTATAGTTTCTCCATCCATAGAAAGTCATAATCTCTTTGAAGTCTCCAAAATATATTACTAACCCTAACGAATCATGTAGAATTTCAATAGAAATTTTGAAAAAGATAGAACATATCTTTGAAGGCATGCAGAAACAACTAAAAATTAATCATTTATGTAAAATACCCATGTAAAATGACTTACAGATTCCGAAGCACAACAATATTAAAACCCTCCAATTTGCAATAAAGCGGAGCCTCTACTATCAAACCAACACCACAATGTAAAACCCTCCAATCTGCTATAGAACGGAGCCTCTGCTATCAAACTAGCACCACAATAGCTTTGTCGACAATGCAACTTAATCAATATATTTTCTCGCACATTTTGGAGTATACTTTCCCACACTACAACATTGAATATCACATTTACTTCCCCCCATGAGCAAACACTTACCATTTTGCTTCCGCGTATCAAGGCAACCAACTCCAACACCACCAACCTACATAATTTGTAAACTCCACGTCGTCATAAACAACCCCGGGAAACTCGCTGCCGGTCGGGACATTCCCAACACCCAGAAATTCTATTCACGGCTAGACTGACGAAAATCCCAACAAAAATTTCAAAAAAATAGCCTATCGACTAAATATATTTTAATAGAGAGAACTATTGTGTGGAGTGTACGACTTTTATTGCGTAAGAAGATTGAAACTAAAACATGCTAAATACATGCATATACGCATGTTTCAACAATCAATTTGTTTTAGCACGTCACCACTTTTTTTTATTTTCTAATCTGTTCATAAATTTTTTAATTAAAATGTAGTTTGTACATAGATTCCAGTTTTGGTAAAACTCTAATATTTTAAAATTGGTTTTCAAAAAATCTTTGGGATCAGTTTGTTTTTCTTGAATGTCATGAAGCGGAGTTGTGTCAAATTACACAAATTGAATTCGATGCAAAGTTAATGTCAGCGCCTTCTACATATTTTTCCCAATTATGGGCCACGTAATCGCTCTTAATTACCATTATTTAGTTTTATATTCATACCCTCCTGATATAAATCTACTTATGTTTTATAATTGATTATTGATTAGACACTCCGAAGAATTCCAAACATTCGTTCTAATTTTTAAAAGGTTATACAAAAGTTATGTGGAAAGAAATAGCTCCACTAGATGGTTTTTTTTATAGGAATAAGTTCAGATGTACCTATAAATATATATTAAAATGAAGTATTGATATGTAATGCTTTGACAAAGCTGTAAGCTTAGTCAACTTGTTCACTACTAGTTTGCCAGCACATTAACACCCACGTACGCATGGTTTCACAAAATCTGTGGGCTTGACTTGGTCTGGACCTCTATTTTATTATACAAAATCGACCAAGTTTGCACTGGTTCATACTCACTGAAAGGATATGTCAGCTTGTTTGAGTCATGTACAAGAAAAGTTTGAAGGAAGATATCATACGGAATTCAAAAAGCATTATACTGAATTATATTGACAAGATTTTCAATACGCATTTAATTGTACCCGATAGAACAACTCTTTCATTATTTTACCCTGTCATTGTAGGTAGTGGTTAGAAAATCTCATTCCATTATTGAGAAGAAATATGGGTGATCTGAGTCGGAAAGAGCTAATATAGTGTGTGTTTTTCTCTATAAATAAGTTGTCATTTATGTATTTTCCTCAAGAAGAAAAGTTTGGAGTTTAAAAAAAACAATAAACAATGGCAAACTCCTCGTCAGTGCTGAAACTAATATTTTATTTGTTTAGTTTTTGTTGCACCATGGACAGCTTCTGTAGCTCTTGTCCAACAGAAATTCATTGTAAGCACTTTTCTAGAATTGTTTAGAATATATGCATTATATTAATCTTGATGTAATGATTGCTATGGTTTGAGCTGACTATTAACTAAGCCACGTGGTTAAAACTTTAGATATTTGCAGATAAACATGGTATCATTTGATGTCTTTGAATTTCAACCTTTGATTTTTTCTTGAGATCCTTCTTTCAGGATATTAGAAGATCAATAATGTTGTTATGTTGTTTGAACTTGTGACAGATTGGAACATAGAGTGTAACTAGAGTGTGCAACACCCGCACAATTGTAATAGTCAATGGATAGTACTGTAAGGAAATTAGAGTAGCTGAAACAATTTCCTACGCCAATCTTGAGAAGAGATTATGCAAAACTTTTGAAAACTTGATCAAATAGTTACAGAAAATCAGCACATTCAAAACATGAAATAAATAGTGAAAACACAAAACACCAGATATACATGGGGAAAACCCTTTCGGGAAAAAAACCCCACTCTCCAAAGCCTGCTCAATGTATTCCAAATCCAAAACCAAGATTACATACAATTGTAGAGCAAGTCTTTTATAGGATTATCACCAGTTAACAACTCTGGAAGAATTTCAGCAGCATTCCAGCAGCATAACAATACCTCCAAACTCAATCTATAAAACTACTCTTCAAGCCTCCAATTTATAGACCTCCAGTAATACAAGAAACCACCAATGGTTTACAAAACCATGTGCTTGGCTTCTTCAGCAAGATTCCAGTCTAAAATAAGCTCTCACGTCCAAAATGAAAACCCCTATTTTTGACCCTTACAGATGTCATAAAAATTGTCATAGAATCTCTAAAAATAGTCCTCCCATGATAGACTATCACATGGGCATCTTATGACACCTAATAAACCAATTTTCAAAGCATCAACAATGTGTAATAGTTGTAGGAAAATATTAAATGAAAATAAATATTATGGGAAATATGCAGCAAGGTTGAGACACCTCATTTCCCAACATTCTCCCACTTGTCGAATACCTTGCAAGGGCCAAGGGAAAAACACCATCATGGATCAATTGCTAGGGGCCAAAAGGCCCATAGACTTAGAACACCACCTGAATTTTTCTATGCTCACGGGCTTAGTTAATGCATCTGCAACATTTGCCACTGTCTCTACCTTTTCCAACTTCACCCTACCATCCTCAACCATATCTCTCACAAAGTGATACTGAACATCAATGTGTTTGGTCCTAGCATGAAAAGCCGGGTTCCTCGCAAGGAAGATTGCACTCTGACTATCACAATAAATTGTAATTGCACCCAGTTTCAATCCAATATCTAAACACAAATGCTTCAGCCAAATGGCTTCTTTATAGGCATGAGTAGCTGCCATAGACTCTGCCTTAGTAGTGGACAAAGCGACCATAGCCTATCACTTGCTCATCCAACTGATTGCACCACCATTAAGAGTAAACACATATGCACTGGTGGACCTTCTGTTATCGACATCACCAGCCCAATCTGAATCCACAAAACCATGAGTACTCAGGGAATGTTGATCTCCCGTACCATGAAAACATATAGCATACTCTGTTGTACCCTACAAATATCTAAAGACCCTCTTAACTGCATCCCAATGCACTCTTCCAGGATTAGACATAAAACGAGAAAGAATTCCCACTGCTTGGGCAATGTCTGGTCTTGTACAGACCATAGCATACATTAAGCTTCCTACTACACTCTGGTAAGGCACTCTGCTCATGTCTTCCATCTCCGATGGGGATGTTGGACATTGTGAAATAGAGAGCTTCGTTCCCAATCCAACAGGAACACAAAGTGGTTTACAATCCTGCATGTTAAACCTTTACAAAACTGAACAAACATACTTACCCTGGCTAAGCCATAGCATTCTGTTCTCACGATCTCTTCTAATCTCCATCCCAAGTATGTGTTTTGCTGCACCAAGATCTTTCATTTCAAAATTTCACAAAGAGCTGAGATTTCAATTCTGCAATCAAACCTTTGCCTTTCCCAATAAACATCATGTCATCAACATATAAAGCAGTTACCAAGAAACAATCACCATCAGATTTAGACCACACAAATCTCAAACTCAATACATATGTATCAAACTTTTGTTACCACATCCTCAGACTTTGTTTAAGGCCATACAGAGATTTCTTTAACTTACATACCAACTTGCTTTTACCTTTTACCACATAGTGCTCTGGCTGTGTCATATAAATTTTTTCCTCCAAATCACCACGAAGGAACACAGTTTTCACATCCATTTGTTCCACCTCTAGATCATAAGTTGCTGCAATAGATAATAAGAATCGAATGGATGCCATTTTAGCAACAGGAGAAAAAATCTCACCATAGTCAATACCCTCAACCTGAGAGTATCCCTTCGCAACCAACCGTGCCTTATACTTTTTAACATTTCCATATGAACCAATCTTTTTCTTAAACACCCATTTACATCCAACAGGTTTTTGACCCTCAGGCAATGGTACAAGGTCCCATGTTTCATTCCTTTTAAGAGCTGCCATCTATTCATCCATGGCTAATTTCCAAGACTCTGCATCATTCATATCGAATGCCTCTTGCACGGATCTCGGTTCATCAATGTTAGTACTCAAAGCAAATATACACTTCCAATCATCAGGTGAATACCCATACCTTTGAGGTGGTTACCTTTGCCTTGTAGACCTTCGAACAAGTTGAGGTGGAGGTTCTTACACTTCTTCCTCCTCTTCAGAGCTTGATGAGCTCTCCTCAACTTCTTGTCTATATTGGGGTATCATTTCAACTTCCTCAAGCGTAGAAGGAATTTGAACCACATCCTTTTCCTATTCAATTTCTTTATGTTGTTTTGGCTGAAAATTAACAGGAGAAGATTTAGTCTCTCTAAAAATAACACTTCTGGAATGAATTACCTTATGTGCAACAGGGTCCCAAAGCTTGTATCCTTTCACACCATAGCTATAGCCGATGAAGATACATTTGATAGCTTTAGAGTCTAATTTTGTTCTCTTCTCCTTTGGCACATGAGCATATGCCTCACAACCAAAAACTCTCAAATGTCTAAATGAAGGCTTTTTCCCTGACCACGCCTCCATTGGCATTTTATCAATAAGTGTTGATGTAGGAGATCTATTTATCAAATAACAAACAGTGGCAACAGATTCAGCCCAAAACTTTTGTTCTAGATCAGCTCCACTCAACATACTCCTAGCCTTCTCCATCAACGTTCTGTTCATTCTTTCTGCAACTCCATTCTGCTGCGGAGAATACGGAGTTGTCTTTTGTCTTTTAATCCCACAATCTATACAAAATCTGTCAAAGTCTGCAGAACAGTACTCACCGCCATTGTTAGTTCTCAAACATTTAATTTTCTTTCCAGTCTGGGTTTCTACCATAGCCTTGAACTCCTTAAAATGACTGAAAACTTTAGCTTTACTCTTTAAAAAATATACCCATGTTCTCCTACTAAAATCATCAATAAAAGTAACATAATAAACTGATTTACCAATAGAAGAAACATCAATAGGACCAAATACATAAGAGTGAATTAGATCCAAGATACATGAAGACTTATGAGAAGACGAGTAAAATTGAATGCGATTCTATTTACCATAAATACAATGTTCACAGAAATCAAACTCTAGATTGCAATCATTCAACCCCTCAACAAGGTTCTTATTTTTCAGGGCTTTTAAACCCTTCTCTCCAATGTGGCCAAGCCTTTGGTGCCATAACATGGTCTTCTCTGCAGGCAACTTAGATTCAGTAGACACAGCACCCTAGGGTACCCAAAAGCCATGACTATCCGTATTAGAGGAAACCTTCTCTTTTTTTAGCGAAGTAGTTTCTGGCTTAATCTTATCAGAAGTGCTATTGTACTCAACTGTGCATGCATCGAGCTGGTACAATGTTCCCAATCTGCTTCCTCTTGCTATCACCATAGCACCTCTCACCATTTTCACACCTACTTTAGAAAATTGTACATGCACACCCGCATCTATTAGCTTGCTAGTAGATAATAAATTTCTTGCTAGTCCCGGGATATGCAAGACACCATCAAATCGTCTAACTCTACCATCAAAAAAATTCACATGAATACTACCACGGCCAACAATATCAAGGAAAGAATCATCACCCAAATACACCTTACCACTATCATAGTTTTCATACATACTAAACCAGTTTTTGTTAGGAGTCATGTGGAAAGATGCGCCTGAGTCTATCAACCATACATTATCACCTGCACGAGTGGCCAAGGCTGCAATAAAGGCATCTCCATCTTCCTTTTCAGACTCAAAATCAGAATCTTGCTTCTTCTTTTTCTTTTTCTTCTCTTCTTTACAGTCCTTTCAGAAGTGTCTGGGTTTGCCACAGTTCCAACATATTACCTTGGACTTACCAGGAGATTTTGATCTCCCCTTATTTTTGGACTTAGAACGGCCACACTGCTTCTCATCTTTGCCTCGTTCTTTTTGTCTTCCTCGAACACTCAAAGCCTCTTTGGCATTTAGAGAGACCTTACTTCTCATCTCTTCGGAGAGTAGAGAACCAACAACATCCTCCATCTTCAAGACAACAGAAGTGTTCCCAATGGCCATGACAAGGCTATCCCATGAGTCTGGCAGTGAACACAGCAAAGTTTGGCACCTTTCTTCTTCATCCATCTTAACCCCAATTGAGGTCAACTGAGTCACCAGCATATTGAATGTTTTGAGATGCTCAGAAATTCGTCCACCTTCTTCCATTCTCAAGGAATACAACTTCTTCCTCAAGAAAATCTTATTTACTAAAGATTTGGCTTGGTATATCTCACCCAACTTCTTCCAAAGATCCTTCGAAGTGGGTTCTTCATGGACGTTTATCAAGATTGAATCTGCAAGACACAGTCTAATGAGACCTTTAGCTTTTCTATCTATTACATCATATTTTGCAGCCAAAGCCGCATCCGTAGGCCTTTGGACATTTGCATCAAATGTCTCCCATAGATCCCGATCAATCAACAGATCTTCCATTTTCAGCTTCCACATTTCAAAGTTCGTACCAAAAAACATCTCTACCTCAATCCTCCTAGATATGCTCGCCATTCGAAAAATATATCTGCAACAAGATCACAAAGTATCCTCTGCACAAGCTCCCACTCAAAACCTTGATTAGCTCAAAAAAACCCAACAACCCACAACTGAAACCAAAGGTGATCAGGCTCTGATACCACTTGTAAGGAAATTAGAGTAGCAAAAACAATTTCCTACGCCAATCTTGAGAAGAGATTATGCAAACTTTTGAAAACTTGATCAAACAGTTACAGAAAATCAACACATTCAAAACATGAAATAAATAGTGAAAACACAAAACACCAGTTATATGTGGGGAAAACCCTTTCGGGAAAAAAACCCCACTCTCCAAAGCCTGCTCAATGTATTCCAAATCCAAAACCAAGATTACATACACTTGCAGAGCAAGTCTTTTACAGGAGTATCACCAGTTAACAACTCTGGAAGAATTTCGGCAGCATTCCAGCAGCATAACAATACCTCCAAACTCAATCTATAAAACTACTCTTCAAGCCTCCAATTTATAGACCTCCAGCAATACAAGAAACTACCAATGGTTTACAAAACCATGTGCTTGGCTTCTTCAGCAAGATTCCAGTCTAAAATAAGCTCTCACGTCCAAAATGAAAACCCCTATTTTTGACCCATACATATGTCATAAAAACTATCATAGAATCTCTAAAAATAGTCCTCCCATGATAGACTATCACATGGGCATCTTATGATACCTAATAAACCAATTTTCAAAGCATCAACAATGTGTAACAGTTGTAGGAAAATATTAAATGAAAATAACTATTATGGAAAATATGCAGCAAGGTTGAGACACCTCATTTCCCAACAAGTAACCTGGACCAACAATAACCATTCATGAAGGCGATAATCTTATCATCGAAGTGGATAACAATTCCCCATATAATATTACATTGCATTGGTAACAAACTATCTCCAAATGATATCGATTTATACGTTAATAATAAAGTAATAGAAAATTTATTGTTTTACGATTTTGCAGGCATCGGGTCAAGCAATTCAAATCTGGGTGGGCAGACGGACCAGCCTACATAACACAATGTCCCATTACTCCTGGAAATAAATATACCTACAATTTTACAATTACAAGACAAGAAGGGACACTGTGGTGGCATGCACATAATTCATATCTGAGAGCTACTGTGCATGGGGCTTTAGTTGTTTTGCCCCGGATTGGAAATCACTATCCCTTTCCCAAACCAGAAGCTGAGTTTCCTATTATTATTGGTACGTAGCTCACTTGGATCCTCATCCACCCTTTTTCATTCAACTCTTTTTAATTAATATTTTTTCTCTCGGCTTTATATCATATTCATTATTGAGACTTTTTGAATTCACGTCACATATAACAATCTTTACTGTTTTGTGAATTGATGGGCATTCACATAGTTTATTCAGCCAAATCTTTCGGAATAGCCCTCCCACAAAAATGCATTCCCCCTCAGATAATATGGAAAGCTTAATTGTAACCTCAGTTCACCTAATACAAAGATTTTCCTTGAATCAGAATAACATACGGTAAATCTTGCGTTTGACGAGCTCTTAATCATTCTTGAGAAACTAATCTTTAATAACAAAATAATTTAATATATTATTTAAGCATGACAATTCTTAATTTGTATGTATTATGTAATGAGCTTTTATTATTGTTAAGAAAATAATCTTTAGTAATTAAAGAATAAAATATATTCTTAAAAATGTAGAATCAGGGTGGAGATATTTTACAATAGGTAATAAAATAACGTGACATATATATTAATTAATTTATTTTATTTATGTTTAATTTCTCTTCATTAGTTTGAGTCTCCAACGTAAATGTGCAAAAAAAAAAAAATTATTTCCAAACATTACAACTCGTTATTGTTTTATCAAGTTTTATTAATAAATAATTGTTTATTAGTAATTTGTTCGAGCAACCAAAACAAAAAAAAACTTTTCTTTGATGTTTTATTGAAATTTATTTCTGTTTTTTAAATCCCACAATCCCTCTCGAGATTACCATCTCTTTATAACCCTTTATCATCTTTGTCTTATTAATATTATTTGCTCAATAGCAGCCCATCTGAATTTTGATTACCCGTTTTATACTTGTTAAAGCTGTTTACACATCTTATTGACTGCGCACCAGTGAAATTTTCTGTTATATATATATGAGTGGGCTCTAGTAAAATTCACCGCCAGCAATTCATCGTCGGAAAATTCACTGTCAACAATTCATCGTAGGAAAATTCACTGTCATAACAAATTAATTTCAAGAAAAATTCACCACCAGCAATTCACTGCGGTGCAAAATTCATTACATTAAAAGTTTGCCCTTAATTTTCTTGGCGGTGAATTTTTCTTGAGGTGAATTTGTCATGGCAATGAATTTTTCCTCAATGAATTGTTGACGATGAATTTTCTGAAGGTGAATTACTGACGGTGAATTTGCATCAGTTTTAGTATGTCCAAAAACCCAAAACAAGGATTCGCAATTATGAATTTCAAATCAATTGTTTTTTTGTGTTGTGTCTAGGCGAATGGTGGAATGCGAATGTGGAAGACGTGCTAGCTGATGCTGTTCAAGGAGGAGCTGTGCCAAATGATTCTGATGCATACACCATCAACAGCCAGCCAGGAGACTACTTTCCATGTTCTGCAAATGGTTTGTGCATCAATGAAGAATTGCTTCTAAAGAAAATATAGGAAACTAATAATAGATTTGATGAGATCACTAATTAATTAATTAACGAATTGCTGATGCAGACACTAGTAAGATTTTAGGTTGAGGCGGGAAAGAGCTACCTTCTGAGGCTCATAAACTGTGCCATGGTTATTTCATATTTCTTCAAAATTGCGCAGCACACTATGACGGTTGTGGCTATCGATTCTGTTTATACCAAACCATATATAACGGATGTGATAGTCATATATCCAGGCAATACCATCGATGTTCTCATAACAGCTGGCCAAAAGTCAGGGCTCTACTACATTGCCATCCGTGCATACAGCAGCGAACCATCAGGTACTGGATTCTTAAATACCCCCACAACTGCAATATTACAATACACAGACAGCAGCAATTCGTTAGTCCCCGTGCTCCCCAGTCTTCCTGCATTTAATGATACAGCATTACCATTCAATTTCAAGGCAAGCCTGAGAACCCTGAATCCCTCGGTGCCACAGACTGTTGACGAGGAAATGTTTATAACAGAAGGCGTCGGAGTCGTAAGTTGTCCCAATAATTCATGCGCAGGTTTCAACGGCGGAAGAGTAGTTGGAAGCTTTAATAACATTTCATTTGTAAGTCCAGATATCGCTCTTTTGCAGGCTTATTTCTATGGTATTGAAGGAGTCTTTACAAGAGACTTCCCTAATAATCCTCCACTGGCATTTGATTATACTGGCAATGTGTCATCGAGTCTTTGGCAACCCGAGTTGGCGACCAAGGTAAAAGTTCTGAAATTCAATAGTAATGTGCAAATAGTGTTTCAGAATACTGCAATTGTTAACATAGAGGAGCATCCTATACACCTTCACGGCCATAATTTTTATCTTGTGGGACAAGGCGCTCAGGTAACCATAATCCCCAAACATCCAAATTTAATTTGGTGGATCCTGTCATGTTAAATACATTGGGAGTTCCTACTGGCGGTGGGCGGCAATTAGATTTACAGCCGATAGCAGGTAAGCTTAGCATATCCTCTCTTGCAAGTAGAGTTTTTAAGTTAAATAAATAATGTGATATGGGTTATAAAATTTGGCATATATGTTATTTTGTTTAAACTTTTTGTATTTCTCCGTAACTAATTTAGTGATTGTTTGAATATGTTGTTACGTAACAGGAGTTTGGCTGATGCATTGCCATTTTGAATCACATTCAGCTTTTGGATTTGATATGGTATTTCTTACCCAGGCGGGCCAGGATCTTCAGACAAAGTGCCGCCTCCTCCGCCTGATCTACCCAAATGCTAGATGGTTCTGTTTCGCAGTTGATCCTGCAAAAGAGATCCGATTTGTTTCATGGATGAATATGTTTAATGTCTGGGATAGGCATATATTCGTTTAGTTGGGAATAAGTTGTATGGCTAGGGCCGAGCCCTGTATCCATATTCATTTAGTTGATTAGTTAGTGAGTTAGCGGAGCCCGCCCTTATTATTATATTTATTGTTTATATTGATTTAGTTTAGAATAAGCAAGTTGCATGGTGATTTTATAAAAACATATAAATGAAGCTCATGCAATTTCAAACAAGATTGAGAAAAAGTTGGCCCCTATGGAGGTGCACCCATATGATAAATCTTCTAATAAATTCCTTGAATTTTGCCTGTTTAAATCCTCGGGCAGAAAATAGCACCTTGTAACAGTTGCAAACGCACATGATATTTACTAGCAATCATACCTTCATGTGTAATGGGTATGCTAAAGATATGTGGAAGGCAGAAGAGTGATAAATGTGGTATAATAGTGAGAATTGTAAAAGATACACAATATGTTGACCATGGGCAGCTTGCGAATTATTAATGTCAAAAGCATGATAAACATCATTTTTAGTTGAGAAAACTAACAAGACAAAATTGCATGTGATCCTTAAGAGATTAAATTGTTCTTCTGCTACAAAATGAAATGATGGGATTGGAAATACAACCCTTATTTATGGTATAGTTGAAACCATGTGAAACAAATGACATTCATAGTGCTAATAAAAGTGAGTTTTAAGTAGTTACACCATGAAAATTTCTAACATTTTCAGCTACAACCTGTTATATAACCAGAATCACATGTAAATGGATTTCTTCATCTTATTCCTTAGCACTATTTGGGCACTGTAGAAATGCCATTATGTTTTTAAGAATCAAGTAGTTACAAGGATCTTCTTGATATCTTTCTACAAACATAAAACAAAAATATTAATACTGTCCAGCTAAATATAAAAAATATGACAGTTTGAGACACTAACTTTAAATGATAAAAATTTGCACAGCAAGCACAACCTACAAACTGTTGAATGAAAAATATGGCAGTTTGAGGTGGCTATGTTGGTTTGTATAAAAAGGGAAGTACCACATTTAGAGATGAGACCTGATGAGATTCAATCCCTAATGTAAGCTAATAATGTATTTTAAGAAATCAATTCACCTCTTCCAAAATGAATACACAAATTATAAGTTCTATATGCTCAAACCAACTATAAAAGTAATCTATCTTCATGAAAAAATGCAAACTATGCACATTCATTAGTTGAAACAAATAGCATTTGCAAAACCAGCCACAAATGAAACTTTATGACCTATGCAACCCAAAAAATATTTGTACATAGATCTATTAGCTAATGATGCAACCATAGAGAAGCATTTCCTCAACCCTAAAAGAAATGAAAAAATTGAAGTTATAAGTTGGGTGAAACACTATGGTTAATTATGCTTGATTGAGCCAAAATAGTACTGAGATGGATGATATCCCAAATAGTTCTAGTTGTGTGAGCATTACATAAATACAACTAGTTTTAAGTGGACTATTTATTGTCAACAAGCGATGGGTTCTTGTGAACCACTAGTCATAAAAGATGGTGATGATGGTTGGCTTTAATGATGCAGTTGAATCACAATAAATCATAAGTTCCATATGCTCAACCATCTTGCATGAGCAATCCATCTTAGAAACATAGCAAAAGATATACTCACTATCTAGCCAAAATTTAAAAGTTAACAGAATTAATCACCAATTTACCTCATTGGTCATGTGGATGTGTGACCTAATAAGAATTGGTCCCTGATAAGTCAATTAATAATACCTTTTGAAATAATCAATTCATCTTCTCACACAAAAAAAAATATAAATATTCAACCCTACTATACAATGAATTCAAGTCTCGAACAAAACCCAAATCAAGCCCATCTGTTCTGCTAGAATGAACATCATTTATAAAATTGACCAAAAAAATCCATCTTATTTGTCATGTGGGTGGGTATGCTTGATAAGATTTAGGCCTACTCTGACAAACATAGAGAAACAATTCAAAAAAATAAAAAATAAAAAAACTCCCAGCTTTTAGAGACCCAATCTTACTTCTTACAAATAAAACTTAAATAAATCCTATCATTTAGATACTAGGCCAATGAAATGATTTTTTTTAAAATAGGTGATTTTAAAAGAGCAACATACCTACAGGTAAGTAGGAATTGCACATCTAGTAATATAGATAAAAGCACTAGAGTCCTCCACTTACGAAATAAACAATAACCCCAACAATGTAATTCTGCAATCATGTTTGCAAAAATTTAGGCAATGGCAACCAAATGTGCCTTGGTACAAGTGGGCCCTGCACTAGGCTATTATACCAATATGTATATTCCAAAAACATCTACAAGTATTCAAAGCTCTGCTTTCCATTTACGATCCAAAACTTTGTGTCAGATGAAGAAGCATTTACACTTATAGACTAAGGTGCATCCAAAAAAACAAAAAAAATATATAAGATGAGCACTACAAAACCAATGACACCCAACTGAAATATTTGAAATCTCATCATGATTATCAATTTGCATATATCCAAAAAAAATCAAATCTGGAGAAAGTACAAGGTGAATTTAATTATACTAGCTTTAACAAGGATAGCATGAGGATGTGGTTTCTAGTCATATAGAGTAGTAACCATTGTATCTATTTATACAAGATGAACTAGCCATAGGATATGTCTAGACTAGGAGGTTTTAAATTCAAAACAACATCCTACCATGTTGGCATGTATCTCCCATATATTTTGCAATTAATTAGGCATACAGTAGTAGAAAGTTTTTGCATGAAACATGCATGTAGGAAGTATTTAGGAAGTTTCAGTTTGTAGCAGTGAAAGAATTGATTTAGTATGTTTCTAGAATTATCTTGTAAACTCCTGTATAAAAGAGGTATGATGTAATGTTTTGATGAAGCAATGAATCTTTTGCGCAGCAAAGACGCATGGACACCTTTGTGTATTTATATGATTGATTAAATATTTTCTCAGGTTTATATGTTTGAATGTGTTATGTGTTTTGATCTCTCCTTCATTCACTTCTATCAAAGTGGTATCGTGAGCTTGTGGGATAAGAAATTGAGTGTTACCGTAATAGAAGATTCATTGATCATTGATCAAATTAATGAATATAATATGTTTTATGCAGTAATATTCTTGTTTTTTCATATTACTGTTGTTTTTTCTCTTTCTATCAAAGTTGTATCAGAGCCAAGTTGGTTCAATGGTGAAGGTCAGAAATATAATTTGGTAATCAATGTTAGAGTGAAGCTATAGCTAGAAGAAAACATGGTGAAGGAGCTATTGATTTGTTAGGCACTAATTTTGTAGTCACAGAAGTGCCTCCATACAAAGGATTGTAGATTCAAGAGAAGTTAGAGAAGATTGCTATAGATAGGAGTTTTGTTGTTGATGCAGATTTAAATGGTTGCAAATCTAGAAATAAAAAAGTCACCATAATTGATGTTCTCAGATCGCACATTACATCATCTACAATGCAAAAAGACAAGTGTAGAAAATGTTTCTTAGGTTGTTGGAAAAGGTAATTAATTTTATATTGAAAAGCTTGATTGTGTGTTTTGAAAAAAATTTGTAGATATTTTGAGATAATTTGTATTGGAAGAAAGTCCCTACAGAAAATAAAGAGATAGGATCATTTTTCTTGCAAGAGATCAATGTTTACCATTTTAAGAGGTTTGTAGAAGACAAGGTATAAATTGCAAGAGAAAGGTTGAAGGCATGTGTTGCAATTAAAGAAAAGAATGAATCACTGTAGCAAAATTAGGTGTGTTAAAATCATTTGTTTCAATGGGAAAAGTTGGCAAAAGAGTATTAAAAGAAAATGAAAATCTAATTTGTGAGAAGGATTTTTTAAAGAAAGAAAATAGTGAACTTTTGAAACATCTGTGGCAAGTTGAGGAGAAGAA
>VDFB02193867.1:566550195-566589741 GCA_007258455.2 Sequoia sempervirens | reverse complement strand
AAAACCATGTGCTTGGCTTCTCCAACAAGATTCCAGTCTAAAAATAAGCTCTCACGTCCAAAATGAAAACCCCTATTTTTGACCCTTACAAATGTCATAAATTGTCATAATATTCCTAAAAATAGGCCTTTCATAATATACCACTATGTGGGCATCTTATGACACCTAATAAACCAATTTTCAAAGCACCAACAATGTGTAACAACTGCAGGAAAATATTAAATGAAAATAACTATTATGGGAAATATGCAGCAAGGTTGAGACACCTCATTTCCCAACATTCTCCCACTTGCTGAATACCTTGCAAGGGCCAAGGGTAAAACACCATCATGGATCAATTGCTAGGGGCCAAAAGGCCCATAGACTCGGAACACCACCTGAATTTCGTTGTGCTTACAGGCTTAGTTAATGCATCTGCAACATTTGCCACTGTCTCTACCTTTTCCAGCTTCACCCTGCCATCCTCGACCATATCTCTCACAAAGTGATACTGAACATCAATGTGTTTGGTCCTGGCATGAAAAGTCGGGTTCCTCGCAAGGCAGATTGCACTCTGATTGTCACAATAAACTGTAACTGCACCCTGTTTCAATCCAATATCTGAACACAAACACTTCAGCCAAATGGCTTCTTTACAGGCATGAGTAGCTACCATATACTCTGCCTCAGTAGTGGACAAAGCGACCACAGCCCGTCGCTTGCTCATCCAACTGATTGCACCACCATTAAGAGTAAACACATATGCACTGGTGGACCTTCTGCTATCGACATCACCAGCCCAATTTGAATCCACAAAACCACAAATACTCAAGGAATGCTAATCTCATGTACCATGAAAACATAGAGTACTCTGTTGTACCCCGCAAATATCTGAAGACCCTCTTAACTGCATCCCAATGCACTATTCCGGGATTAGACATAAAATGAGAAAGAACTCCCACTGCTTGGGCAATGTCTGGTCTTGTACAGACCATAGCATACATTAAGCTTCCTACTGCACTCTGGTAAGGC
Source organism: Sequoia sempervirens (assembly GCA_007258455.2). NCBI lineage: Eukaryota > Viridiplantae > Streptophyta > Pinopsida > Cupressales > Cupressaceae > Sequoia > Sequoia sempervirens. The sequence goes on along the minus strand of VDFB02193867.1, from coordinate 566,588,730 downwards.
ACTTTGCTCATGTCTTCCATCTCCGATTGGGATGTTGGACATTGTGAAATAGAGGGCTTCATTCCCAATCCAACAGGAACACAAAGTGGTTTACAATTCTGCATGTTAAACCTTTGCAAAACTGAAGAAACATACTTACCCTGTCTAAGCCATAGCTTTTTGTTCTCACGATCTCTTCTAATCTCCATCCCAAGGATGTGTTTTGCTGCACCAAGATCTTTCATCTCAAATTTCACAGAGAGTTAAGATTTCAATTCTGCAATCAAACCTTTGCCTTTCCCAATAAACATGTCATCAACATATAAAGCAATTACCAGGAAACAATCACCATCAGATTTAAAATATACACAGTGATCAGATTAGACCGCACAAATCTCAAACTCAATACATATGTATCAAACTTTTGGTACCACATCCTAGAACTTTGTTTAAGGCCATACAGAGATTTCTTTAACTTACATACCAACTTGCTTTTACCTTTTACCACGTAGTGCTCTGGCAGTGTCATATAAATTTCTTCCTCCAAATCACCATGAAGGAACACAGTTTTCACATCCATTTGTTCCACCTCTAGATCATAAGTTGTTGCAATAGATAATAAAAATGGAATGGATGTCATTTTAGCAACAAGGGATAAAATATCACCATAGTCAATACCCTCAACCTGAGAGTATCCCTTCGCAACCAACCGTGCCTTAACATTTCCATATGAACCAATCTTTTTCTTAAACACCCATTTACATCCAATAGGTTTCCGACCTTCGGGCAATGGTACAAGGTCCCATGTTTCATTCCTTTTAAGAGCTGCCATCTTTTCATCCATGGCTAATTTCCAAGACTCTACATCATTCATATCCAATGCCTCTTACACAGATCTCGGTTAATCAACGTTAGTACTCAAAGCAAATATACACTTCCAATCATTAGGTGAATACCCATACCTTTGCGGTGGTTGCCTTTGCCTTGTAGACCTTCGAACAAGTTGAGGTGGAGGTTCTTCCACTTCTTCCTCCTCTTTAGAGCTTGATGAGCTCTCCTCAACTTCTTGTCTATTTTGGGTTATCGTTTCAACTTCCTCAGGTGTAGAAGGAATTTGAACCACATCCTTTTCCTATTCAATTTCTTTATGCTGTTCTGGCTGAAAATTAACAGGAGAAGATTTAGTCTCTCTAAAAATAACACTTCTGGAATAAATTACCTTTTGTGCAACAGGGTCCCAAAGCTTGTATCCTTTCACACCATAGTTGTAGCCGATGAAGATACATTTGACAGCCTTAGAGTCCAATTTTGTTCTCTTCTCCTTAGGCACATGTGCATATGCCTCACAACCAAAAACTCTCAGATATCTAAGTGAAGGCTTTTTCCCCAACCATGCCTCCATTGGCATTTTATCAACAAGCACTGATGTAGGAGATCTATTTATCAAATAACAAGCAGTGGCAACAGCTTCAGCCCAAAAATTTTGTTCTAGATCAGCTCCACTCAACATACTCCTAGCCTTCTCCATCAACATTTTGTTCATTCTTTCTGCAACTCCATTCTACTGCGGAGAATACGGAGTTGTCTTTTGTCTTTTCATCCCACAATCTATACAGAATTTGTCAAAGTCTGTAGAACAGTACTCACTGCCATTGTCAGTTCTCAAACATTTAATTTTCTTTCCAGTCTGAGTTTCTACCATAGCCTTGAACTCCTTAAAACAACTGTAAACTTCAGATTTACTCTTTAAAAATATACCCATGTTCTACTAAAATCATCAATGAAGGTAACATAGTAAACTGATTTACCAATAGAAGGAACATCAACGGGACCAAATACATCAGAGTGAATCCGATCCAAGATACATGAAGAATTATGAGAAAACAAGTAAAATTGAATGCAATTCTGTTTACCATAAATACAATGTTCATAGAAATCAAACTCTAGATTGCAATCATTCAACCCCTCAACGAGGTTCTTATTTTTTAGGGCTTTTAAACCCTTCTCTCCAATGTGGCCAAGTCTTTGGTGCCATAGCATGGTCTTCTTTGCAGGCAACTTTGATTTGGTAGACAGAGCACCCTTGGGTACCCAGAAGCCACGACCATCCGCAGAAGAGGAAACCATCTCTTTTTTCAGCGAAATAGTTTCTAGCTTAATCTTATCAAAAGTGCTATTGCACTCAATTGTGCATGCATCGAGCTGGTACAATGTACCCAATCTGCTTCCTCATGCTATCACCATAGCACCTCTCACCATTCACACCTGCTTCAAAAAACTGTATATACACACCCGCATCTATTAGCTTACTAATAGATAATAAATCTCTTGCTCGTCCTGGGATATGCAAGACACCATCAAATCGTCTAACTCTACCATCAGAAAATTTTACATGAATACTACCACAGCCAACAATATCAAGGAAAAAATCATCACCCAAATACACCTTACCACCATCATAGTTTTCATACCTACTAAACTAGCTTCTGTTAGAAGTCATATGGAAAGATGCACCTGAGTCTATCAACCATACATTATCACTTGCACGAGTGGCCAAGGCTGCAATAAAGGCATCTCCATCTTCCTTTTCAGACTCAGAATCAGAATCTTGCTTCTTTTTCTTCTTTTTCTTCTCTTCTTTACAGTCCTTTCGGAAGTGTCCAGGTTTGCCACAATTCCAGCATATTACCTTCGACTTACTAGGAGATTTTGATCTCCCCTTATTTTTGGACTTAGAATGGCCACGCTGCTTCTCATCTTTGCCTTGTTCTTTTTTTCTTCCTCGAACACTCAAAGCCTCTTTGGCATTCAGAGAGACCTTCCTTCTCATCTCTTCGGAGAGTAGAGAACCAACAACATCCTCCATCTTCAAGATGGCAGAAGTGCTCCCAATGGCCATGACAAGGCTGTCCCATGAGTCTGGCAGCAAACACAACAAAGTTTGGCACCTTTCTTCTTCATCCATCTTAACCCCAACTGAGGTCAACTGAGTCACCAGCATATTGAATGTTTCGAGATGCTCAGAAATTCGTCCACCTTCTTCCATTCTCAAGGAACACAACTTCTTCCTCAAGAAAATCTTATTTACTAGAGATTTGGCTTGGTATATCTGACCCAACTTCTTCCAAAGATCCTTCGAAGTGGGTTCTTCATGGACATTTATCAGGATTGAATCTGCAAGACGGTCTAATGATACCTTTAGTTTTTCTATCCATTACATCATATTTTTCAGCCAAAGCCGCATCTGTAGGCCTCTGGACATTTGCATCCACTGCATCCCATAAATCTCGATCAATCAACAGATCTTCCATTTTCAGCTTCCACATTTCAAAGTTCGTACCGAAAAACTTCTCTACCTCCCAGATATGCTTGCCATTCGAAAAATATATCTAGAACAAGATCAAAGTATCCTTTGCACAAACTCCCACTCAAAACCTTGATTAGCTTAGAAAACCCAACAAACCCACAACTGAAACCAAAAGGGTGATCGAGCTCACGATACCACTTGTAAAAGGAAATTAGAGTAGCAAAAACAATTTCCCTCGCTGAATGTGGAAATTGTACAAACTTTTGAAGGCATTAAGCAGGTTACGGAAAATCAACACATTCAAAACATGAAATAAATGAACAGAAGCCACAAAACACAGGTTATGTGGGAAAACCGCTTTAGGAAAAAACCCACTCTCAAAGCCTGCTTCAATGCCAATTTAAATCCAAAACCAAGATTACATACACTTGCAGAGCAAGTCTTTTACTGAGGTATCTACCGGTTAACAACTGGAAGAATTTGGCAGCATTCCAGCGACATAACAATACCTCCAAAACTCAATCTATAAAACCTCTTCAAACCTCCAATTTGCCTCCAGCAATACAAAGAAACTACCAATGGTTTTGCAAAACCATAGCAGCTTCTTCAACAGAATTCCAGGTCTAAAATAAGCTCTCCCGTCAAAATGAAAACCCTATTTTTATTATACATATGTCATAAAACTATCATAGAATCTCTAAAAATAGTCCTCCCGCGATAGACTATGCACTTGGGCATCTTATGATACCCTAATAAACCAATTTTTCAAAGGCAGCCAGCAATGTGTAACAGTTGTAGGAAAATATTAAATGAAAATAGCTATTATGGAAAATATGCAGCAGGTTGAGATTACCTCATTTCCCAACAAGTACCCTGGACCGACAATAACCGTTCATGAAGGCGATAATCTTATAATCGAAGTGGATAACAATTCCCCATAAAATATTACATTGCATTGGTAACAAACTATCTCCAAATGATATCGATTTATACGTTAATAATAAAGTCATAGAAAATTTATTGTTTTACGATTTTGCAGGCATGGGGTCAAGCAATTCAAATCTGGGTGGGCAGACGGACCAGCCTACATAACACAATGTCCCATTACTCCTGGAAATAAATATACCTACAATTTTACAATTACAGGAGAGGAAGGGACACTGTGGTGGCATGCACATAATTCATATCTGAGAGCAACTGTGCATGGGGCTTTAGTTGTTTTGCCCCGGATGGGAAAGGACTATCCCTTTCCCAAACCAGAAGCTGAGTTTCCTATTATTATTGGTACGTAGCTCACTTGGATCCTCATCTACCCTTTTTCATTCAACTCTTTTTAATTAATTGTTTTTCTCTCGGCTTTATATCATATTCATTATTGAGACTTTTTGAATTCACGTCACATATAACAATCTATACTGTTTTGTGAATTGATGGGCATTCACATAGTTTATTCAGCCAAATCTTTCGGAATAGCCCTCCCACAAAAATGCATTCCCCCTCTGATAATATGGAAAGCTTAATTGTCACCTCAGTTCACCTAATACAAAGATTTTCCTTGAATCAGAATAGCATACGGTAAATCTTGCGTTTGACGAGCTCTTAATCATTCTTGAGAAACTAATCTTTAATAACAAAAGAATTTAATATATTATTTAAGCATGACAATTCTTAATTTGTAAGTATTATGTAATGAGCTTTTATTATTGTTAAGAAAATAATCTTTAGTAATTAAAGAATAAAATATATTCTTAAAAATGTAGAATCAGGGTGGAGATATTTCACGATAAGTAATAAAATAACGTGAGATATATATTAATTTATTTATTTTATTTATGTTTAATTTCTCTTCATTAGTTTGAGTATCCAACGTAAATGTGCAAAAAAAAAAAAAAAATTATTTCCAAACATTACAACTCGTTATTGTTTCATCAAGTTTTCTTAATAAATAATTGTAATTGTTTATTAGTATGATTCGTTCGAGCAACCCAAAACAAAACAAAAAACTCTCCTTTTATGTTTTATTGAAGTTTATTTCTGTTTTTAAATCCCACAATCCCTCTCGAGAAAGCTGTTTTACACATCTTATTGACTGCGCACCAGTGAAATTTTCTGTATGCTGTTATATATATATGAGTGGGTTCTAGTAAAATTCACCGCCAGCAATTCATCGTCAGAAAATTCACTGTCAACAATTCGTCGTAGGAAAATTCAGTCATGAAAAATTAATTTCAAGAAAAATTCACCACCAGCAATTCACTGGGCGCAAAATTCATTACATTAAAAGTTTGCCATTAATTTCCTTGGTGGTGAATTTTTCTTGAGGTGAATTTGTCATGGCAATGAATTTTCCCACAATAAATTGTTGATGGTGAATTTTCTGAAGGTGAATTACTGACGGTGAATTTGCATCAGTTTTAATATGTCCAAAAAACCCAAAACATGGATTCGCAATTATGAATTTCAAATCAATTGTTTTTTTTGTCTTGGTGTCTAGGCGAATGGTGGAATGCGAATGTGGAAGATGTTCTAGCTGATGCTGTTCAAAGAGGAGCTGTGCCAAATGATTCTGATGCATACACCATCAACAGCCAGCCAGGAGACTTCTTTCCCTGTTCTGCAAATGGTTTGTGCATCAATGAAGAATTACTTCTTAGGAAACTAATAATAGATTTGATGAGATCACTAACTAATTAATTAACGAATTGCTGATACAGATACTAGGAAGATTTTGGTTGAGGCGGTAAAAACCTACCTTCTGAGGATCATAAACTGTGCCATGGTTATTTCATATTTCTTCAAAATTGCGCAGCACACTATGACGGTTGTGGCTATCGATTCCGTTTATACCAAACCATATTCAACGGATGTACTTGGTCATATATCCAGGCAACACCATCGATGTTCTCATAACAGCTGGCCAAAAGTCAGGGCTCTACTACATTGCCATCCGTGCATACAGCAGCGAACCGTCAGGTACTGGATTCTTAAATACCACCACAACTGCAATATTACAATACACAGACAGCAGCAATTCATTAGTCCCCGTGCTCCCCAGTCTTCCTGCATTTAATGATACAGCATTACCATTAAATTTCAAGTCAAGCCTGAGAACCCTGAACCACTCGGTGCCACAGACTGTTGACGAGGAAATGTTTATAACAGAAGGCGTCGGAGTCGTAAGTTGTCCCAACAATTCATGCGCAGGTTTCAACGGCGGAAGAGTAGTTGGAAGCTTTAATAACATTTCATTTGTAAGTCCAGATATCGCTCTTTTGCAGGCTTATTTTTATGGTATTGAAGGAGTCTTTACAAAAGACTTCCCTAATAATCCTCCGCTGGCATTTGATTATACCGGCAATGTGTCATTGAGTCTTTGGCAACCCGAGTTGGCGACCAAGGTAAAAGTTCTGAAAGTCAATAGTAATGTGCAAATAGTGTTTCAGAACACTGCAATTGTTAACATAGAGGAGCATCCTATACACCTTCACGGCCATAATTTTTATCTTGTGGGACAAGGCTCGGGTAACTACAATCCCCAAACAGATCCTGCCAAATTTAATTTGGTGGATCCTGTCATGTTAAATACATTGGGAGTTCCTACTGGCGGGTGGGCGGCAATTAGATTTACAGCCGATAACCCAGGTAAGCTAGCATATCCTCTCTTGCAAGTAGAGTTTTTTAAGTTAAATAAATAATGTGATATGGGTTATAAGAATTTGGCATATATGTTATTTTGTTTAAACTTTTTTGTATTTCTCCGTAACTAATTTAGGGATTGTTTGAATATGTTGTTACGTAACAGGAGTTTGGCTGATGCATTGCCATTTTGAATCACATTCAGCTTTTGGATTTGATATGGTATTTCTTACCCAGGGCGGGCCAGGATCTTCAGACAAAGTGCCGCCTCCTCCGCCTGATCTACCCAAATGCTAGATGGTTCTGTTTCGCAGTTGATCCTGCAAAAGAGATCCGATTTGTTTCATGGACGACTATGTTTAATGTCTGGCATAGGCATATATTCGTTTAGTTGGGAATAAGTTGTATGGCTAGGGCCGAGCCCTGTATCTATATTCATTTAGTTGATTAGTTGGTGAGTTAGCGGAGCCCGCCCTTATTATTATATTTATTGTTTATATTGATTTAGTTTAGCATAAGCAAGCTGTGTGGTGATTTTGTAAAAACATATAAATGAAGCTCATATGCAATTTCAAACTAGATTGAGAAAAAGTTGGCCCCTATGGAGGTGCACTCGTATGATAAATCTTCTAATAAATTCCTTGAATTTCCACTGTTTAAATCCTCGGGCAGAAAATAGCACCTTGTAACGGTTGCAAACGCACATGATATTTACTAGCAATCGCACCTTCGTGTGCAATGGGTATGCCAAAGATATGTGGAAGATAGAAGAGTGATGAATGTGGTATAATAGTGAGAATTGTAAAAGATACACAATATGTTAACCATGGGTAGCTTGCAAATTATTAATGTTAAAAGCATGATAAACATCATTTACAGTTGAGAAAACTAACAAAACAAAATTGCATGTGATCCTTGAGAGATTAAATTGCTCTTCTGCTACAAAAATATATGATGGGATTGGAAATACAACCCTTATTTATGGTATAGTTCAAACCATGTGAAACAAATGACATTCATAGTGCTAATAAAAGTGAATTTTAAGTAGTTACAACATGAAAATTTCTAACATTTTCAGCTACAACCTGTTATGTTACCAGAATCACATGTAAATGGATTTCTTCATCTTATTCCTTAGCACTATTTGAGCACTGTAGAAATACTGTTATGTTTTTTTCTTTTTAAGAATCAAGTAGTTACAAGGATCTTCTTGATATCTTTCTACAAACATAAAACACAAATATTAATACTGTGTAGCTGAATACAAAAAATATGATAGTTTGAGACACTAACTTTAAATGATAAAAATTTGCACAGCAAGCACAACCTACAAACTGTTGAACGAAAAATATGACAGTTTGAGGTGGCTATGTGGGTTTGTATAACAAGGGAAGTACCACATTTAGGGATGAGACCTGATGAGATTCAATCCCTAATGTAAGCTAATAATGTATTTTAAGAAATCAATTCACCTCTTCCAAAATAAATACATAAATTAGAAGTTCTATATGCTCAAACCAACTATAAAAGCAATCTATCTTCATGAAAAAATGCAAACTATGCACATTCATTAGTTGAAACAAATAGCATTTGCAAAACCAGCCACAAGTGAAACGTTATGGTGTGTGCAGCCCAAATAAGATTTGTACACAGATCTACCAACTAATGATGCAACCACAAAGAAGCATTTCTTCAACCCTAAAAGAACTAAAAAAATTTAAGTTATAGGTTGGGTGAAACTCTTTGGTTAAGTGTGCTTGGTTGAGCCAGAATAGTACTGAGATGGATGATATCATGAATAGTTCTAGTTGTGTGAGCATTACATAAATATAATGAGTTTTAAGTGGACTAATTATGGTCAACAAGCGATGGGTTATTGTGAACCACTAGTCATAAAAGATGGTGATGATGATTGAATTTAGTGATACAGTTGAATCACAATAAATCATAAGTTCTATATGCTCAACCATGTTGCATGAACAATCCGTCTTAGAAACATAGCAAAAGATATACTCACTGTTTAGCCAAAATTTAAAAGTTAACAAAATTAATCACCAATTTACCTCACTGGTCATGTGGATGTGTGACCTGATACGAATTGGTCCCTGATAAGTCAATTAATAATACCTTTTGAAAGAATCAATTCATCTTCTCACACAAAACAAAATATAAATACTCAACCCTACTGTACAATGAATTCAGGTCCCAAACAAAACTCAAATCAAGCCCATCCCTTCTACTAGAATGAACATTTATATAAAATTGACCAAAAAAATACATCTTATTTGTCATGTGGGTGGGCAGGCTTAATAAGATTTAGGCCTACTTGGACAAACATAGAGAAACAATTGAAAAAATAAAAAATAAAAGACTACCAAGCTCTTAGAGACCCAATCTTACTTCTTATAGATAAAACTTAAATAAATCCTATCATTTAGTTACTAGGCCAATGAAATGATTTTTTTTTTAAAACAGGTGATTTTAAAAGAGCAACATACCTACAGGTAAGTAGGAATTGCACTTCTAGTAATATAGATAAAAGCACCAGAGTCCTCCACTTACGAAATAAACAATAACCCCGACAATGTGATTCTGCAGTCATGTTTGCAAAAATTTAGGCAATGGCAACCAAATGTGCCTTGGTACAAGTGGGCCGAGGACCAGGCTATTATACCAATATGTATCTTCCAAAAAAATCTACAAGTATTTAGAGCTCTGCTTTCCATTTACGATCCAAAACTTCGTGTCAGATGAAGAAGCATTTACAATTACAAACTGAGGTGCAGCCAAAAAAACAAAAAAAAAGATAAGCTGAACACTACAAAAACAATGACACCCAACTAAAATTTCTAAAATCTCATCAGGATTAGCGATTTGGGTATAACCAAAATTAATCAAATATGGAGAAAGTACAAGGTGAGTTTAATTATACTAGCTTTAACAAGGACAGTAGGAAGACGTGGTTTCTAGTCATATAGAGCAGTAACCATTGTATCTATTTATACAAGATGAACCAGCCATAGGATATGTCTATACTAGGAGGTTTTAAATTCAAAACAACATCCTACCATGTTGGCATGTAATTTCTCCCATATATTCTACAATTAATTAGGCATATAGTAGTAGAATTTTTTTGCATGAAACATTCATGTAGGAAGTATTTAGGAAGTTTTAGTTTGCAGTAGTGAAAGAATTGATTTAGTATGTTTCCAGAATTATCTTGTAAACTCCTCTACAAAAGAGGTATGATGTAATGTTTTGATGGAGCAATGAAATCTTTTTGGTGCAGCAGCACGATGGACAATCTTTGTGTATTTATATGATTGATTAAATATTTTCTGTGTTTATATGTTTGAATGTGTTATGTGTTTTGATCTTCCTTCATTCACTTCTATCAAAGTGGTATCAGAGCTAGGATAAGAAATTGAGTGTTAACAGAAGAAGATTCAATTGATCATTGATCAAATAAATGAATATAATATGTTTTTGCTATAGCATTCTCTATTTTCTTGTATATTTCTATCTTTCCTCTTTCTATCAAAGTGGTATCAGAGCCAGGTTGGTTCAATGGTGAAGGTTAGAAATATAATTTGGTAATCAATGTTAGAGTGAAGCTACAGCTAGAAGAAAACATGGTGAAGAAGTTGTTGATTTGTTAGCTGCTAATTTTGTAGTCACACAAGAGCCTCCATGCAATGGATTGTAGATTCAAGCGAAGTCAAAGAAGATTATTGTAGATAGGAGTTTTGTTGCTGATGCAAATTTAAAAGGTTGCAGATCTAGAAATAAAAAAAGTCAGCATATTTGATGTTGTTCTTAGATTGCAGTAGGTTGTTGGAAAAGGTAATTAATTTTGTTTTGAAAAGCTTGATTATGTGTTTAAAAAAAAATAAATCCAATGATCTTTGAGATAATTTGTATTGGAAGAAAGTCCTTGCAAAAAATAAAGAGATAGGATCAGTTTTATTGCTAAAAGTAAATCACAACTCTTTTTTAGAGAGAATTATTGTATTTGTGTAACTGTCAAAAGAAGCTGTAGAAAAAAGAAATCAATTCAGGTGAGTTAAAAATCATTTGTTTCAATGGGAAAAGTCAGCAAAAGAGTGTTAAAAGAAAATGAAAATCTAGTTTGTGAGAAGGATTTTTTAAAGAAAGAAAATAGTGAACTTTTGAAATATTTGTGGCAAGTTGAGGAGAAGAATGAAGAGTCAGAAGAAAAATTAAAGTTGCTTGATGAAATCAAGAAAAAGAAAGAATATTTTGAAGAAAAGCTAAAATTCTTAGAAGAAGAAAATTGTTTATTGATAGAAGAATTATCAAAGTTGAAAGAAGAAAATAAATGTTTAAGGACAAAGCCATTGGTAAGTGATGTGTCTTGTGGTACTGAAGATCTGTATTATTCTATTTATAGATCAAGTAGTTTATGTGATATGACTAATATTGATTTTGATGAGGAATGCATAGAAGAAAAATGTAAAGATCTATATTATTCTGTTGATAAATCAAGTAGTTTATGTGATATGACTAATATTGATTTTGATGAGGACTGCATAGAAGAAAAATGTAAAAATGATGATGAAGTGTTTGAATCTGGAAATCATGTTAATCATAATGAGGAAAATGTTGGTTTTAAAAAATATGAAAAGAATGGGTTATAAAGGAAAAGGATTAGGGAAGAATGCACAAGGACGAAAAGAGCCAATTGAGGTTGTTATGAGACCAAAATATGAAGGTCTTAGATATATTACAGGTAAAGGAAATAATACAGGATTAATGAAATTTGTTAAAGGAATGGAATGTGTGCACTATTTACATTGTAACAGGAAAGGTCATGCAAAAGATACATGTTGGGATCTACATCCGTTCAAATTTTGTGGTTTGAAAAATCATTCAGAAAAAATGTGTTAGCAAATTAAGTGTAAAAGTGAATCTTTGACAGAATGTATGAAAATAAATTGTGGATGGAATTATGGGTCAGATTGGAAAAGTTTACAGGTATGTTAAAAAAATTGTTCAAATACAAATGTTCATATGGAAAAGAAGAAAGAAATCAAGAGAGGTTTGAAGGTCTTGAAAGACATCATGCAAAGTTGAAAGTTACAGATAGTGAGAGGATTTCAAGATTGAAGTTTTGAAGTTTTGAAGATCAATGTTTGAGGAACTGCCGCAACATTTGGAAAGAATTGGTGAGAGTTGATAGTAAAAAAAATGAGTGAGTCTAAAGACTTGTTGGAGAAGCTGAAAGAAATTTATGGTCAAAATTAAGGGGCAGTGTTGGCATGTAATTTCTCCCATATATTATGCAATTAACTAGGCATATAGTAGTAGAAAGTTTTTGCATGAAACATGCATGTAGGAAGTATTTAGGAAGTTTCTGTTTGTAGGAGGTACGATGTAATGTTTTGATGGAGCAATGAAATCTTTTTGGTGCAGCAGCACGATGGACAATCTTTGTGTGTCTATATGATTGATTAAATATTTTATGTGTTTATATGTTTGAATGTGTTATGTGTTTTGATCTTCCTTCATTCAATTCTATCATGCCACACTATAAAAAAATATAATTATAAACTAAATGGTTATTTTTAGTATTTTCCATGATAGCAACTAAGATAAAAAAATGGTTGGACTATGTATAATTTTTTGTTTAAATTTAGGGATATATTTTGTTCCATCTGATTAGATTTCACAAAAACTTGTGGAAAATTTGAAAATTGGTGAGAAAAGGTACCTGTAGTGCGTCCTTATAGCATCACACATGCTCTCCATCTAGAAATCTCCTACATCACATAGATAAAACCAAAATTATTTTCTAATAGCGACTATGTTGATGAACCTGGAGTAGGGCCCAAAAACTCTAGGTTTAAATATAGTTTCCTAAATACTTTCTTTTAAATTTGCAAACCATAGATTTATATAGTATTGTGCACCATCTACATACAAACATCAGTGATCATTTGAAGTGGAAAAAACAAAATGCATGCAAATATAAGAGTACAAAATGGAGAAAGCTTTATTGGGTCTTTAGGGATATAGTTATGAAAAAAATTGATATGAACCCTAGGATTTAAGTAGGCATCTACCCAAAATAAGTTTGGGGTTAACAAATCAGATGGATCCTCTGTAAACTTGAAGAAAATCATCAGTTCTATGATGAAACAACCATAAGGGATAAAAAGAAGAATAAAAGAAAACCCAGAGGGATTTAAAGAGATATATTTCTCTAAGGTTGAAAATACAAAGTAATGAAAAGGTTCCCAAAAAAGACATACAGTTCTGTCATCGATGGTGTGCTTGCCCTGGAGAACCCTTTCAAGAATAGAGGGGTTGTGGAACAAATCACCTTTGCTCAAGTCCAAACACCTCACCAAGATATTGTGGCCCAATGCAAGGAATGCAACAGGAAAATTGAAACCATGTAATAGAGGAAAGAAGACAAGGCTCGCACCCTGGAAGTATTGAGTCGAGGACTCAAAAAAATTAAACGGCTTGCAGTTAAGTCTCCTCATGCCCTCTCACCAGTAGGTATTCCACACACTCCATAGGAAAATCACCTCAAACAAACAATTCAATGCCCCTCCAAACATTGATTCATAGGAAAAGCACCACCTCCAATTAAGCTTCTAATCTGGCACAGGCAAAGGAGGACGTTGGCAAAGGAATGGAGAAATTCATAGCCAGAAAAAATGCCTCTCCAAAAGAAATGTAGCCTTCAATAGAGAATCATGCCTCCAATCTCCAAATGGGCTTCTAAAAAAATGCCTTGACACTCAGCTTGGCTAAGAAAAATTGTGCCTCCAAATAGGTTGAATCGGCCCACCACCTTTCTCATGTGGCAAAAAAATAAAAAAATGTTGCCTTAAGATCGTAACCTTCAAAAGGTAATTTGGGCCTTCAAAAATTAACCACCTAGGCCTCTGTGAAAAAGAAATCAAGCCTCTTCAAAGAAATTGGGGCCTATAAACAACAAATAGAGCCCAAGTAACTCCATGCAAGAGATGAAAAGGAGATTTATAGCCTCCAAATAGCAATAAGAAAAACGCCCACTAAAATTCGTAGCCACCAATCTCAAAATGATTCCCTCTGATCAACAAATTTAATATGGTCTCATTTCAAATTGAAAATTGCAGCCAATTGAAAATAACACCCCTAGCAATGAAAAAGGCTCCACAAACAGAATGAATTGATTTCAAATTTCAACAGCAATAGGAAAAATTGGGAAAATCAGAAATGAGGCAACTTTAAAATTAAAAAAAAATTCAAATGCCAAATGATCTCTAGCAAAAAATGATCTCAAAATAGGAAAGAGTGTAGAATGGGTGGCTCTAATACCATGTTAGAGCAAATAACCCAAGAAAATCATCTATAAATAAACCTCCATAGAATACGAGAGAAGAAAACTAGGCTATTTCACTAGAGAAAATACATTCAGATGAGAGATATTACACAATTCACAAAGTTCCTTATAAAGGCATGAAAACATGTGGTAGTGTAAAATTACCTGAAATGGGAAAAAACCACCCGAGTAAATAAATGCAAAACTAATGCCTAAGTAAACTTAAGCATAAATGCAATTTACTCTATCAGAAAGATTTGGGTGTAGCAAAAAAAATCCTTGGCATGAGGATCACATGGGATAGGACAAACATAAAATTATTTTTGTCTCAAAGTGAGTATGTAGAGAAGGTGTTGAAAAGGTTAACATGTAGAATGCAAAAGCAGTTGCACATTTGCCTAGTCATTTTAAATTGACTAAGGAGAAGTGTCCAAAGACACAAGAGGAGGAAGAAAAAATGTCTAAAATACCATATGCATCAGTAGTTGGTAGCTTGATGTATGCAATGGTATGCACAAGGCCAAATATTGCACATGCAGTGGGGGTTGTGAGCAAGTATATGAGAAATCCAAGAATGGAACATTGTAATGTCATATAATGGATTCTCTGATATTTAAATGGTACTACTTCAAAGAAACTATGTTTTGGAGGAATAAATTCTACTCTAAAAGGATATGTTGACTCTGATCTGCTGGGTCATATTGATAGCAGGAGGAGTACCATAGGGTATGTTTTTACTGTAGAAGGTACTGTAGTCAGTTGGATTTCCAGGATGCAAAAGGTTGTTATGCTTTCAACCACTGAAGTTGAGTATGTTGTTGCTATGGAAGCTAGCAAGGAGATAATTTGGTTACAACATTTTCTAGAGGAATTGGGACAATAACAAGAAGATATCCTCTGTACACTGATAGCCATAGCACCATACATCTTGCTAAGAACCTAGCTCTGAATTCGAAAACTAAGCAAATATAGCTCAGATACCACTTCATCTAGTCAGTTTTGGAGAATGGATAGTTGAAGCTGGAGAAAATTCACACAAGTGAGAATCCTACAAATATTTCACAAAGGTTATTACACGAGAGAAACAAGTTTCCTCATCAGTTTTCGTTGGCCTTCATGACTGATAATGGTGGACATAAGAAACCAACCAGACCTGTAATCTAGTGGGAGTTGCAAGTGCAGCGATGTCATCCAGGATCAGTATCCAAGTGGGAGAATGTTTATATGTGGTGACTGATCATGCATATACTATACACTTGTAACATATCCTCACTGAGGTTTTCCTACTAACACATCAAGCGGAAATATGACTTTGTAAAACCCTAATTTTAGAAACTTCTAAAAATCTTGTTATAAGCAACTAGGATGTATTTTGTGGTATGGAATTCATGAGATTGTAATCTATTTTGCACTAGATAATAAAATCATTAGGTGGCTGAGTTTCTATGGATGTAGCAAGCCATATTGGGTGAACCAAGTTAAATTTCTATGTTGATCTCTTTTTTGTTATTCTTCATTGTTATTTCTTGGTTATTTAATCTGCATATAATTGTTAATGTATATTGCTTCAATATGCCTAAATCCTAACACCACGCCCCTTATTTTTCTTTGTTTGAAAAGAACATTAAAGTAACACAATATAGTATATGGGTTATAACCCTCTATTGAGATTTTTCTAACAACTAGACTTATCAACATCTTTCATACTTCTCCAAAGAAGTCCATAACCAATTCATGATAGAATAACTAACTTACTTTTCATACGAGACAAAAAATTCATAGAATCTTTACAAAATCCTAAAATGTAGAAAAAGAGAAGAATTCAACATGCCTATTTGTGCAAAGCTCCAATCGATAGTATTGGATTCCTAGTTCAGTTTTCTTCTAAAATCAGCTTGCAACTTAGCAACTATCACTTCTTCCCTCCAAAATTTCCTTCACTAATCTCTCACAAAACCTCTCACAAATCCTCTCATAAACATAGAATAAACTAGCAACTCATAAATAAGCAATAGATATGCAAGTACACACCCAAATGACGTAGATAGCTCCTCTATTTATACAAAAAAATGAGTAACTAAAGGCTAGAAACAGGGTATCAAAAATGATACTTCTCAACTCAAATGGTTCGACTCAGCGAGGTTAAGAAAAGGTTGCAGCTATAAACGTTGCATAATGAACACATACATAGCCATGGTAAATGAGTCACACTTCTCAAATGAAAAAGTAAGATAATCAGAAATGCAAGGTATTTGCCTCCTACAGGTTGACTTACATAGAAAGATGCACTCTTGACCATTTCCACATATTTCAAATCTTCACATTCTGGAAATTCATATTAAGAAATAGACTTCTAATTGATTCATCTCATTCTCAGTTGGCGCCACATTATGCCATTCACGCCATTTATCATGGGACAATGTCTATTGTTTGACTTGGTCAACTTACTTCATGTACATGAGCATTTACTATGGTTTTTCTTTTGAAAAATTCTTGGTAGCTTGACATACACATTGGGTGGAAAATGACACTATGCATTGGCTATTTGCTTGGTTTTTCTTTGTTTAGAATTTTTATCACTTGAATGTGCACCGTTTTGTTGAACCATGTTCAACCACTCAGTGAAACATTGGAAGATCTCTCAAAGTGTGGGCTTTGAACAACAGAGATCAACCTCCAGAGAAGGTTGGCTTCCTTTTAGTACTCACCTAAAACTAATGTACTAAACTTGCAGAGGAAAAGGGGAGAATGAGATAACATAAACTGAAAACTACTCCTATGGTGATGCACCTAAACATTAACCTGACCTATAAATAGCTTACATACACAATCCAATCAAATGACAAAGCTGAGCTCACACAACTCAATTTCATATGCTTCTTGCATAAGTGTTTCATAAGAAGACTTTTGATGCCAAACTCTTAGAGGGAAAGATAATTTTCACTACTAGAAGCATTTGCATTTTTAATACAACTTATGACCTGCAATATACATATCTCTTTGCAAAAGGTGATAACATTGAGACAGAAACTACAAGGAACTAGAAAAAATTCACAAGTAATCTCATCAATCAAATACTTGCATGCAGTAGAATAGAAAAACTAAGAAGGAAAAATACTTTACTTCATTGATTTTCAAGGCATCTGTTGTCATACATGTCAAAAAGAGTTACAAAACACTATATTTTCTCCAAAGGACTCACAAAAGTCACAGAGCAGAAAATAACAAGTAAGAACTGACTATAAATGAGTCACACAAGTGACTATATCCTTCAACCAAGTAGTTGCACCAAAGAAGGAACCCGAAGCTTCGTTGGGCCGGATTCCTCCAAAAAGCTAAAAAAATAGCAACAAATACCCCACCAAAAGAGCTCCAAAACATTGAAAAGGTCAATTTTGACCACAACCAACCATAAAACACCCCAAAAATGCTCCAAGTTGCTCCAAAAGGCTTCTAAATGATCAAAACAGTCTCCTATATTCTCTCCCAATGTTTTTGCAACTCCCCTATCATTGGCACTCCTCAAAACTTTTAGTCTTATACCCCTTTTGACACATTCATGAAAACGAATGCCTCCATTTTGCATTGATCGTTACATTTTTGCATAAAGATAACATTATCTAAGTGATTAATAAATACATCACTTAAATAAATGTTTTACATTTAACTTAGGTATGAAAATACAAAAACTTGGGTTGACCATGCTTTGTATTTTAATTGTCGCAACCATGTACTTTTGTAGAAGACCATAAAGAAATTGAGGACTCTATTCATGCTTTTCTGTTGATTTTTATGAAATTAAAACACATGGGTATCTCTTTTTGCTTTTCAATTGATAGATCTAGCGAGAATATAATATGAATGAGACTTCATGGGAGAGTAGACAGCCGAAGCAAGAAACACCTTAGTCGACCATGTTCCTTAATTGTAACAAAAGATAATGAATATTACTATCTTTTGTGGTATTTCATGAATGTACCCCCCTCTACTATGCTATTCATGAGATGCCTATCATTTTGTGACTATCATATGTACCTTTTACACTTGTTAACACCCTCCATTATCATGATTGCAAGATCCATAACAGGTATTTTAAAATTTTCACTTTGTTACTCTTATTGTCCATTAAAACTCACCTGTCCTTTGGCTATGTCACTGTCATTGTCCTTCAAATCGCCCTTTAGAACAATAGCAATTGTTGCTTTATTTTAGGATTTGTAATCAACCCCTACCAGACTAATGGTACAATAGATGTACATAAAACTTCTTTCTCTTCAATCACTGCTTTAACAAAGTTCCCTAATATCCTTCATGTCATCATAGGACTTTGCAACATTTCTAATCTTTGATTGCCTTGAAGATTATCACAACTCTTTCAATGTACTAATAACCTGATTCTCTATCAATGTGCTGATGAGCCCAAAATGTGCTCATAGTTTGGATATTATGATGAACTTTTAAATACCTTTACTTTTGTTATTCGTGGTTGTTTAAACTCTTTTGAAACCTTTTATTGAGATATCCTATAGCAAAATATTTTCATATTCCTGTAGCCTATTGTGTTGACTTGACTACATTTATTACCCCATTGACTCCCTAAATGGCTTGTATATCACATATAGTTTTTGAATGATGAAATAAATTTAAATATGTGATTAATGAATGGATATTGTGTATGTGCCATGCACCTTTTCTTTCACATCTATTACCTTGTGTTTCGCAGGATGTTGAAGAAAGTATGATCGAGTCAAGCACAGCCGATCTTGGCCTTGCAGTAAAGTCCATTCCTGCATGACTTCGAGGAAGCTCTGGCGAAGACTCTTTGACCGAAACCATTGGGAAGGATTTTTAATGACAGTGAATCTGGAAAGAGTGGAGTGCTAGATTCTCTCTGGATCGGGTTAAACGGATAAATTCATTTATGAAGTTTGTTCCCTGGTTCTGGGATACACTTTACCTCCACGTCTTTCTTTGTTAGGGTTAGTTAGTTGTTCTCCTGATTTTTAAATAAGGTATTCCTCCTGTGCGAGTGAAAAGAGGAGATGATAGTTAGAAGTAAGATAGAAGCATAGTGATAGAGAGATGTCAGATATCATGTAAGAGTCAGTATGATAATAATGAAAAGCAGAATCTGTATGGCAAGAAATAGACTTTGTTGTTAGTTTCCATATCAACAAAGAAATGTATACCATTCTGTTTTCCTGAATAAAGTTTGATGAAGTTCTGAGTTCAGTACTTGCGTAATCAGTAGATGCTTGCTAAGGGGACCCACTTAGTAAGTATCTGTAGTTAGTTAGTTAGCTGTTCTTTTCTGTTGATCATCAGTTAGCTTTCATCTTTAAAGTTTTCATACAAACTCAGTCTTGTATTGCTCCTGTAGTATCGGGAATCCATCCCTATGCATGTTCCTGCAACACAAGGCTAGTTCATGGTTTGTGTTTCATTCGTAGCCGTTATGGTTTCTGTTTTAGTCAAATCATGGTTGAGTTAATAGAAATTTGCATTACCTTCCTGTAGCATAGATAGAATTCCTTCCAAGTATTTATTTATGTTAAGTTGTGACCGAAACTAGTTCTTAGTGTATATATTGTGCTGCGCCATTTAAAGTATACATTCCTTGGTTTGACAAGTAAATGAACGTCCATAAAGAGATATTAGTCACCTGCTGGAATGTCCAATTCCCAAGAAAGGTTTTACTGTGATTTTCATATATTTTTGTGGGCGCGACCATTTTTAGCGCTGTTGTCGGGGATGGTGTCAATCTAAGAACTTGCTATAGTCATTGTTAGCAGTAGTTTAGTTAGTTGTTTAAGTATTTTCAAGTTCTGTTTAAATGCCACCTATTTTATTGCATGCATAGAAGAAGAAGAGACGCACTGGGAAGGTTCCTCCCAGAAAACCTGTTTGTTGAACTACCATTTAACCCAGCTGAAGAAGAACCTAAGAAAAATCCATTCGCTCTGTTATTCGAGCAAGCCAATATGGCAAATAATCCACCTAATCCACCTCCCGCTTTTGAGTTTCCCATTGTTCCCCAGCGAGATATTGGAAATCTTAAAAATATTCCTTCTTCACTACTTCCTAAGTTCTATGGCCTAGTTATGGAGGACCCTGAAACTTTCCTATTTGAGTTTGATATCCTCTGTCGCAATTATGACTATACCTCAGATGCTCAGAAATTGAAATTGTTTCCTTCCACCTTGAAGGAGGGAGCTCTTAGATGGTTCATGAGTTTGGGAGGAGGTGTTGCTGATAGTTGGGTAGCCATGCAAACCAAATTCCTTGAGAAATATAAGGAATATTGTAAAAGTGGCAGTAAGGGAGACAATATATTCAGAATTCAGCAAAAGGAGGATGAAAGTTTGGAGGATTATATTTCAAGATTTCTGTTTTCTCTAAAAAAGAACTCAAACCATACTCTCAATGAAGACTCTCAGAAATTACTTTTTCTAAGAGGGATCAGTGATGCCTGTATAGACGCTCTGGACCTGATGGGAGGAGGTGATATAACCCAACCGCCTTGGGATGATATAAAGAAAATATGTCTTAACTACTCTTGAGCAATAGTTAAGAAAGGTCGAGGTCATCATGCTACAGTGGGGAAGTCTTCTTCTGGTGGAGTTTCCCAGATGGAGATAACAAATTTGCTGTATGATTTCAAGTAGGATATCATTAATAATATGGCTACACAACTGGACACTATGCAATCTCGAAAGAAACATGAGGCAGCTGAGGCAGTTTTGGCCAAGTTCTATCCATACTGTAGATAGAAGAAACGTGACTGTAGATGCAAGATGGTGGCTAATCTGGAAGCTAAGTAATTACCTACTGACTTTAAACTAGTAGAAGGTGATGATGATCAAGTGTTCTTTGTTGCACAAAGGAGACTATGGGCTCAAAGACAAGGTATGTCTCAAGATCCTTTGACTTTTGGTAATCCTTATTCTAGCTATAATAACCAATGGCAACCTACATATGGACCACCACCACCTTGGAATACATCTCAACCAAGTTGGCCTAATTATCAGACCCTGCAATGGCAATCTCCTCAAGGAGGTTGGCAGCAGCCACAAGGACAATGGACCCCACCTCCAGGTAATTGGCAGCAGAATCCTCAATAGAGAGGTCCTCAACAATGGAAAAACCAGTCCCCTGGGTTCCTGCAGCTTCCACAGCCACAACAACAGGCCCTCATGCCACCTCCTGCAGCAACTACCACAAATATTGACCCTCCAAAACAAACGCCTATGCCTGCCTAGCCGTTGCCAAATCCCAATAATAAACAACCGTAGCAACCACAGTAGCCTATGTATCTTGTTGAAGCCAACCAATATCAAGCTTATGCCTTAAACGTTACTGATATCCATTTGAGGTCTGGAACTACTCTACCTGCTCCACAACTGCCTCTCATTACTGAAATACCAGATTCTCCCCTTGAAGAATCTACTGCGCCTGTTGTTCCTACTGAGCATATGCCTATAAATGATACAGTTTCTAAAGAGCCTGTGTTACAAAGTCAAGACAAACCACCTTTTCCTTAGAGGTTGCAAAGTACTGCATTTAAATCTATGGAAGAACCCACTTTTGACATTTTGGATCAGCTCAAGAATGTACAAATTCAAATCTCTTTATTTTAGGCTATTAAAGATGTTCCCATTTTTGGAAAAGCTATCAAAGAGGCCTGTTTGAAGAAGCCTGGATGGAAGAAAAATGATCCCCAAAAATTCATGTCTTAGAAAAATTAGCTGATATAATGTTGGGAAATGTAGTCATTCCAAAGTATATAGACCCTGGAAGTCCTATAGTGCAAATACATATAAATGGCCAAATTGTAAAAAATGTTTTGATTGACTTAGGTGCCGCCATTAATGTCATGACAAAGCATACTATGGACTCCTTGAATATTTTAAACATTAGGTTTACACCTACAGTTCTGCAGCTTGCAGATAGCTCCACAGTTAAACCTAATGGAATGGTGGAAGATGTAATTATCACTCTTGAATCTTGGGAGTATCCAGCTGATTTCACAATATTATCAGTTGAGGCAACTTTAGGAGGGTATCCAGTTATCCTTGGTAGACCATGGTTAGCCACTGCTGATGCTTTTATAGGATGCCATTCTGGAGATATGACCATTTCTGATGGACAGTCCACAAAAAAATTGGCTTTGTATCCGCCTGTTAGACCTCAACCAGATTTGTCCCAACCTGTTTGGCCAAATGT
Source organism: Sequoia sempervirens (assembly GCA_007258455.2). Lineage (NCBI taxonomy): Eukaryota > Viridiplantae > Streptophyta > Pinopsida > Cupressales > Cupressaceae > Sequoia > Sequoia sempervirens. Next base: position 566,566,249 of record VDFB02193867.1, on the reverse strand, counting down.
GGGGAAGAAACTAAAGAAGCCAATTCGTTGGTTTAATTAATGATGCTTCAAAATGATCCATTCTCACAACTTCAGAATGAGGATGTCTTGCTTTTTCAAATCTTGGAATTTAACTCTAATACAGATAGTTCATCTGATCCAAATAGTAGCCATCTACAATGTTTCCTACAACAACTAAATTATGAGAGTTCGCTGCCTAAACTTCCTGCAATTTTTCACAACTTGCTTCCACAAGAGGTATAAACATCGCCTGTAGATTCTATGAGTAATCTCACTAAGCAGATAGAATTGTCTCTAGGTCACTGTTTGAATATCAATAGCAAGTTGTCACAATCCCAATAGGCTATCTTATTAAAAATGCTACAAGATCAGCATAAAGCTTTTGCATGGGAGTATGGGGACATGCAAGGAGTAGATCATCAAATTTGTACTCATAGGATCTATATCAAAGAAGATTGTTTACTAGTTAGGCAGCCTCAAAGAAGAGTAAATCCAACACTTCGAGAAATAGTTAAAAATGAGCTTCAAAAGTTGTTTGATGCTGGTTTTATTTACCCAATCTCTGACAGTCAGTGGGTTTCTCCATTAGTTATTGTCCCTAAAAAAGGTTGAAAATGGAGAGTGTGTGTAGATTACAGAGAGTTGAACATTGCCACTAAAAAAAATCACTTTCCACTACCCTTTGTAGATCAAGTACTAGACTCACTGTCTGGCAAAAGATATTTTTCCTTTTTGGATGGTTATAGTGGGTACAATCAGATAAAAATTGCCCCTGAAGATCAAGATAAGACTACTTTTACCTATCCATGGGGAAAATTTGCTTACTCAGTCTTGCCTTTTGGTCTATGCAATGCACCAACAACATTTCAGAGAGCAGTAATTAGTATCTTTGCTGATATATCTCATGACTATATGGAGATTTATATGGATGATTTCACTACCTATGGAGTCACATTTGAAGAAACACTGGTGAATTTAGAAAAAGTATTAAAAAGGTACAAAAAGCAAAATTTGTCTCTAAACAGTGAAAAATGTTTTCTAATGATAGAAGAAGGTATTGTTCTAGGCCATCATATTTCCAGAATGGAATTTAGGTTGACCTTGCTAAAATTGAGGTTATTCTGAATTTACAAACTCCTACAAAATAAAAGGATGTCAGAAGCTTCCTTGGCCATGCAAGGTATTATAGAAGGTTTATAAAAGATTTCAGTAAAATTGCCAGTCCACTTTATGCCTTATTAACTAAGGATTCTCAATTTGAATGGACAGAGGCCTGTGAAAAATCCTTCTTACAACTAAAAGGCTTGCTTACTAAAGCCCCTGTTCTTCAAGGTCCAAAATGGAATTTTCCTTTTCACATACATGCTGATGCCTCTAATTTTGGTATAGGGGTGCCTTTTCACATACATACTGATGCCTCTGATTTTGGTATAGGGGTAGTCTTAAGTCAAAAAGAAAATTCAATTGAGCATGCTATTTATTTCATCAGCAAGAACCTTCAAGGTCCTGAGCTAAACTATACTGTTACAGAAAAGGAATTGCTCGCAGTAGTGTATGCTTTGAATAAATTTAGGCATTATGTCACAGGTTATCAGATATTCGTCCACACTAACCATGCATCAATCAGGTATCTGATGAACAAACCGGCCATCTCTGGTAGATTGGCAAGATGGCTCCTATTGTTAAAAGAATTTGACATTATAATCATTGATAAACCAGGAAGAGCTAATGTTGTGGCTGACTTTTTATCAAGACTTCAAATAGTTGCACCTGTTGAACACGACATCATTGATGATAGGTTCCCAGATGAACACTTGTTTTCTATTGTTGCACATACTCCATGGTATGCAGACATTGCCAATTATCTAGCAGCAAGCAGAATACCAGCTCACTTTTCTCCAAAAGAAAATAAATTATTAATAGAGAAGAGTTTTAACTTTTCATGGATTGCAAATTGTCTATTTTATATTAGACCTGATCAAGTGATGCGAAGATGTGTAAGAGAAGATGAAACTTATGATATCTTGCATGCTTGCCATGATGAACCATGTGGGAGACATTTTGCAGCAAAGAGAACATCAATGAAGGTTCTTACAACAAGGTACTACTAGCCAACGTTACATAAGGATGATGTAGCCTATATAAGGAAATGTGACAGATGCCAACGTATGGGAAGACCAACCAAGTAAGATGAAATTCCACTATATCCACAGGTAATAGTCACCCCTTTTGATAAGTGGGGAATGGATTTTGTGGGACCAATTGATCCACCATCAAATGGCAAGTCATACATTCTAGTTTGCACAGATTATGTAATAAAGTGGGTTGAGGTAAAAGCTATGACTCATGCTCAAGCTAACAAGGTTGCTGAATTTATGTATGAACAAATTTTCACTAGATTTGGAGTTTCCAGAGAGCTTGTAACTGATTAGAGAGCTTAGTTCACGTCTAATTTGATCACTGCACTAATGAATGACTATAAAATCAAACATAGGAAGTCCATCCCCTATCACCCTCAAGCCAATGGTTAGGCGGAGGTTACAAACAGGGAAATTGAGGTGATCCTAACAAAGACAGTGTAGCTCCATAGAAAAGATTGGAGTAGTAGACTTCCTGAAGTAGTCTAGGCCTACAAAACTACATGGAAGACAACAACTGGATTTACACCTTTTGAGCTGCTTTATGGGAAAACAGCCATGTTGCCCATAGAATTTGAGCACAAAACTTTGAGGACAGCTCTTGAACTTAATATAGAAATATCTGAAGCACAGAAGGAATGTCTCTTGCAGCTAAATGCTTTGGATGAAATGAGAAAAACTGTCATACAGCATACAAAAGCAGTCCAACAGCAAATGAAGAAATGGCATGATCAACACATCAAAACCAAGCAATTTTCTGCTGGTGATTGGGCCCTGTTATATGATTCTAGATATCAAGAAAACTAAGGTAAGCTCACAACACACTGGCTTGGTCCCTATGAAGTTGAGAATGTGTTCGACAATGGAGCTATACAGCTAGCAACAATTGATCTAGTCTATTTCAAATTGCTAGTTAATGGCCACCGACTCTGGTTGTACCATAAACTAGTCTCAAAAGATGAATTCATGCAGCAATTCGTTTAGGATCCTCCCGCTACTCTTCCTGCAGTCGAAGGCTTTAGCCTTTCTCCTGCAACTTCACCATAATTTTGAAAAGCATGCTCATAATAAAGGTTTTCTTTTTAAGGAAACCCTTTTTTCTCCATTCTCACTTGTCGCCACATCTCACTTCTTTATCTTCCATCCATCCATCCCATCCATCCATTCATCTTGTCCGCCCATGTCACCCATCCACCTCATCCATCTGCATCACCCCTAATTATGATATCATTCCCAACTGTTAAATCATGAAGACGTCGTCATCTTTCTTCACATGTACACGTAATTATCAAAGGTACGCCATATCTTTTGTTATCGCATATTTGATTTATTTTATTCTATTCATTTACTGCTATGACTGTACCAGTCATTATTACCCGATCTTCGCCTATTCTTTAGTACATGTAAGGACACATGTCATACTCTAAGTAGGGGGTCGGGTAATGCCACTGCCACAACTGCACAGATAACCTTTCTTTATTATTTTTCTAGTACTTTCCAAATATGATTGCATGTCCTTTTCATTGCATGTTTTCTTGTAATTACAATCAAAATTTCTTGTTTAACAAGTTCATTTTTGGAAAAGAGAGAAATGTGACGTCATGACAGAAGAAAAAAACTAAAACAGAAAGGGAAACAGAGAGAATTTTTTTTGAATTTTCAGTAGGGAGTTGAGTTCAGCTAGGGGAAAAACTATGAACATGGGTGGTTAGCTGGTGCAAAATGAGCCTATAGCTCATGAATTATTATTGCAAAATCCTCAAATAGTCTAGGCATTTAGCCTCTGTGGATAGTTAAACTACTTCTTGAGTTTAAATGCTTTTGATGAGGAGGTTGCTGGAGAATTTTTGAGAACCCTTTCTGAATGGGAGGCTACTGTATGGGGTCTAACGGTTGTTGTAACTGAAAATAGAATTGCTGAAGTAACCAGGCTTCCAGCCATTGGAGAAAATTTTTCTTTAGATGATGCCTCTGCAAGGGCTGAATTTTCAATACCTACTGATGGACCTTTGGAAGTCTCCAAGCAAGGATGCAAGCGTGTATCATTGCCTCCTCCTTATTCATAATACGTTGCTTACATAATCAGATATTTAACCTGTGAAGGCCTTTTCTCCTACCTACATTCTTATCATTTCAAATTATTAAGTCATATGAGGCATGGGTTAGTTGTAAATGTTTTGAATTTCCTGTTAAAATTTTTGGAACAAAGTTCCCATGGAACCCAACAAGGGAAAGATAATTCTATTCCTCACTATGGCCTTATCAAATTATTAATTGAACACTCTTTGAGAAATGTCTCAGCTCTTTCCTAGAAACAATTCGTTGCCCAAAAGAACTTGCAAATTCCACAACCCCCTAGGGTACTTACCCCATAGTCTCAGAAAAAGAAAGAAGGAATTGCATCTACCAGTAGAAGAATAGGGAAAGGGTCATCTATTCCTATAACACCTGGTCCTACAGCTCCCCCACCGAAATCCTCTACTCGGGTACAAACTAGGTCTACCACTAGGAGAGACAGGGGAGAAACAAAGGCAGGAGAGTCATTTGTGGCAGAACAAACCCTAGAGTTTGACCCTCATTCTCAAAAAAGGCAATTCTCTTCTCCTATATCACCTTCCCCTACAGCCGTCTCTCCTACAACAACAACTATTGCTATTATCAGTTCACCATCATCCTCTGGTAGGGCAGAACCCTCTAGGTAGACCAGAAAGAGGAAGGCTACCAGAACACCTCCTTCAGCTGCACCAGTGCCAAGAAGAGTTTCCACAAGGAAACAATGTAAGACCTCCCCTGCTTCACCTCAACCAGAGGTTATTATAATTATAGAAGAGTTCGTAGAGTCTGAATTTTATGTTTCTTAGAATGTGTCTAAGAATGCTGCACAGAGTTCATTCATTCCTGAAGAGGAACAAGTTGAGACAAAAGAAATGGGGCATAATGAAAAAGGGTTACCAAGTCTTGATGACTTCACTACCACTACTATGTAGTTTTCAAAGGAAGCACAGTCTTCTCCACTGCAGCAACAAGAATTCATCCTGCAGTAAGAGTAGGAACAGACTGAACAATTGGATTTGGCTAGTGAAGCTACATTTCCCCCTGCAACTTGTAAAGCCATTGTTGTTTATAAGAAGATGTTTTTGATTGAGTTTCTGGAATATGTCAAAGCTAACTGGGAACTAGTTACATTGCAAATCATGACTTTCCAGCACCTAGCCCAGACTGACATGCAATGAAGACTATGGGAGGTAGAAAGGAAGAAACTGAAAAAGGAAATTGAAAGTCAGAAACCAAAAATTTCTGAGTTAAAAGCAAAAATGGATGAAATGTTAAAAGTAATTGGTCAGATTATGGAATACAGACCACCACCCAGAGTTTATGCTCTGTGCCTTAAAGAACAATTCTTATGGTTCCAACTGAGAATGTCTAGAAATCAAGATCCTATACTTCACACTGCTAAAGAATTTTACGAAGCATACCAGGCAGCCCCTAATTGGTTAAGAAATTCGCTGTGTGAATTTTATTTACATTGCTTTTTAATTCCATTTGAAACAGAATGGAATCCTCTTCTGTATATTGGTGATATCCATTTGAGATCATTTATGTCATGGGAAGCAAATGAAGCAAATTATGGTAGGCAATGGGAAACATATGAGGAAGTCGAAAGGAATGAGCCTGTTCCATTATGCTCTCAAAGTTCAAACCCCCATGCAATGCTAAAAACTTGGTTTACTCTGACATATGGCATTCATAATAATACAGCCAGAGAGAAAATATTTGATCTCAGGAAATAGGTATATGATGAATTTCAGGAACAACCATATTCATTTTGGAGACTATCATACACCAGAAGTGAGAAAAGGTGGGAAAGATTAACTGTTGGGCTAAGAAGGTCCGAACCTCACAGTCCCCTAAATTTTACAGCAACTCTTAAATGATCAAGCAGATATATACAGTTGGGAATTCAAAAGAGATTTGAACTATGGTTGCCATTGACATTCAGACCTCCTATGCTAATGTGGCCCCTTTATCCTTACCAGGCTACAAATCTTAATGATGATTCAGAAGCTCTTAGGTATGAGAGGTGGCAGACTTTCAGAGGATTTTATTATAGGTTTGGAACTCCATTTCAGAGTCATGCCGCAACCACTAATTTCAGAGAAACTACCACGAAAGTTAATGCTGGAGGACCATCATTGGGCTAAGTAGGGGGCAGAGATGATGAGCCCAAAATGTTCTTATAGTTTGGATATTATGATAAACTTTTAAATACCTTTACTTTTGTTATTCGTGGTTGTTTAAACTCTTTTGAAACCTTTTATTGGGATATCCTATAGCAAAATATTTTCATATTCCTGTAGCCTATTGTGTTGACTTGACTACATTTATTACCCCGTTGACTTCCTAAATGGCTGGTATATCGCATATAGTTTTTGAATGATGAAATAAATTTAAATATGTGATTAATGAATGGATATTGTGTTTGTGCCATGCGCCTTTTCTTTCACATCTGTTACCTTGTGTTTCGCAGGTTGTTGAAGAAAGTATGATCAAGTCAAGTGCAGCCGATCTCGACCTTGCAGTAAATTCCATTTCCTGCACGACTTCGAGGAAGCTCTGGCAAAGACTCTTTGACCAAAACTGTTGGGAAGGATTGTTAATGACAGTCAATCTGGAAAGAGTGGAGCACTAGATTCTCTCTAGATTGGGTTGAACGGATAAATTCATTTATGAAGTTTGTTCCTTGATTCTGGGATACACTTTATTTCCACGTCTTTCTTTGTTAGGGTTAGTTGTTCTCCTGATTTTTAAATAAGGTATTCCTCCTGCGCGAGTGAAAAGAGGAGATGATAGTTAGAAGTAAGATAGAAGCATAGTGATAGAGAGATAGTAGATATCATGTAAGAGTCAGTATGTTAATAATGAAAAGCAAAATTTGTATGGCAAGAAACAGAGTTTGTTGTTAGTTTCCATATCAACAAAGCAATGTATACCATTGTATTTTCCTGAATAAAGTTTGATGAAGTTCTGAGTTCAACACTTGCATAATCAGTAGATATTTGCTAAAGGGGCCCACTTAGTAAGTATCTGTAGTTAGTTAGTTAGCTTTTCTTTTCTGTTGATCATCAGTTAGCTTTCATCTTTGAAGTTTCCATACAAACTCAGTCTTGTATTGCTCTTGCAGCATCGGGAATCCATCCCTGTGCCTATTCCTGCAGCACAAGGCCAGTTCATGGTTTGTGTTTCAGTCGTAGCCATTATGGTTTCTGTTTTAGTCAAATCATGGTTGAGTTAATAGAACTTTGCATTACCTTCCTATAGCGTAGATAGAATTCCTTCCAAGTATTTATTTCTATTAAGTTGTGACCAAAACTAGTTCTTAGTGCATATATTGTGCTGCGCCATTTAAAGTATATGTTCCCTGGTTTGACAAGTAAATGAATGTCCATAAAGAGATATTAGTCACCTGCTGGAATGTCCAATTCCTAGGAAAGGTTTTACTATGATTTTCATATCATTTTGTGGGCGCGACCATGTGCTTCAAAATGCAAGAACCAATCCTTGAATAAAGAATAATAGGGACAACACAAAACTCACTTGAAAGTTTTTTACATTTCAATATTCTGCTTGGTGATTGGGCATATGTAGTTCCCTCTGTCATGTGACAAATGTGACCATGTAATGAAAGTGAGGTAGAAGTAAGGTAATCCCTATGCAAGCTTCTGAGTCCATGATAAACATGTATTTCTTCCCATACCTTCATACTTTGAGATTGATTTTCAATGTGCTGCCATTGCATTGTCCTTGTGTTTTTTATATTTATAAAGGACTGTCACCTATGCTTTCAAACCTTCAAGTTCAATTTCATATGCATGATAGGCCTTGGCCTTTCATGGAGTCCAGGTCATCTTGAAAACTATCTTTGACATTATTGTTTAGATGGAATGTCTTCTTGACAATTTTGACTGCCATTCTCCCCTTGCCATACAAAGACTATATGTGGTACTGCTCTTGATCTTAAAAAAAAGGTGTTTTTCTTTCTTAACTTTATGAAAGGCATTCATCATATCTATCATCTTCATGATGGAATGCATCAAGAAGTACCTACTACCCTGGTTGTACTGTCCTATACTTTATCACCTCAAACAAGTATCTTGTGATAGGCTTTCTACCATTTCTCAACATCTCTACCAAGTACCTTTTCTCCTATTCTTGGCACTGTTAATATTAACTTGATGTGAATGGTTAAGCCCTTCCTTGTCTTAATGTCCCATATCTCTATGATGTTGTACCCTTCAGGTGGATTAGACTTTTCTCATTGACCCTAGGTCTTTGTTTGTTTTGGACAGTGGTCTACTGAGTGTACAAAGAAATCACTATGGACTATGATTGTAATAAAATCTTGTAACAACTCATTATGTTTATATGAGTGCTGGAACTTTATGGCTTTGATCTTGTCATTCATTGTCTTGACCATGGTTCTTTTATTGCTTCATGATCACTAGTTTTTTACTCACTGTAGTTGTATTGAATAGATATTGATTGTTTGTAACAGTGAATTCATCAATTCACTATTATGAATGATAAGTATCTAATATTGGAAACTATAGTCATGCTAGGCTCAACCCTTATGGGAACCCATTTTACCCCACATGTTCTAGCCAAATAAAAAAAAAATATCAACAAATATTCCTCTATTCCTACACAAGAAGCAAACATGTTAGATTAAAACAATGAAACTCAACATATATTATGTTTTATGATTTGATGATACCCTCTGGTTCTTTTGATATTTGAGATGCTACAATATTGCTTCAATTTCATATGATAGTACACTATATTTTTGTTGAAATTGAATAGCTTATGATGAGAAAAGTATCTGGAGCTCTAATACCAACTTTCCTCAACTCTTGCAAGCATTCAGGAGAAATGGAGCAACCTTCTAGAGGACTCAAGAGCTGTTTGAAGATGCAACAAATCAACGTCGATCCTCACCACCCAAGAAATGATGGATGCTTTTTCTTTTTATATGCTCTTCTTTCCATCAAATGTATAGTCTACTTTTTGTATTGTATTGGAGTTAATCCCATAGCTTGTGTGGGATATTATATACTTGAAATTATCAATAAAATACAGTTTTTATGCAAACACTTTTTCCTCTCTATTGTATTCATATGTATAATGGAATGCAATGTTTTGATAATCATTTTTCAAATGAATATGACATAGCAGGGAATGGATGTACCTTTTGTTTTCACTTTGTAAAAACATAATTAGCTCTACCTATTTGAGCTAGGAGTAAAAATAGGTAACATTTTTTGGTGACATCTACTATATGTTTTCCTAATAAACATCATGACCAATTGCCTAGGCTTATCCATTGGGCACTGAGTCACCTAAAAATTGACACAACTTGAAAATAGTCCTTTACATTACTATAACTCACTAGATCAGTGCAAAACACCTTGAAAACTTATTCCAACTACAAAAACCTAAGATTAAACATACTTAACTGTGTAGAACATCACTTAGGGAATTGAAAACTTACATCTAGAAACCTACCCTACACTAACAACAAGACAAAACTACTTAAACAAAACCACTTACAGGATGATTGAATTAGTTTCCCTTTCTTCTCAATATGCAATGACTTGCTTGCTTAAGGATAGCTAAGAAAAGATGAAACATAGAAAAATGTTCTACAAGATGAAGTACTGACTCTTGAAAGAGGTAAACAAGTCCACTTACCTCATCAAACAGATCATATGTGTTGTTCAAAAGAGGATATGTGAGTTGAAAATACTCTTTTCTAGCTGCAAATGCATCATCAATGCCATCTTTAGCTAGAGCTTCATGTGTGGGTGCTAGCAAGATAAGAATATTCATATTGGCCTCCATGTTGGCTAGATGCCTAATTGGGCATCCTCTAGAAAGAGTGAATTCAAAACTTTCCATGATGGTTTCTGGTTGTTGAAAATCATGTTGTTTTTTATCTTCTGCCTCAAAGGATGTTGGTTCAATATCCAAAGTTGGGAAAAAAGAGGCTACCTCATGAGTCAAAATATACTTTAGATCATCCCAAAATGATACTACTTCATGAGCCAAAGCTTCAGTCTCATATTGATTTCATGAACCAACAACTGATCATGTTGTTGAGCATCTTGTAGTTATCCAAAATATTGTGTTATAAAAGACATATCTTCTTCACTTTTTTCAGCAAACAAAGGTATCCCATCATACCAAAACATATCAGGCTCTTTTCCACTAGGTTCCTCATGTTCATTTTTCTCCACCTGCTGGTTGGGACAACACGGTTCTTACTTATGAGCTATCTCTTTGATCTCATCTTGTTGATTGGAATCATCTTATTCCTGAGATGCAATATAACACATGGTTTTTTCTTCCACAAAACCAGGAAGCTCATCAAGTAAATAAGTAAGGTTTTGAGGTTCAGGCTCTATTTCACTTGATGTACTAATATTTACTTGATGCTCTTCACTAGAAGACTGTTTATTATCGAACCTTGAAATGAAAACCTCCAAGTCATCCCAAAACAAATCCTAATAATTTTAATGATAAGAGGATTATTATTTTTCTTAGGACAACACTCTCGAGGGAAGAAAAGATCTTGTTCTTTTGCATCTATATATTGTTTTACACTTACAAGTTCTGTGATTAGAATCTGATCTTCCTAACTATCCACCTTTGTTTATGAAAACTCATCAACTATATAAGCAATGACTTGGGGATCCTCATATTTCTTAGGTTCTAAAATTTTCTATCCTAAATGACTAGTCTCCTCAACATCGTTTATTGATTCTTTCTTTTGAATTTGAAGGTCTATACTTTTCTAAAGTTTGACCTCATATACAGGTGCATCCTGAATAGAGGCTTTTTTTTCTACATCCAGAGATTCCACTAAAGAGTATTTGTGAGCAACAATAGATTCATTGGGCATACATGCTATCTCTTCCTTAGGATGAAAAATTTTGAAACTTGGAATTTCAATTCTTGGATACTCATTTGGAATGTGAAAAAGTTCAGTAGGTTTGAAACTTGGAATTTTGTACTCATAACTTTCCTTTATAGGAAAATCCATCAAGGTATGAGCTTCTTTGAAACTAGGAATGGAAAGAGACGTTGCTTGAGATTCTAACGTCTGGGTTCGAGCAAGCAAAAGCCTTGCTTTCTCCTTAGCTTGGTCTAAGCTATCATTCTTGGTAGGAAGTTTAACATGCTTAACTTTCTCTTCATAAAATGAATTTTCAAAGGTGATGGGTTGGTGTTTCTCCACCTTCTGAACCTAGGAAAGTATTATCTTCATCCTTTCTTCCCTTACAAAAATCTCTCTTGCAAGGTGTTCTTCATGTCGTCTTCTTTGAACCTCCATCTCCTACTCTTGAATGTATGCTTGGTAGGCCAACTCCCCCTAATGCATGCCAACCTCCTGTTGTTGCATTTGATACTCTTGTTCTCTATTGATTCCATCCAATTTCCTATGGAAATCTAGCAATATACTTTCAATATTACTAATCCCCATATCATCATGTTTTTGGGGCTGCAAATGAGGACAAGACTGTTGTTTTGGAACAAAATAGCCTTCTTGAGACTGGTTCTTGGCATATACCCGCTGCCATGATACTTGAGAAGTGGTGGGTGAGTGGTAAGCATGTTGAACATGTTGATTATCTATTATTGGTAAGTTTCTTAGACTAAATTCAGCATTGAAATTGTTTGCATATGATTGATAAGAGGGAACATATGCAAGATTCTCATAGAATGGAGGGTTATAAAACATGTCTCCATGGAAGGAAGACATTATGTAGCATTCAAAAAGCTAAAAAATGAGCAAAAATCAAATTTTCTTTGAAACATACCATAACTTGAACTGCTAAAACTAGTAGATATCCTTCCAGACTCATCAGCTATGTTGAAAACTTTCCTCCAAAGGTAGAAACTATTGTTGTACACACCAAACAACAACAATGTGTAGTACAAAAGAGACTAAAAATCAGATCTGGGTCCCTGAGCGTGCCAAAATTCTTATCACCTGAATGTGCACCCTTTTGTTGAACCATGTTCAAACACTCAGTGAAACATTGGAAGATATCTCAAAGTGTGGGCTTTGAAAAATAGATATCAACATTCAAAGAAGGCCGAACTCCTTTCAGTACTCACTTAAAACTAATCTACTGAACTTGTAGAGGAAAAGGGGAGAAGAGATAACATAAACTGAAAACTACTCCTATGGTGATGCACCTAAACATTAACTTGACCTATAAATAGCTTACATACACAATCCAATCAAATTACAAAGCTCAGCTCACACAACTCAATTTCATATGCTTCTTGCATAAGTGTTTCATAAGAAGAATTTTGATGCCAAACTCTTAGAGGGAAAGATACTTTTCACAACTAGAAGCATTTGCATTTTTAATACAACTTATGACCTACAACATACATATCTTTTTGTAAAAGGTGCTAATATTGAGACAAAAACTACAAGGAATTACAAAAAATTCACAAGTAATCTCATCAATCAAATACTTGCACACTGTAGAATGGAAAAACTGAGAAGGAAAAATACTTTACTTCATTGATTTTCAAGGAATTCACTATCATACATCTCAAAAAGAGTTACAAAGCACTGTATTTTCTCCAAAGGACTCACAAAAGTCACAAAGCAGAAAATAACAAGTAAGAACTGACTACAAATGAGTCACACAAGTGACTCTATCCATCAACCAAGCAGTTGCACCAAAGAAGGAACTAGAAGCTTCCTTGGGTCATATGCCTCCAAAAAGCCCAAAATATAGCAACAAACACCCCACCAAAAGAGCTCCAAAAAGTTGAATAGGTCAACTTTGACCATGACCAACCATAAAAACACCCTAAAATTTCTTTGAGTTGCTCCAAAAGGCTTCTAAATGATCAAAACAATCTTCTATATTCTCTCCCAATGTTTTTACAACTCCCCTATATCTTTGGCACTCCTCATAACTTTCAGTCTTACCCCCCTTTTGAATCATTCATGAAAACTAACGCCTCCATTTTGCATTGATCATTACATTTTTGCATAAAGATAACATTATCTAAGTGATTTATAAATACATCACTTAAATAAATGTTTTACATTTAACTTTGGTACAAAAATACAAACACTTTGGTCGACCATGTTTTGAGAAATAATGTAAAAGACCTTTTGGTTTGGACTTTTGCAAAAATGTAGAAAAGATGCAAGGAATAATACCTAATATGAGGGGTATTAGTTCAATACATAAAATGTTAAAATAAAATCAAAAAATGCTTTGGGCTTTAATTGGCCAAAATTAGGGTAAAAAACCCTAACACCCAAAACAAAACCAAAACTCATTCACATTTCATTTCTCTTTGTTTCTGTGAGGGTTTTGACATAGGTAACTCTGCCTAGGGTTTGGAGATCTGGATTTTTTGGAGACTTATTTTGAAATTGGGACCTCTTTGTGTTGATGGTAAGATTTTCTTGTGCTTGAAAATGTGGTGATTTTTCTATGCATTTCAGACATTTCTAGCATTACTATATTTTAATGGCCACGGCCATGTACTTCTGTAGAAGACCATAAAGAAATCTATGGATTTGTTTATGCTTTTCTATTGATTTTTTGGAAATTAAAACACATGGGTATCTCATTTTTCTTTTCAACTGATAGATCTAGAAAGAATATTATATGAACGAGACTTCAAGGGAGAGTGGATAGTCGAAGAAAGAAACACCACAGTTGACCAAGTTCCTCAATTTTTGTGTCATAGAAAAATGGACCCTTTGCTTGACATGGGATTAATTCACGATAAAATGAACTTAATGAGGTCTTAATCTAGTGTTGTGAGGCATTTTATGTGTCCACACTAGGTCTTAGACCCTTGAAAATCAAATAACATGTGTTTATTGACATCTTGTAAACGTGTTGTAAAGTCTTGTAAGATGCTTTCACACTTTTCTAGACTTAATAAAACTACTTGCCCCTAATTCAACATTATAAAATGTATTTAATAACATTATCACATCAATTTAGAAGGCTTGTAAGATAAATTTAATGTTAAACTGGTATTGTAATGTGTCTTGCACATTCACATCAGTTCTTGTGCCTTCCTAGGCTATGTGGACCTCATTTTAATGATGTAAAGCGTATTTAATCACACTTTCACATTGATTAATGTTTCCCAAGCCTTATTTGACATTTACATCATCATCAATAGGCCACTATTAACCCATATTGTCCATCTTGGAGTTCAAATTGATCAAATACCCAACAAAGTTACAATTTAAACCTTATTTCCTTATCTCCTAGCTTCTTAGCTATTGGAATGGCCCTTGTGGGACCCATTCACCATGCATGGAAAATAAATCCTATCCAGGTGGGACCATTCACAATGTATGGTGAATGAGTCCTATTTGGTCCCATTTTGACCTTTGAGCGGGAAAAGCTAAAATTTAAAGTTTATTTTCACTATGTGTTTGCCTGTGATGAGGTATTATCAGGTACTAAGGAACAATTATATATAAATAATTTTTTTTATCCTCATTTTAGATAACAAAACTAATTTTTATATCTCTCATCATTAATTCATCATCTATCTTCTCATTCAAGTCAAGCAAACTAGGGTTTCTTCATTAGAAGTCATCAAGTTAGCTTTCTAAAGCATTCAAGGGAATATTCTACATGTTATGTTGTAGAATTTCAAGATAAATCATCATGGAAAGGTAACCTACTCCATTGTTGCATGTCTTATTCATTTATTTCATCATTTTGGTTTAATTACCTAAACGAGGTTTGATCAAGACAAACCCCCATGCCTTAACAATCAACATTTCTTCTTCTCTTCTTATGTGTTTGTAGATTTAGGTCTCTTGGAAGCTTGGAAATCATTGAAGATCAAGTTGTAAAGTAATTCTAGTCATCTCTTCATTATTCAAGTCAAAACATCAACAAAAAGTCACTTTTAGACCCGAATACGACAATTTCAGAAGTAAACACCTGTAGGGCATCAAAGTGTAGATCGAAAGCTTTGGAATCCACTCTTGAATATTCAAAAATTCAAAAGTGGACTCATTCTCCATGGGTGGCGAATGAGTCCCATTTCTAGTTCAATTTTGAGTTCTCTACATTTTTTAGTACCCTTTTGTCAGAAACAGGTTTCGACATAGTTTACCAGAATTGGGACTCATTTGCCCAGAATGGTGAATGAATCCCTCCAGGCCTAAAAACATCATCAGCATTCTAGCATCAATTTCTAGTCCTCATCAAAGTTCTAGGTGCACACTTTTAGTCTGATTGACTTCTGTTTCATTTTCCTATTCATTTGTAGGTAATTTTGTAATACACAATGTGTTATCAAACAATTCATTTTCCTTTAGTTTCTATTCATTATTCCATCAATATCATTCGTTTATTGCATTCAATAATTGTATCTAGGAATATTGAATCCTTATTCTATCCATATTGCATTAACTTTGAATGTAACATAAGCATATTTGGCCCATCTTTCTCCTTCTAGGTGAAAAACCCTAGGAGAGCTAGAAAGCAAGTGGGAGCCAAAAATCTATGTTACATTTTGGTGTACCTGCTTTTTGAATACTTCTCTTTTCTTATTTGGATTCCTTCATCATCATAGATCTAGCTTGCATTAGGGTTTGCATGATTTATTTGCATGCTAGGTGTAAAACTTTGCATTCATAAAAAGTGTATTTAGGTTGCATTTTTGGTATTTAAATTCATTTAAATTTTCTGAAATTCTACATTTTTCATTTAGGTCTGCATCATAGCACTTAGAACACATCAAAATCAGTCAAAAAAATCTAAAAATTCTGAAAAAAGCCCATACTGGGACTCATTCGCCACCCTAGGCGAATCAATCCCTGCTGACCCCTGAAACAACCC
>VDFB02193867.1:566397741-566550095 GCA_007258455.2 Sequoia sempervirens | reverse complement strand
AGATTGAAAAGCCTATGACTATACTGTCAAAGGAAATAAGATCATATTGTACCATAGAAAAATGGCCCCTTGTCATTTTCATCGCCTTTTAGGTCTTGTTTCATGGTGTTTCATCTATTTTTCTTTGATTTTATGATGTAACATGGCTTGAACATGCATATTTAGGTACTAAAATTCAAATAATGACATCTTGTCAAGGTGTTGTGAAGTGTTGTAAAGCATTTCTACACTTTCCTAGACCCCATTCATTACAACTCACCTTAAAATCACCTTTTCTTCACTAATCAAGTCCTATTTTGAAGTGTTGTAAAGTCTTGTAACTAGCTTTCACACTTTTCTAGGCAAACCTTCACTATTTATCCCTTTCTTATGCTTTATTTGGTTCGTTTATGCCCTTATATGTTGTAATTAAGTCTATTTTTGAATGTAAGCCCAACAAACAACATTAAATGTAGGTTATTTCCTAACACCCATTTTTAGGTCCTAGGTGGGACCCAATCACCATGGGTGGCAAATGAGTCCCCCTTGGCCCCAAATTCAATTTTTTTTAAATTTTCTTTTTGTTTTTTATTTAAAATCACTTGATGTCGGCCTGTGATGATGTATGAATGAGTAACTAAGGCACAAGATTGTATAAATAAGTGATTTTCACCTCATTTTATATCTCCTACAATCTCCCCATTCATCAAGTTCACTCATCTACCTATTCACCCAAGCATTCAAGCATCTTACAACATTCTATCAAGCAACCATCAAGCACTTTGGAGCATCCATTAACATTACTTTAGATTTGCATCTTCAAGGATTTGGTAAGTTGATAGCAATTTCATGCTATTATTTTATGATTTTCTTGTATTACATTATTTCATTAAGGGTTTGATTACCAAAAGTGGGGTTTGACCAAGGAAAACCTCTATTTGCTAACCTTCAACCATTTTCCCCTTTTGCATGTGTGTTTGTAGACCTTTTGTGTGCAGATTTAACAAGCATTTAGGTGTTGAAGATTGGTCAAGAAGTCAACTAGGTGCTTTAAGTCAAATCAACTTCATTTCAAGCTTGAAGAAGGTTTTTTGTCTATTTCCTACAAAATTGACTTCAGCAACCTGAAAATCAGATATTTCAAGATCTTGTGTTGCAGAGTTGTCTCCTAATTTATCATAACTTTGGGAGAGGATAGATTCACCACTAGTGGCGAATGATTCCCACCTTAAGACTAAAATCTGAATTTTGTTAGATTCTGGATCATGATAGTCAGAAACTAGTTTCTGATACTTTTTCACGAGTAGTAGGACTAATTCGCTACCCTGGATGAATGAGTCCCACTGTGAATTTTTCATCAACTTTAGACAACATTCATAACATTCTAGACTCATCAAATTTTTCCCAGGTGCACTCTGGTTCATCTCATTTCTTTCTATTCTGCATTATTTCATCTTCTAGTTCATTTGTTTGCATATCACAATGTGTTTTACAACATAGTTTAAATCTTAGTTTTGCATTCAAATTCATTCATTTAAATCACTTACATTTAGTTCAATTCATTTAGCTTAGATAACATCACATATAAGGGTATGTGTAGGATCATCATGGAAAAAATAGGCCCTTAAGTGGCAAAAAAATCAGAAAAATCAGAAAAATCAGAGTTAGGAAACTTGACGTAAAAATTTGAATAAGTTATCTATATTATTTCAAAAATATGTAAGAATAGAATCTATATAAAATTGAATGTAGTTTCTAAACTACTAGGTTTGTTTTAAAATAAAAGAAATCTATTTGGTGAAAATTTTAAATTTCAATGCAATAGTACTTAAATTTCAAGGAAAAAATAAGAAGTAGGTGTCTGTCTGACCACCCTAACCACAATAAAATGATAACAATTTTTTATATGATTTTAGAGATAAGTAGAGGACTCATGCCCCAATGTGATGCATATTTTTTTGTAATTTTTTCCAAGTAAATAATTAATTATGAATTTTGTATTAAATTTTTTTAAAAAAATAAAAAACTTGTATGTCTGACCACCTTAACTTAGTCAAAACTTCATGTAATTCTATTTTTATTTTTTTAATCCTATAGTATATGAAGTATAGAATGTGACACATGTTTTGGATTCAAAAAATGTGATACCGCTTGCAAGCTATAAATGTTTTTCAATCAGTCTATCAATCATGACTTCATTCGTAATTTGAATAGAAAATGAATAATAATTACTTATTAAATTAAAAGCAAAGCATGATTTATATTTTTTGAAAGCTGAGAGTTTCCTTTAAAAACACTTTTAGTTTCATCAATTTTGGGTAAAAAAAAGTCATCAACCACATACCCATCATATTGCCACTTTTTAGCCCATCATCATCCTGCACATACCCATAACATAATTTTAATGAACCCTATAGAATTTTTGGCCCTACCTCTCTCCTTTTAGGTGAAAAACCCTATAAGAGCTAGAGAAGTCATAGAGAGAAAAAAATCGATGGTTCATTTTGGTGAACTTGATTTTTTAACACTTTGCATTTCTGAAATCAATTGCATTTTGCATCCTAGATTACATTTGCATTAACATTCAATTAGAGAATTGTTTTTTTCTTCGCATTCTAGGACTTTTCATATTGCATTAGTGAAAGCTTTGTTTAGATTTCATTTTTGCATTGTAAATCATTGAAAAAACTAAAAAATTGCATTCTGCATCCTTCATTGCATTCTAAAAATCATTAGAATCATCTTAAAATTGCTAAGAAACATAAAAAAACATCATATTGGGACTCATTCACCACCCAGGGTGAATCAGTCCCTCTGCACTTTTTAAACATTTCTGTAGTTTTTCTGGCATTTTCCTACATTACAGTTTCCTGTTCTTGCATTCTGTTTTCATTTCCAGAATCTTTGTTTTTAATAATTTCTTGCATTTTAGTTTACTTGCATCATGGAATTTTCTTTGAATAAGTTCTAGAATTCATTAAAATATTTGGTAGACATGTCCAATTGTGCCTTTGGCTGTGACCCTAATGACCTTGAACTCCCACATGCTCCTCCAACTCATCATGATTGTCCTCCTCGTGAAGTTGACATCATTGGAGAAGATGGTGATAGTATGAAAAATTTCTACAATGTTTTCCTTGATAACCTAGAAGCCAATGCAGTCTTTTATCCATCCATGAAATCACAAGATCTTCCTACTATTGCACCTCCTGATCACTTTGCATACTTGCATCCTGCAATCAATCATGGACCTAAGGTTCCTTAGACAAGTGGACCTAGTTCCTCTCAACCAACATACTCACAACCATTTTATGATTACAAAGTCATAGACACTCCTATAAATCTTGAAGAAACATATGACAAAGGATTTACTATTCTAAGTAAACAAGGCTATGACACAACACATGAACATGACATTCATCAAATCCTTGAACACAAAGCAATCAAAGAAAACACAATAGGACTAGGATATCAAGATCCTCCTCATCTTGATAGACCTCCTTTTGAATATTGGAGACTTAGAGATGATGGTACAAAGATCTTTGATTCTCCTCCTGACTTGAACATTCTCCTTCCATGTGAACAACCATTACCTCTTATTGAAAAGGATTCTAGGATCCCCACGGGTCCTCTTTCTACTTCCATTCATGAAATAGGTGAATCTAGCAAACAAAAATGACCTTACAAATTGAAGAAAATCAAGTTTCCTACACTTCCTTCAATTGAATGTGAAAGGAGACTTCAATTGCTTTTAAATAGAGGTCTTATACTCTTACCACCTATGAATATTTTGGTTATTCATCCTAAAGATTCTAATAAACCATTTTGCAAATATCATTGTATTCTTGGACATTGAATTGAAGAATGTCAGACACTGAAGGACATACTGGATAAGTATCACTTTACTAATACCAATTGTTTCCCCATCATCCCTTAACACAAACAAAATCCTTTCTTCATGCCATAGTTGAAGAATTCTAATTCTCACTATTTCATGATCCTTTCACATCACCAACCTTAGCTCATTCTTGCCTTTACACTTTGTGGGGGGCAAGAAGTTGTTAGCCTTGTCCTTGTCATGCACTTATCGTTGTCTCTTAACTATGTTATTCCTTTTTCGATTAACCATTTAAGATTGAGAAACCAATAACTTAGTTAATGGTTGACTTACATTGGAATTACTTGTTCCTTTTCATTTTCCTTTATATGTGTAGCTTGCATTTGATGTTCCCTCTCTTTGTACACTTCTTCTATTTGTATCTCTATTCTTCTATTTGTCATGCATTGTCTTTTTCATTTTTCATTTTGTGTTTTCCTTTTGGGGATGATGCAAAGCATTGAGATGCCCTATGTCTCTTCCATTTTGACCCAAACGGTCCCTTTTCCTTTTTACTTTGTCTTTTTCTTGTGTTTTTCCTTTTGGGGATGACACAAGGCATTGAGACTGAAATGTCTCCTTCATGTTGACCCAAAAACTTCTTCATTTTCTTTCACCTTTTCATTTTTATTTTTGCTTGTGTTTTCCTTTTGGGGATTACGCAAAGCATCAATACCATGATGTCTCTTCCTTGTTGACCCAAAGTGGACTTTATTTTTTTCCTTTTCTTTTTGCTCTCTTTGTGTCATTCTTCCAGTTCTATGTGCTTTGGGGAATGATGATGGTTCCAAGCTCTTTAATAAAAACATTGCAGCAATGAACATACTAACCCCAAATCCATAGATCCCTTATGTGTTTGGTGTGCTCTTTTTTGGGGGGAAGCTCCCTTTCTTTGTTTTTCATTTTCCTTGACATGATACAACCTAACTTTGAAACATATGACTTGGCATAGGGCTTTCCAAGTTGGCTCTCATGTCTCATTTTCTTTTTGCATTTTCTTCCCTTTGCTACTTTACAGAAATTTCTCATAGAACGATGTGTAGCAATTCTTTTAAAGTGGGGGGCATACATTACCATAATTCATATGCATTCTTGGTTCCTAGTGTACCCTTGTTGTTTATATGATGTGTTTGTCACTTTGTGGATGACATTAGGTGTGATGTCCTTCATAAGTGTGATCTATTTCAACATATTACATTCCTCTTCATGGCTTTATGTGACGCACTACATCCCTTAAGTTGTGAATATACTATTCTTTGATTGGTCCTCTCTTGGAAAAATTAGACACAATTTTCCCTAAGTGACTGACCTTGCCTGAACTTAACAAGATTCCTTTGGAGATCTTTTACATTTCACACTTTTAGATTTTACATTTTTACATTTTGCACCTTTTTACCACCTTGCATAACACAACTTGCATGCTTGTGGCATCTTCCTTTTTGTTCATGACATTTTCCTTGTGGCATCTTGTTAAATTTATTAGGAGGTATAACTTTAATATGGTTGAGTGGGAAGCCCACGTAGCGGCATGACTTTTCCCCATAGCCACCTTTGTGTTTGTGAGTGCATACCAACTAGC
The DNA here is from genome assembly GCA_007258455.2 of Sequoia sempervirens. NCBI lineage: Eukaryota > Viridiplantae > Streptophyta > Pinopsida > Cupressales > Cupressaceae > Sequoia > Sequoia sempervirens. The sequence continues at coordinate 566,544,660 of VDFB02193867.1, read as the reverse complement.
GTATGTATCTTATCTTTTGGGATTTCTCACCCCATAGATAACCAAAAGTTATTGGGCCCCAGAGTGAGTACATTTGAGATTTCTCACTTGATGGGCCATCATGAGTTCTGTCACCCCAAAGTGAGTATATATTCTCTTTCAGCATAGATCTAATCCACAACTAGTTGGACAGATGATTGAAGATTCATCCAATTATTTTCAACACATGTGTGTTCCTTTGTTCTTATGCTTATTTTTCCATGGGATCTTCATCTTGGGGGCGTGATCATCCCTCTTGATCCTTGTTATTCTATCTTGCTAACATAAGTGCATTTGAACCCTCCTCTCGATGTTCATGACTACTTTAGTTTGAGTTTGAAGCAAGTTCATCCTCTCACTAAAGTGGGGGCTAAATGTTCCATAAAAAAATGGCCCCTTGTCATTTTCATGGCCTTTTAAGTCTTGTTTCATGGTGTTTGATCTATTTTTCTATGATTTTATGATGTAACATGGCTTGAACATGCATATTTAGGTACTAAAATTAAAATAATGATGTCTTCTAAAGTGTTGTAAAGAATTTCTACACTTTCCTAGGGGTATGTACAGGATCATGATGGGCCAAAAAGTGGCAATATGATGGGTATGTGGCTGACGACTTTTTTTTTACCCACAATTGATGAAACAAAAAGGGTTTTTAAAGGAGATTCTCAGCTTTCCACCAATATAAATTATGCTTTACTTTGAATTTAATAAGTAATTATTATTCATTTTATGTTCAAATTATGACTAAAGTCCTTATTGATAGACTGATTGAAAAACATGTATAGCTTTCAAACGGTATCATATTTTTTGAATCCAAAATATGTGTCACATTCTATGCTTTGCATACTATAGGATTGAAAAAAGAAACATTGAATTTCATGAATTTTTGACCAAGTTTTAAGTTGGTCAGACATACGAGTTTTTATATTTTTTAAAAGTTGTAATAAAAAATTCATAATTAATTATTTACTTGGAAAAAAATTACAAAAAAATATGCATCACATCGGGACATGAGTCCCCTACTTATATCTAAAATCTTATAAAAAAATATTATCATTTTATTGTGGTTAGGGTGGTCAGATAGACACTACTTCTTATTTTTTCCCTGAAATTTAAGTACTACTGCATTGAAATTTCAAATTTTCACCAAATAGATTTCTTTTTTTTTAAACAATCCTAGTATTTTAGAAACTACATTCAATTTTCTATAGATTCTATTCTTACATATTTTTGAAATAATATAGATAACTTATTCAAATTTTTACGTCAAGTTGCCTAACTCTAATTTTCCTAATTTTTTTGCCACTTAAGGGCCTGTTTTTTCCATGATGATCCTGCACATACCCCTAGACCTCATTCATTACAACTCACCTAAAAATCACCTTTTCTTCACTAATCAAGTCCTATTTTGAAGTGTTGTAAAGTCTTGTAACTAGCTTTCACACTTTTCTAGGCACACCTTCACTGTTTATACCTTTCTTATGCTTTATTTGGTCCCTTTATGCTTTTACATACTATAATTAAGTGTATTTTTGAATGTAAGCCTGACAAACAATATTAAATGCACATTATTTCCTGACACCCATTTTTAGGTCCTAGGTGGGACCCATTCACCATGGGTGGTGAATGAGTCCCCCTTGGCCCCAAATTTAAATTTTTGAAAATTTCCTTTTGTATTTTTATTCAAAATCACTTGATGTCGGCCTGTGATGAGGTATGAATGGGTAACTAAGCCACAAGTACAATCTCCCCATTCATCAAGTTCACTCATCCACCTATTCACTCAAGCATTCAAGCATCTTACAACATTCTATTAAGCAATCATCAAGCACTTTAGAGCATCCATTGACATTACTTCAAATTTGCATCTTCAAGGGTTTGGTAAGTTGATAGCAATTACATGTTATCAGTTTATCATTCTCTTGTATTACATTATGTCATTAAGGGTTTGATTACCAAAAGTGGGGTTTGACCAAGGCAAACCCCTATTTGCTAACCCTCAACCATTTTTCCCCTTTGCATGTGTGTTTGTAGACCTTTTGTGTGCATATTTAACAAGAATTTAGGTGTTGAAGACTGATCAAGAAGTCAACTAGGTGATTCAAGTCAAATCAACTTCATTTCAAGCTTGGAGAAGGTTTTCTATCCATTTCTTGCAGAATTGACTTCGACAACCCGACAATCAGATATTTCCAAATATGGTGTTGCAAAGTTGTCTCCTAATTTCTCAAAATTTTAGGAGAGGATTGATTCACCACTAGTGGAAAATGAGTCCCACATTAAGACTAAAAATATGAATTTTGTAAGATTATGGATCCTAACAGTCAGAAACTAGTTTCTGACACTTTTTCACTAGTAGAAAGACTAATTCACCACCCTAGGAAAATGAGTTCCACAGTGAATTTTTAATAACTTCAAAAAGCATTGACAACATTCTGGATTCATCAAATCTTGCCCAGGTGCACTCTATTTCACCTCATTTCTTTCTGTTCTGCATTATTTCATCTTTTAGTTCATTTTTTTGCATATCAGAATGTGTTTTCTAGCATAGTTTAAATCTTACTTTTGCATTCAAATTCTTTCATTTAAATCACTTACTTTCATTTGGTTCAATTCATTTAGCTTAGATAACATCACGTATAGCATAATTTGAATGAACCCTATAGCACTTTTGGCCCTACCTCTCTCCTTTTAGGTGAAAAACCCTAGAAGAGCTAGAGAAGTCTTAGAGAGCCAAAAATCAATAGTTCACATACTGTAATAAATGGACATGAGAAAGCTCATTTCACAAAGAATACATAACCACATCACATGCGCAATACAAAGTTCAATGTACTAAGCATCAATTAAATTCATAACACAAAGATGATGAACTATTACAACATGAAATAAATAGCTAAATCCCTCTCGATAACACCACAAGGTGTATATCCAGAGAACCCCTATCTTCTTCTCAATTTTTAAATATATAGTAAACCAACCCAAATGAGCAGTCGCCAAAGCCATTACTAATTTGGCGGTCTTCCTTTTTCTTCCTGTCTTCTTGAAAATTGCTAAAGATTAGTCAAAATAATTAACCTCGCAAATGAAAGGGCATCGAGCAAGAAAATTGATCTTTATCTCACCAATGGCCACCAAATGACCTTTCACACAATTGAATAATTAATGCAACATCAAAGTGAAACCATATGATAACATGTGTATACTGTTATGATTGGAAATGTAATTTAAATTGGTTCAAATCAGCCATTAATCCAAACTGAATTGCCATCTCATTAAATTCCTTGGGAGAAAGTGTCAATGTCCAACCAACCTTCTAAAAATTTAGCTAGTGTCACCACTCTTCGTTATTCAAAACATTCAAAAATTGTGATCACTCGGAGGGATGGTGATTCTATGAATGAATTCATTATTTTGGAGGAGATTGAATGCAACACATTGTTTAGGCATCTATCAGATCAACTGAAGGAGGTTTTTGTGATACAGAGTGAGGTAGAAGAAGAGGTTCTTTGTAGTATTCTGGGTGAAGCATTTCTAAGCCAGGAAAATGTACACAATACCACCATGCTGGAGAATTTCATGTACATGGTCATCGAGACCTTCAAATGCTACGACTAGGGTGTAAGAGCATTGGAACACTTGGTGAGGCCTGAATTTCATCATTGAGTCAATGTAGCTATCACTGGGCTCAGTCACTATCCTTGGAGTGGACTGGTAGGTGACACTATATATATAGTGTTGACTCTTCAGAATGAGACATTGGAGGAAGCTATTTCTCTTCTTCGTGAGTGAATCATAAGGAATGATATGGGGCTCTTTGCACAATTCCTCTAGTCACATGGGAACCTATTGTCCCCTCCTCAGATTGAACACCTCCAAATTATGATTGAGGGCATCTGCGCCTTGATATTTGTCCTATGTGCTTGAATAGAATGTCTCCCTTTTGTTTTTGTTATCGATACCAATTTTTGCAGTCGAATTGACCAATTTTGTAGTGTTGATGCTATGTACACACATACTTATATATAAATAAAATATTTTTTTTTGATATCTTTGTGCTCTTGTTCATATTGAGGTTGAAGATGTTTATTTCTTTTGCTACATTATGCACTAGTTATGTGAATTAAACTCACTGTTATTCCATTAGTCACCGAAAAGCTTCTAGGTGGCAAAATGGGTAGTTCATGTAACCTAACAAAACACCACTTAGGTTTCAAACAATTAAAATAATACCTCCCACAAGTATAACTTTTGGGGAAAGCTACTAAGTAACTTCTAACACATGAAAACTCATCACATGGGTTATTCAAACACATATACCCTCTTTCAAGGAAACGGTAAGTTTGAATAAAGTCACAAAACACTGCTTAGCCAAAGATGTAACAATACAAGCGGTAAAATGGGATGTTGGAGGAAAAATGAAAACCCCTCCTGAGTTTGAGAAGTACAACAAAACACTTCCTGAAACATTAATTTAAGTAAAATGACTAAGGAAAATAAGGTAAGATAGTTAAAAAGGGGGGGTCGTGTTTATTAGTATTACAACTTAATACGATGGCTTAAGGGGATCTATATTGTAAGGTCCTAGGAAAAAATGGTATGGCTTAAGTGAATAAAATTTGGTGAAGTTTCCCAAGGCAACCAAATTTCATTAAGGTCCTACTTGACAAAACAATGGCTTTAGGGATAAGGGTTTAAAGTTTAGAGTTTAGGGTTTAGGGTAATAGGATGGCTTAAGGGGATCTATGTAGTAAGGTCCTAAGACAAAATGTCATGGCTTAAGGGAGTAAAACTTGGTGGATTTTCCCAAGGAAACCAAATTTCATTTTAGCATCCTAGGAAAAAATGAATGCTTTAGGGTTTAGGGTTTAGAGTTTATGGTTTATGGTTTAGGGTTTAGGGTTTGAGGGTGAAGTTTGGGTGGCCCTTGGAATAATGGACTTGCAAGTTAGTGAACAACATTTTCTTTTGGAATAGTTGACTGAGATAGCTCTTGTTTCAACTAACCAACCTTTCATGAAATCTCATTCATATTATAATCTTAGAAGATCTTATTATTGTTAAATTTGGTTTCCTTGGGCAACTTCACCAAATTTTGAGAACTTCTTTGATCTCCTTAGGAAATGTCATATTAGGACCCCTTAATACATTGGTTTATGGTTTAGGGTGATAGGATGGCTTAAGGGATCTATGTAGTAAGGTCCTAGGACAAAATGACATGGCTTAAGTGAATAAAATTTGGTGAAGTTGCCTAAGGCAACAAAATTTCATTAAGATCCTAGGACAAAATGATGGCTTTGGGGATTAGGGTTTAGATTTTAGAGTTTAGGGTTTAGTGTAATAGGATGGCTTAAGGGGATCTATGTAGTAAGGTCCTAGGACAAAATTCCATGGCTTAAGGGAATAAAATTTGGTAGAGTTTCCCAAGGAAACCGAATTTCATTTTAAGGTCCTATGACAAAATGAATGCTTTAGGGTTTAGGGTTTAGATTTTAGAGTTCAGTGTTTAGGGTGAAGTTTGGGTGGCCCTTGGAATAATGTACTTTCAAGTTAGTGAAAAAAATTTTCTTGTGGAAAAATTGATTGTGATAGCTCTTGTTAAAACTGGCCAACCTCTCATGAAATCTCATTTATATTATAATCTTGCACAGTCTTATTATTGTTAAATTTGACCTTGACTTGGGAAACTTCACCAAATTTTGAGAACTTATTTTATCTCCTTAAGAAATGTCATATTACAACCCCTTAAGACATCGGTTTAGGGCTTAGGGTAATAGGATGACAAGTAAGGGGGTTAATATTTTTTATTCATCACATATGCAATAGTTTATGAATATTTTTTATTTTATGAATAGACTGAATATTTCCATAATAGAAACACATAATTATGTATTATTTAGATTGAGTTTGATGTATACTTTAACTTGATATTTTTTTAATTGAACATAATATTATTTTATTCAACATGTTTTTCATTAATATTGATTATATATATATATATATGAAGTATAATATACCATGATAAGGTTGAATGTTTCCCACTCAAATGAATTTTATGATATATAATGTCTAGGTAACTAATGCAAATTGAGATTTTAGACTAAACTAGAAGCCTAATTAACAACAAATTGACTAGAATAAGAGTTAAGATTGTCAAAAAAAAAGAGACAACACATGAAAACAAGAAATGGAAAAAAAGCATGACTAAGAGAGATCAAAACCTAAAATATAAATGAATGCAAATATTATCTAATTAAGTGACAATTGGAAATAGATTGTACAAGGATTTATGAATTTTCTAACTAAATTTGCAAATAAACATTCAAAATTTATCAATTGTAATGATCCACTAGTCCCACAAGTAAAGTTTAACATATTGTTTTCTATTCTAATTATATCTATGTTCATAATGTTTAATTGATTGTGTCTCTTGATGAATACATATTTAAATGTATAATATTTATCAAATCCTATTTAATTGTCAATATGAAGGAACCTAATTTACTATGTATCAACCTAAATCTATAGAATAATTTATTCCATAGGTATGCCTACATACTTGTCTCTATACAATGCAAATGAAATTTAAAACATTTAAGCAATGAATATGATTTTTTTCCATTATCAAATCTTCTTGAGCTTGAAATTAGGGTTTTCAAATGCAAAATGATTTGTTTGATTTCAATTTAGGGTTTTAGAGTTTTTTTTGTTTGAATTCAATTTAGGGTTTCAAGAAGAAATTAGGGTTTTCAATGAATTTGTTTTTGTTTCATTTCAAATTACGGTTTGCAAATGCAATTTTTTTTGTTTGATTTGAATTTAGGGTTTCAAAAAGCAATTAGCATTTTCAAATACAATTTTTTTATTTTATTTCAATTTAGGGTTTTCAAATGCAATTTTTTTGTTTCCTTTCAATTTAGGGTTTTCAAATGCAATTTTTTTGGTTTGATTGAACAATTTAGGTTTCAAAAGCTAAGTTATATTCTTAAGATATGATTTAACATTGATTTTTTCATTTCTATTCAATATCTTAAGGATTTCATTTCATTTTTTCTTCTACTTCTACACATCATCATCTATTCTATTACAGGTAAATAAAATACATAAAATGCTAAATAAATTGAAAATTTTTGAAAAATCTATTATTGTATTAAAAATTTCATAAAAACATGAAAAAAGAAAAAATATTGGGGGTGGAGGCACACCTGGAGGTTGTTGTCATTGTTGTCAGCTCTGTGAAATCAAGATCTTGTACTATGTGAATAAATGAGTTTTACTTATTTTTAAAAATAAATACAATTTTTAAATGGGATCCCAATCTTTACAAAACAGGATCTTGATCTTTATAAAATAGGATATCGATCTTTACAAAATGGGATCTCGATCTTTACAAAATGGGATCTCAATCTTTACAAAACAAGATCTCGATTTTACAAATAGGGATCGTGTTTTGTAAAGAGCAGGATCCCATTTCCTGTCTACTGGTTCGAGATCCATTAATAAATGGGATCCCATTTTTCAAAATTTGGGATCCTGTATAGAATTTAGACTCAAGATCTTGTAGCTAAATGGTATCCCATTTTTGGCAAGCCAATTTCATTTTTTTTCCTAAGGCAAAAATTTCCATGTTTCGTGGACTCATCTTCTTGCTCTTACCCTTTTCTAGGACCTTGATTTTTCCAAATTAAATGTTATGCCATATCATTATTAGGTGTTGAGATAGATCCTTTGGAAGGTGTCATTAAGAAGGCTTAAATTTGAACTGAAGGGGCCAATTAAGCTTAATTAAGCACAATTAATTAATGAAACCATAGATAAGTGTGAAAGTGTACTACAACAATTTACATCATAAATAAGGTACAAAATAAGTATATTTTGTTAAAAATGGCCCTATATTAATGTGAATGTGTACAACACATTACAAAATTGAATCAAGGCATAATTAGGTTAATATTATATCAATTATTCCCAAATTAAGTAAGGAAAAGGGATACTTTTTATGTTACTACCTATATATATTTAAACTTACAATTACATATGTTTGAATGAAGAAATTATTTTCTACAATCTTTCTTGCTACAAAAAATTACAAAGAATATAATTTCTTGTAATAAATAATGGCTTGCATTTGTGAAAGAAATCCTTCAATCAATCCATATTCAAGCCTTCTTGTCCTTTCCAGATTCATACTTCAACAAAAATGAGATGGAAATATTTAAAGGAAATCCTTATGGTTATAGTTACTTTGTGTTAGTTTCTTTGTTAGTTTCCCTAAAATCAAATGACCAAGATTTAATTAGATATATGGCTAGAAATTATTTACTCATTCATTTATTTTAAAAATTATTAAATTTAGATTACATATTGTTAAAAGCAATGAGTTAATAATTGAACGATAGATTTTTTGGTGTATAACTCTCTTACTCAATTAGGTTTTTCACCTAAAGGACAGAGATAGACCCCAAAATCTAGGTGGTTCACTCAAAATAATGCAAGTACAATGAAAATATGCCTAAATGAAATGATCTAAATGTAATAAAATAAAGAGAGACTAATTATTTATGTGAAACTTAAGAAATATGAAGTGTTTGAAAACACGTTGTGATATGAAAACAAGTATAAAAAGATCTAAAAGAAGCCATAGAAATGAAAATATAACAAAATAAAAGTAATAGGAGATAAGTATTAGACACTTGGAAAATCTAAAGACTTGGAAATAGTTCTAAAAATTTGGAAATGTTGACTTTTTGACTGATTAGCAGTCATTCGCCACCTTGGGTGAATTAGTCCCAAACCAGGGTTTTTGCCCAGAATCTTGTTTCTGCCAAAAGGGTACTAGAATCTACACTTTTGTCTAATAGGAATATCTAGTGGGACTCATTTTCCATCCATGAAAAATTAGTGCTTTTTCTATTTTTTGAAAATTCAAGTTTAAGATCTACACTTTATTACCTGCACAACACTTGTAACACCCTCGCCACGAACCCCAGATGACAACACACTAGCAACTGAACATGGAACAATTTTTTTTTGAAAGAGTGCATTTAACACACCATTACAAATGAAACATTAACATAATTAATTCTATATCCTCTAAGGTTCACGGTTATGCTACATGATTCCCATCATCTAATGTACAAGAACTATAAGATATTGCATTACTTAAAAGCTAACATCAAGTAGGAATCACATCTAATCATTTCATATAATGAAGTAATCCATGAGATACACCCACAACATGAGTACATAGGAATTAATTGATTCAATTTATTGAATTTACATGTACAATAACATCAAATACATATTCCATCACATAATAGAGTTCACATCAATATACATCTTTACACTTATAGTGGACATCAAGCAAAGTGCATATTACATCATTTGTGATACAATACAAACATAAGAGTAACAAATCCCAAGATCAGGTACAATGCAGAAGTCTTCAGATCAAGAGAAGTCGCCATAACACGATCTAAGAGAGAGAACCTAATGGAGAAGAAAACACTTGCACCCAATTGTGTGGAACCCAAAGGTCCACCCCCCATGCTAGGAGATAGCAAAGGGTCCCACCATCACTGACAAATAAAGAAAATAGACTACACAAGGTTGACAAGACATTAACGATCAAGTAATTACCACATCAAACAATAGTGACATCACTTCTAAAGGAACATAAACATCTAAGGTGAAACAAGATACAAAGGGAATGCAAGGTTGTCGTAGGAGTGTCATCACATAGTTGTCATGGGTTATCCAAGTAGATCTTCCTAGGCCCTGGCCCCCATCCTGGGTTATCCTGGTAGCCTCTACCAATCTTTGGCCCCACATGCAACCCTATGCAGAATCATCATACCTCTCATGGAGACGAGGCAACCGATCTTGCCATTCTAGGTCTTCTTGACTCATCTGAAGCCTATACAAGTGCATGAGTCATGAGTGAGTGATCCGTAATTAGAGTTTACAAAATAACTTGTAAATTAAATCTAATTGCAATAATTTCCCAATCTAATACAGAATTGCATGATTATTCCTTTTAACCGTTGAAATTACAAAAATAAGTAATTAGAAATTCAAATACTGAATTTAAACTAGAGAGAAAATTGAGACAGAAGAGAGAAGAATGAGACAAAGAAATAGAAGGATCACAACGCGCAGATTGATAACGGAGTTCGTCCAATGTGGACTACATCTCTGGGTTTGCTTCTCAATGCTGGGACCGCTTTATTGATATCGCCAAGCAAAATTATGCTTTCTTACAATACCCAAGCTCCAAGTACCTGCAATAATCTCTCCACAATTTCTCACTCTTTTACATTTTTTGGTGTACAAAAAAACCTTGTAAATTCTCCTCCAAAGAATTATTTCTCCCAAAATGAACTTCAATAATTCTCCCTGTTACAATTTTCTCCAAGAAAATTCCCGTACAAAATTATACACTCAATAATTTTCCCCCTTGTCCCTTTACAAAAATCACCCCTTTATATACACATTTATTTGCTAATATGGCTTTAACCATATTATTTTGCAAATATTGCATATCTCCAGTATACAAGTAAAAATTCCAACCATTTCCCCCTTTTACAATAAAAATAACTAATATCCCGTTAGTATAACAAATTAATCTTTCAAAAATAAATCCACCATTGGCTTTTATAATTCCAAGCCATACAATTAAAAAAACGAACCCCTTTAACTATGGGCCGTTATAATTTTGGACTTACATTATAATCTTAAAAAATATCTTTTAAAAGCCCCTTAATAATCTCCTTGGATATTCTTTAAAATAAACCCGTTAAATATGAGAAAGGTGGTTAAAGGGGTTAATTTGTTGAAATGCAAGTTTACGGGATTTTTTTTCCTCTCCTTGTTTTATGGGCAAGGGAAAAGAATTTTAAGGGATAAAATCCCACCAAATCCTCCTTGAAATCATAAAAATCTTTTAATTTTTAAACCATACATGTTTTCTTTTAACAATATGGTTTAATCCATATTATTTTTCCACCATGTATGTGCCAACTCACCACTCTTGCCACATCACCACCTGCCACGTCAGCTTGCTGGTGTCATCAAAGTCAACGAAAGTCAAAATTTTGACCAACCTTTGACTAGTCATAACTTTAACATATAAGCTCCATTTTTGAAACCGAATATAGTTCTAGAATTAGCGCGACGAGCACTCCAACTTGGCATCATTTTTATTTCATTTGAAGACCATCAAATTTTTGCCTTTTTGAACCCTTGATTTGCCTGTTTGACTAAACCTTTCACTGAGCATAACTTCTGCATACGGACTCCTTTTGAGCCCATTAAGGTTGCGTCAAGATTGTGTCAGCGAGCTCTATGCATTGATGCTTCTTTGGATGAATTTTGAGACTGTGAAATTTTGAGATATTTTTGATCCACCTGGATCATTCCTCCCCATTGAGAAGCTTTTGGACCTCCAAAAGTCTATTTTTATGTACAATTTGAGCTAGGGAAATGTCTCCCCACTTGCTCAGTATCATCTGTCCTTCTTGAACATGTGACCCATCACAAACACAAAGAAATATGAGGTAACTTTACTGATACCATCAACTGCATGTTCATCAATATTCACTATCACATTCATCATCCACATAGAAATAACTAGTAGAATAACAAGCAACAGTACTGAATACATTGATGTGAAGGAAATAGTATCAACATTATGGATCTCCTGAATAGGAACATTGTTAGTAAATGAAACATTCAAACCCTCTTTTACCACCTCTGGCTGAAGGCCTGATTTTGCTTGCAACTGATCCTCACACTATATTGTCTGTGACACCCTATCATCTTCATGCTTAGCATCACTAGTTGTTATAGACATGAGAGTTAAAGCAATGCTTGCATTTTCATTCATTTTCATATGCCCCGTGTTTACAACAAATCTATCATTCTTCATGTGATGAGATTTTACAATATATTCAAATCCATTCTTAAACAAATGATACTTGTTATGTTCGCTGTAGAAAATGGCCTTTCTGTCATACAAATAAGGACTACCTAAAACCATCCCACAAATGTCAAGTGGAATTACATCTAACTCTACCTCATCCACAAACTTGGATGTGATTGCAAATCAGAGTTTACACTGTTGTGACACATGTAACCGAGCATTATCATTCACCCAACCCAAAGGATATGGCTTAGTATGAGGTGTTGTCTTTAATCCCAATTGCTGAATAACTTGTTCAGAGATTAGATTCACTTGTGATCCACTATCTATGAATGTATCAATATTGCTTTGTTTTGCAATAGCCCTTATATGAAACAATTCATTCCTCTTACTTTCAACAGGTACTTCATTACAACTTAGAGAAGAAGCATGAGAACTAGTACTGAGAATAGGAGTTTTACCTTTGATACCCACAACTGAAATCTTTGATTCATCACCAGATTCCATACCAAGGTCTTGCACGATCACTGTGGACTTTTGCTTACCATTTCGATCCTTGAACCACTTTGGCTTCTGATTAGGATGCAATTTCCAACATCTTGCATCTTCGTGCCCTTCCTTCTTGCAATTTGAGCAATAAGGCTTTTCGTCCTCTTTCTTTACAGTTGTTGTTCACTTTGATTTATCTTTCCCTTTCTTGCTTCCTTTTTGCTTATTAGATTCCATCAACAGATTATCATGGCTATTCCTTGAGCTTGTTTCCAAATGGATAGCTTGCACACTAACTTCATCAATGTTAGTTGGATTAAACATAAGCATTGTATGTCTCAAACTTTCATGTAATCCACCTATATACTTTAACAAAGTTTCTTGTGTGTATAAAGGAATGCCCATAATTAAAGCCCTCTTCCTAAACTCTTGTGTATATTCTTGCACACTTTGTCCTTTTTCTTGCTTTAATGATTGCCAATTCATTACTGCTTTGTGCATATGTCCTAATGGATAGAATTGTTTCTTTAATGCATCTATAAACTCAAACCAAGAAGAAATAATTTTTCCATAATGACTTATTTCCTCCTGTGTTCTACTCTCCCACTAAATTAAAGCTGTGCCTCCCAGGCGAAGAGTGGCTAATTGGATTTTTTGAGAATCCTCAGTAAACTTCTAAATTCTACAATAAACTTCAATTTGCTTAATCCAATTATCTAGTTTATCTGCATCTAGCTCCCCATTATACATTGGCAAATCAAATTTAACATCAAGTTTCAACAAAGGTGAATTAACTTCATATTTCACAGGTTGTTTCTTTTTAGAAGAAGAGGTAGACGAAGAGGAAGAAGAGGATGAAGAAGAAGATGGGGATGGAGGTTCAGGAGGGTCACTACCACCTCCTACTCCTTTACCTTTATCATCTTTTGAAGAGGATTCATCTTCATTTTTCTTTCTTTTCTTTCTTTTCTTGAGTTCCTTTTTCTTTTGTCGCTCTTGCCTATCTTGGAAAATAACTTCCACCATAGCCTTCATTTTGAGAAATGCTTTCTGGAAAGCTTTCTTATCAAGCTTTGTAGGACTTTGTTCAACTGCCATCTCTGATCGTGGAAAAGTCCTTCATTTTCTGATCTCTGGATCGAACTCTTCTAGTGCACCTTCTCCTTGTTTCAATTTCAACCTGGTTAGCATTCACTTTGCAATTTCCTACAAAATGGGCTCTGACACCAACTTGATCCATAATTAGAGTTTACAAAATAACTTGTAAATTAAATATAATTACAGTAATTTCCCGATCTAATACAAAATTGTGTGATTATGCCTTTTAACCATTGAAATTACAAAATAAGTAATTAGAAATTCAAATATTGAATTTAAACTAGAGAGAAAATTGAGATAGAAGAGAAAAGAATGAGACAAAGAAATAGAAGGATCACAACGCGCAGATTGATAATGGAGTTCATCCAATGTGGACTATGTCTCCGGGTCCGCTTCGCAATGCTGGGACTGCTTTATTGATATCGCCAAGCAAAATTATGCTTTCTTACAATACCCAAGCTCCAAGTACCTGCAATAATCTCTCCACAATTTCTCACTCTTTTACAATTTTTGGTGTACAAAAACACCTTGTAAATTCTCCTCCAAAGAATTATTTCTCCCAAAATGAACTTCAATAATTCTCCCTGTTACAATTCTCTCCAAGAAAATTCCCGTACAAAATTATACACTCAATAATTTTCCCCCTCGTCCCTTTACAAAAATCACCCCTTTATATACACATTTATTTGCTAATATGGCTTTAACCATATTATTTTGCAAATATTGCATATCTCTCGTATACAAGTAAAAATTCCAACCATTTCCCCCTTTTACAATAAAAATAACTAATATCCCGTTAGTATAACAAATTAATCTTTCAAAAATAAATCCACCTTTGGCTTTTATAACTCCAAGCCATACAATTAGAAAAACAAACCCCTTTAACTATGGGCCGTTATAATTTTGGACTTACATTATAATCTTAAAAAATATCTTTTAAAAGCCCCTTAATAATCTCCTTGGATATTCTTTAAAATAAACCTGTTAAATATGAGAAAGGTGGTTAAAGGGGTTAATTTGTTGAAATGCAAGTTTACAGGATTTTTTCCTCTCCTTGTTTTATGGGCAAGGGAAGAGGATTTTAAGGTATAAAATCCCACCAAATCCTCCTTGAAATCATAAAAATATTTTAATTTTTAAACCATACGTGTTTTCTTTTAACAATATGGTTTAATCCATATTATTTTTCTACCATGTATGTGCCAACTCACCACTCTTGCCACATCACCACCTGCCACGTCATCTTGCTGATGTCATCAAAGTCAACCAAAGTCAAAATTTTGACCAACCTTTGACCAGTCGTAACTTTCACATACAAGCTCCATTTTTGAAACCGAATATAGTTCTGGAATCAGCGCGACGAGCACTACGACTTGGTGTCATTTTTATTTCATTTGAAGACCATCATTTTTTTGCCTTTTTGAACCCTTGATTTGCCTGTTTGACCGAACCTTTGACTGAGCATAACTTCTGCACACAGACTCCTTTTGAGCCCATTAAAGTTGCGTCAAGATCGTGTCAGTGAGCTCTATGCATTGATGCTTCTTTGGATGAATTTTGAGACTGTGAAATTTTGAGATATTTTGGATCCACCTGGATCAGTGAGGCATCACTTATCTTAATTAGTGTTTTTCCTACCCAATCCCGCTTAGTTTATTTTAGATTATCACTTTTTTACAAAACTTCTTCATGGGTTATCCAGGCGCCACTTTGTGCATCGACCCCCATTTGAGGCCACTCCCCTGCTAACAACAAGTAAATCCAATAAAATTGAAAAGAAAGGCCACTTGCACAAACTCAAAATTCATCACAAAATCACATGTCAAGGTATAATCCCTTCCTGCTCACAAGTTCCAAAAGAACAAGTCACATAAGTGAACACATTGTGCAAGGCAATAACTATCATATACTCATTTAACACACAACAATCATCTCAAGGATAATCAAATAATCTATCAAATAGAAACTCCCCTTAGCCTCTGGAAGAAAACCTTAACCAATTTACAAAAATGACTCCCACTTCAGTATTAGTTGCAAATCACACCCAAAGCACATAATTTAACCAATCATTATTTATACAATACGAGCAATGATTCAAGCATTACACCCATTAAAAATGATACAAACAATCAATAAAACATGGCCATGAAGACAATTGCAATTCATAAAACATTAACCAAAACAACCCAATATTAATAATAGAATCAACCAAACAGTTCATTCATAAGAGATTATTTACACATCACTAAGTCTCATAACTTAGTCACTCACTCTACATAATATGCTTTTCACACAATAATACTCAAGTGTTTATGCTAGCAATCAACTAATAATTATGAGGAAAAATTAACAATTATAAAATAACTAACTTCCTTTTTACGAATAGGAATGACATCTAATTTAATTATATAAGAACATAAATTTGGAATGGAGAGTACTTCTAGATATTTATGAATCACATGCAAATAGGATAATGATGACTCCATACTCTTTCTAGAAATAGCCAAATTTTACAAGATAGTAAATTATCTCCTAAGCATAACTTAATCTTTCCTTAACTAATATATATACACAAGATTATTATTTAGATTCATTTGCATTGTAGACTAAACTATTTCTCAAGATATCCTACATATGATTATTTCTATCTTCACGACTACATCTTTTTTTTAAAATGTAATTAATTTATTCTTTCCTTATTCCCTAATCTATTTTCTAATTCTTTAATCTACTAAATTAATTAACTCTTCTAAACATAAATATTCTTTAACAATAATTATAATGTATATATATATATACTCCAATCATGATCCTATTGGTAATGTTTGTGTAATACATTACCATCTTGGCTACATCAGGTAGAATGATTAAACGAACCATCCTATTGATGTGTTTTTTATGCACTTCTCAACATAGGTAATGCATAGGTGCATCACCTCTCTTGAAAGATAATATTCCACAATCAAATTGCATAACACTATCCCAAGGTCTCTAATGTTAGGTCTTGACAGTGCTTGGAAGTTGGGTTTATAAATGGAGTTCTTAAAGTGTAGAAATTGTTGTTCAGTTGCTACAGGTTCAAATAGCAGCCTAGAACTCCTATTTCAGCTTCATATTTGGCTTTACCATGTGCAATGAACCTTGTTCAAAGTCACTATTTAAAAGAAAATTCAAAAGGGAAGAGAAGAGAAGAAGTTCCTAGAACTAAGCTATAAATGAAGAGTAATCATAGAGGCTGATACAATAGAAAAAGTTCCTAAATTGGGTTTTGTTTGGCCAAGTGGAACCTGCAGTTACACAAAACCAGTGCAATATTCTAAGAACTACAGATTTTTAGATTGCACACACATATCATGAACATACAATTGAACTAAGTTGCAGCAATGAAGTAAGGAAGCTTAGACTAGCTTTGAAAAATGATTGATCATCAACAAACCAAAAAAGGTATGAGCTAGAAATTCATCAAATATAGTAACAACAAACACCATTATCACTTCCACTCAAGAAACTAACAACTAAAACTAACATGAAAGTAGAACCATGCATGCATAATGAAAAAACTCAAGAGAAACAACCATAAATCATGCAATGTAGATCTCTATTGCTGCAAAATTCCCTTATAGCAGCTCTCCAACCATTTGAAAATAAGGGGCAAGCCCCTATTTATAGGTTTCCAAAGCCCAAATGAATGGATAGGATTAATTCAAAATGTGTGGCTCAGATTCAATACAAGTTAGGGTTTCACCTACCCTCAATATTTCTCAATTTAAAATAGGCTATTTTTTCCTCTTCCCTATTTTGTCCTTTAGTGACCCTAGCATTGTAGCAATTTTGTCTTTTAGTGACTGCCTTCTTTACTGCAGCTCAAAACTTGTAGGAAGATTCCCTTTGTCTGATATGTTCGTAGCATTTCTTCATTGAATCTTGTTGCAAATTTGTGTCACTAAAAAGCAGTTATGTTGCTCCTAATTCTAGTGCACGCCTTCTGATAGTCATCATCATTTGATGAAAGATAAAATTACTACCTATTCTGATGCCAACTATGTTGATGGGTGCTAGGAGGAGAGGTGAGCATAAAATGAATGGTGATAGGAGCAATGTTCCTTTTCCTTGTTCAATTTTCTGAATGGGTGGTGCAGGAGCACCCAAGGCCTTTAAGGAGCTCTTCAAAGGTCATAAGTGTACAGGGGTTAGGAGGACCTTTCCATCAAATCAAAACATCAATTATGGTATCTTGGAGCCTATAATGGCATTTGAGATGAATAGATGTAATGGGAATAGCAAAAGTCCTAAGGGTCCTGAAAGGACCATAGGACCAAAATGCAATATAAAGGGAACAGTCATGTTCTAGGAGGTTAGATAGGTTTATTATGATTTGATTGTGTCAAATAAGGTTAGGTAGTAAGGATCCAATGGTCTTTAGATAGTAGAATTTAATAAATTTCAAGTTTGTAAATTCAAATTTTTGAAAATCCACTTGGGCGAGAAAATGAGTTTTAGGTGTTTTAGAGGTAATTATGCATTGTAATCAATAAAAAAAGGTTTGAGAAGTTGGGAAGGGGTTATACAAATCTCTAGAAGTCATTTGTATGGAGGTTGATCAAATGGAGCAAGTACTATATAGACTGTTCTCAGAAAACTTAATAAAATTTCTGTTTTCTTGCATTTTTCTGTGTTTTTCAGATGAAAGCTTGATTCCTATTAAAGATATATGCTGTTGGATGCTTTAGGGATTTTTATTTACATGTTTTAACACCTCTTACATGTTCTGATAAGCAAAAGAGGTCAATTCTTGTACGTTTAAACTGACTGTCCACAGGAAAAAGTTTAGATTTTCACCATTTTTGAGAGGTTTTATGGATGATTGATCCATTTCATGGAGGATTATGACTGAAAACCTATGAAATGGATCAAATTTAACATTTAATATATTGGAATAACAATATAATGTGTAGGAAAGAGGGAAACCAATGTGTACACAAAGATTTAACAAAGCAACATGCTTGAAGTTGGATCCTAGCGTGTAGTAGAAAGAGATCTACCTAAAGGAGGGATATTTTTTTGAGTTGGGAATGATTCAATATGTTTTCCTAATGGTGTAGAGTCAATTAACTGGTTCTAGAAGTGTTTGGGAAGTCAAGATCCAAGAAGCCCTAGTTTTGAGGCAAGTTAAGGAGGGTTTTGTGTTTGAGCATGTTAGGGGTGTCATAGAAGAATAAAAGTCTGAAAATCCTTGGTTTGGGGATGTTTTAAGAGACTGTTGAAAGTTTCATGGTTAGGGGTTGAGTTTAGAGAGGGGTTGCTTTGGAAAAGAGGGCTAATTAGGCCTAATTTTTGAGGAGACAACAGATTTTGGAAGGGTTTGTCTGAAACAAGTGCTATCAGGAACCTAGTATGTTGTGTAAGATCATAAACCTCATCTCATTTAGTCATTATATTGGAGGTTCCTTTGGGAAGTTTGAGAGAAAAGTCTAAAATCCTTTGCTAGAGGCCTAATAGGGCTAGAAGGCTACTTAAGGTGGAAAAGTAGATTTTGTTCAAGACAGAGGTTTGGGATTTTGGAAAACTTCAAGACAAGTGTAATTGTGCCCCTTAAGATCATTCCTGGGTTTTGGATCCATTGGAGAAGGATTTGATTCATGAGTGAGCCATTTAGGCTTTGTCTCCATCAGAGTGCCTGAAGAAGGTTTTAAGATTGCATCATTAAGTTCCTTGAAATCTTTATGTTTCTTTCAAAGTCCCTGACCCTCTACATCAATGGGCCTCCACAATGGACCCACGGTAGGGGTATGTGCAGGATCATCATGGAAAAAAAGGCCCTTAAGTGGCAAAAAAATTAAAAAAATCAGAGTTAGGAAACTTGACATAAAAATTTGAATAAGTTATCTATATTATTTCAAAAATATGTAAGAATAGAATTTGTAGCAAATTGAATTTAGTTTCCAAACTACTAGGTTTGTTTAAAAAATAAAATCTATTTGGTGAAAATTTGAAATTTCAATGCAATAGTACTTAAAATTCGGAAAAAATAAGAAGTAGGTGTCCGACCACCCTAACCACAATAAAATGATAATATTTTAGATACAAGTAGAGGACTCATGTCGATGTGATGCATATTTTTTTAAATTCCAAGTAAATAATTAATTATAATTTTTTATTACAACTTTTAAAAATATAAAAAAACTTATGTATGACCACCTTAACTTGGTCAAAACTTCATGAAATTCAATTTTTCTTTTTAATCCTATAGTATGTGAAGCATAGAATGTGACACATATTTTGGATTCAAAAAATGTGATACCATTTGAAAACTATAGATGTTTTTCAATCAGTCTATCAATCAGGACTTTAGTCATAATTTGAATAGAAAATGAATAATAATTACTTATTAAATTCAAAGTAACACATAATTTATATTGGTGGAAAGATAAAAATATCCTTTGAAAACCCTTTTCGTTTCATCAATTTTGGGTAAAAAAACTCGTCAACCACATACCCATCATATTGCCACTTTTTGGCCCATCATGATCCTGCACATACTCGTAGGTTTCATAAATCTTGCATACATGGACTGTAGTAAGTGCTTTCATACATAAATCAAGAGAAATTTTATTCAAATCCTACAAACTTATTGTTAGATCCATCCATGCATCATCAAAAGGTCATAATATTCATATTTAGAGCTCATTTGGATCACAAACATAAATGCGGGTTCAAGGGTGTGGGTGCCACAGGGTGGAAGGATGACAGACAATGGATGGTGGATGATGGAAAATGGGTGATGGATGACACACAGATGGTGGGAAATGGACAACGGGCAGACGGTAGATGGATGATAGTAGTGATAGATAGACGAACAATGATGGAGGGATGGTGACCCACAAGGAAAGTTCCCACATATGGTGACAGAGAGATAGCGGCTTGCAAGAAAAGTTCCCATAGACGGTGATGGAGGGACGAAAACCCGCAAGGAAAGTTCCCACAGATGGCGATGAAGGGACAATGACCCGCAAGGAAAGTTCCCATGGATGGTGATAGAGGGACAACGACCCACAAGGAAACTTCCCATGAATGACAATGAAGGGATGACAGCCAGTAAGGAAAATTCCCACAGATGGTGATGGAGGGATGGTGTCCCACAAGGAAAGTTCCCACGGACGATGAAGAAGGCATGGCATCCCACAAGGAAATTTCTCACGGATGGTGATAGAGGGACGGCGACCCACAAGGAAAGTTCCCACAGATGACAATGGAGGGATGACAGCCTGCAAGAAAAGTTCCCACATATGGCGATAGAGGGATGATGACCCGCAAGGGAAGTTCCCATGGACAAAGATAGAGGGATAGAAACCTGCAATGAAAGTTCCCACAAACAGCGATGGAGGGACGGCGAAAGAGGGGTGGTGGCCCACAAAGAAATTTCTGCAATGTCTATTAAACACATTTCAAATTTGATCCAAACCCCTTTACGCATGTGAAGACACTCAATTTATGAGCCCTAGATGGTGAAAACTTAAATTTTGCACCCTTTTTGGAAATGTAGAGATTTGGAAGGGGAAAGTCGAAGGGTTGCTGCCCTTTTGAAATGAAAATGAGCACATGGTGGCTTGCAAAGAAAGTTCCCATGGACGGTGACAGAGGGATGATGGCCCTCAAGGAAAGTTTCCACGGACAGCGACCGAGGGATATCAACTTGCAAGGAAAGTTTCCACAAACAACGATAGAGGGACAACGACCCTCAAGGTAAGTTCCCACAAACGATGATGGAGGGATGGAAACTCACAAGGAAAGTTCCCATGGATGGTGACCTACAAGGAAAGTTCCCATGGATGGCGACGAAGGGACGACGGCCCGCAAGGAAATTTCCACAACTTCCCAAAACTTAGCAAAACCTTGGCAATTCACTATTGGAATTGTGAAACAAGCACAAAACCACGAGCCACGGGATCAAACACAAACAAATACACCTTCCAGACAAGAGATCTGCAAACAAATAGAATTGTGAAACAAGCACAAAACCATGAGCCACAGGATCAAACACAAACAAATACACCTTCCACACAAGAGATCTACAAACAAATGTATGCAATTAACTTCAACAAGAAAAAGCTATAGTAGAGAGAAAACTTTCAAGAAGATATGAAAGCTAAAGATATTCTCCCATTAATAATTACAATGAGATCAATCCTTATAAAAGGAGATCAAGAAACCCAAAAGAAAAGCCTAAAGGGAAACCCTAGTGTGCACACTTAATAATTAATAAATAATTAATTATTAATGTGCTTAAGTTTAGGTTAAGTAACTAAAGTGATAATTGACTTAATTAATTAACCAATATGATTAAATTAATTAAGTAAAACAACTTATTACTCTAACATTTACTTAGGCAACACAAAAAATCCAAAATCCATAGGAAACTTGTCCCCAAAGTCAAAAATGAAGGAGAAAGTGAAGCAAGCGGGTAGGGACCAAGTCAGCAGGACCAAGGAAAAAGTAGAAAAAAAGGGGGGGAGGACTTTGTTTCTCTTCTCAGATTTGAATGCCCAGGGTTAAAATGAAGGGCAGGGAGCAGTGTTTATAGGCCAGTTTCCATTAATGGAATGCATCAATTTATTGGTATGGTGAACCCGAGTTAGGTGAGATGCAAAAACCCACACTCATTAGGATGCTTGGTCAAGGCTCAGACGAAGAAACTAAGTGTGGACCCCACCATGTGGGCGGAAGTTGGGTATCAGTCGCTACCCAGCAGTGAAAAATGAGTGGTGACTCACAATTGTGGGTACACGAGGCTTGGAGGATGCCAGGGCAATGGGCAAAGCGAAACCCACAAGGGAATTTATGCAAAAGCAAGACTTAGTGAAAATCCACTGGGTGAATCTGGTCAAGGGGAATTTGATCATTCTAAGGCATGTGACCCACTTGGACTTAGGGGTAGGGGTATGCAAAATGAGGTGGGAGAAAAAATGATCCAATAGGAGCAGGAACAAGTTGTCGGGAGGAAAAGAAAGGGGGTCCCTGCCTTCGGTGAGGCATGGGTACAAAATATGCACAACAAATTGCGACTTGCTGGGGAAATGCTCTAGATAATTTTGATGAAAAAATGGAATCACAAACCCAAAATCTTTGGTTCTGATATTCATGCTTAGAGCAAAAAAATTGAACACCCGACCAAAGGATCAAAACCACTAGTTAACCCAACCTTCAGTAAGCTTAAAATCCGAGTGTGTGCAATTGCGTTCATTCTCACCCTTTAGTTGCTATGGGAACTTATGCTCCGTAAAATTAAGCTACATAGTTTATTCTAACTCCAAAAGCATCTAGGACATTTCCTCACTGCTAGTCAGGTGTCCATAGCCCCGATGAGGTTTTGATTCTCCTAAATATTGCTCTACTACTGGCCGGGTGTCCATAGCCTTGGTAGATTTGCTCAAATCCCCCTGAAAGATTGAACTTCTCTCTTTTTACTTTCAATGATTTCTTTTATTTTCTTTTCTTTTGATTTTCTCTTTTCAATTTTTTTATTTCAACCTGTAAGTAGTGAAGCTCACAGTCAAGGCTGAGAATCACAGTGGTATTGAAGCTGAATTTTAGATTTTTTGCTTAACTAGACTTCACAAAGGACCTATAACATCCTCTAGATTTTTAAGATGTGTAAGAGATGTAAGATTTCATAATACATCAAGAATGAGACCAACCAACAACTTATCTACTTTGAATCAAACATCCAGGTTACTTGACACTAATCGAAAATCTTCACCATCCACTCTAAAAACTTGATTAGAGTTTGATGAAGAAATATGTAGAATAGCCCTAGGTAATTAAATTGGTTGTTGTGCACACAGATGTGCCCAACTAAAAGTGGAGAGACCCCGAGCAAGGCAGCAACAAAATGAAAGGAAAACAAAAAACAAATGGAAAGCAACACCTACACTAACCAAAGTGAGAAAGGACAAGCAAATAGCAAGGAGACTACCCTAAAGAAAACTAACCTATAGAAAACTAGCTACTCTAATGAAAGTAGGAAAGTGAGACTATATACATGAACCCAAGGTATGTACATAAAACATACACTACTCAAAATAGGCTATGTACAAAGATATTTACAAAGCACTATGTTCAGGCAAGGCAAACCAACATTCACACCTATAGGATTTCACAATGCATGCACAAGAAAAAGGGAAACCGTTATAGTTCTTAACCATGTAGATTTATCTTTATATTCATAAAAATGAAGTTCAACACTGCAACATTCAAATTTAATCACACATTCAGGAAAAATTAGCAATTGAGGTGATTCATTAAACCCATGGTTAATCCATAAGCACACACATCTCCCCTCATTCCCATAATAAAAATAATAAATGCATATATAAGAATTCCTAGGATAAAAAGGAAAGATAGAACCTAGATGTCGTCATGCGAAGGTGGCAGTGCCTGATAGTCGAGAGTGAGCACTGCATTGTTGGTTGTTGCATTGGCAGCTTTGGGTGGAGGCACTGGATGGTACAACATCCCCGATCTCAGGCTTGAATAGGGCTAGGTGAATGAGGTAGAAAACACCTCTTCCAAGCCAGTAGTGGGATCCACAGCCTCTATTGGATATTCTTCAAGGAGATATACTTCGTCTTCTTGATCCTCTGTAGTCCAAACCTCTACTTGATTGTTGTTTTCAAGGGGAAACACTCCATCCCCTCTCCTTTTCTGGGTGTTGATCTTAATTTTATAATGTTCAATGTCATAGGATGATGACATGGAAAAATTTGTCCTATTACAACACCTTGAATGTGTGGGAAAATCAGCAATGTTCAAGGCAAAAGGAGTTCTAGTTGCATCTTGTAGTTGGCCAGGTGTATCTTACTTGTTGAAATCCATCAAAACACCCCCACCTTTGTCTTCTTCTTTCTATAGCTCATGTAGCACATCATGGGATTCACTTATCTCCCCTTTTTCACTATCACTGTAAATGGAGGAGTTCCTCTCCCATTCAGGAAGCTCTAATACTTCACTGTTTGGAGGTTCTGGTAGCACACCCTCACCGTCATCATCTTTTGAAATGTATTCTTCCTCAACAATGGCATACCCTTGAAGTATAGCTCCTAATGGAAAGAATTCATCAATTGATGGCACCTCCCCAATGGGACAAAAATTCCAAGCATTATCTACCTCCAAGGATTCCTCATAAAGCTTGTTGTCCATGGCGTATGGATGCTCTTCAAAAGGGAAAGGCTCTTGATGTTCTAGGGAAAACATTCCTATTTGTTCTATTTCATCATTTGGAGGCTCAGGGTTGTGCCTTTCTTCCATTGTTACTATCCCAACATCCTCATGAGGGCTTCCTTCAACTAGGTTATCACTTGGTTGTAGCTCTTGATCCTCTATTTCAATCCTTGAAGCATCTATGGGGAGCGGTGCATTTGGCTACTCCACTTGTTCTTTAAATTTCTTGATAGCTTCTTGGAATAGTTCACATGCGAATTTGGAATGTAATGAATTGTGGAGCCTACACCAATTTGGTAGCAACAACACCTCCAAATCCACTTGGCATGTTAGCTCTAACGAATCCCTTGAGAGTCTTGAGACAAGCTCATTGTATCTTTCCACTAGTGGGTCCTTATTGTTAGTTGGGAAGGAAGTCTAATGGTAGACAACCGTGTCCTATGGTTGTTCCCACTCATTAAAATCTCCATTTTCAGATGCTTGATTGCTTTCATTTATGAAGGAAAGGTCTTCTAATCTGTGTTCACTTATGCCTTCATCATCATTTTCTGCTATCCCAGGACTTTCAATCTCTTCCTCTCTCTATTCTTCAGCATTTTTGTTGGCTATCCTAGCATCTGCTATTACAAAATTCATTGATTTATCCTCAATTGTCAATGGATCCTCTTCATGAGTGGAGGAATTCTCTTTTCCAATGGAGGAGAGGCCCTCTAACTCCCTTCCAAGTGAGTTTTCATCAAAGTTTCTTGCTTCCTCAAGGAGAGCAACTTCTTTCTCATGACTTTTAGCTTCAATGTTTGTTGTCCCAACACTAACTTGTGTCCAATTTCTTGGTTAATCCTCAAGGTGCTATCCTCCAGATGTTAACAACTCTTTTGCCTAATGGGATGACTCATCCTCATTGAAATTTGGCTGCCCCAACTTGTTCAAGCAACCATTGACTTGAGTGATAATGTTTGTGCACGAAAAAAAGTTTAATTCTAAGTGAGGTGCATTGTGAAATCTACACTAGGTAGACATCATTATCTCCTCCAGTCTTGGTCCATTCTTGCTACCCAAACATTCTTGGATCAGTTCCTCTTCTGGGTCTGCAAGAGCCAAGGGTTGATATATTTCCCAAAAGGGAATTTCTCCTTGCAAGACTCTTTCAATTCTGCTCAAGAAAGTTAGATATCCCAATTCATTATGCCTACAAGTGCAATGGATTCTACACTTATCTACCAATGCAAATTGTTGCAATGGTATTCTCAATCTTCTATTTAAATCTGCATGTAACTAAGTGATGTTGATTTGCACATGCTACTCCATCTTAGCTCAACTTTGTTTGCCTTCAAAATTTCTTGATTTTAAAATGCCAGCATATAAAGAGATCTTCCTATCTCAAATTTCTTCTTGAAGATTCTCTTTTCAACTTCCAACTTTAATCTTTGTAGCCTCAACAAGCCAGTCCTCCTAGCGCCAATTTTGTTGATGTGTTTTTTATGCATTTCTCAACACATGTAATGCATAGGTGCATCACCTCTCTTGAAAGATAGTCTTCCATAATGAAATTGCAAAACACTATCCCAAGGTCTCTAATTCTAGGTCTTGGCAGTGCTTGGAATATCTCAGTTGTTTCATGTGATTTGTTGGAATCACAAGGCTGTCTTATGAATGAGTTACAAAGCATGGGAAGTTGGGTTTGTAAATAGAGTTCTTAAAGTGTAGAAATTGTTGTTCAGTTGTTGCAAGTTCAAACAACAACCTAGAACTCCTATTTTAGCTTTAGATTTGGATTTACAATGTCCAATGAACCTTGTTCAAAGTCATTATTTAAAAGAAAAGTCAAAAGGGCACGGAAGAGAAGAATTTCCTAGA
Source organism: Sequoia sempervirens (assembly GCA_007258455.2). Taxonomy (NCBI): domain Eukaryota; kingdom Viridiplantae; phylum Streptophyta; class Pinopsida; order Cupressales; family Cupressaceae; genus Sequoia; species Sequoia sempervirens. The sequence goes on along the minus strand of VDFB02193867.1, from coordinate 566,518,058 downwards.
CCTAAGCTATGAATGAACAGTAATCATGGAGGCTGCTATAGTAGAAAAACTTCCTAAAATAAGTTTTGTTTGGCCAAGAGGAACCTATAGTTACACAAAACTAGTGCAATCTTCTAAGGACTGTAGATTTTTATATTGCACACACACATCATGAACATGCAATTGAACTACATTGCAGCAATGAAGTAAGGAAGCTTAGACTATCTTTGCAAAGTGATTCATCATCAACAAACCATAAAAAGTATGAGTTGGAAATTCATCAAATACTGTAACAACAAACACTATTATCACTTCCACTCAAGAAACTAACAACTAAAACTAACATGGAAGTAGAACCCTGGATACATAATGAAAAAACTCAAGAGAAACACCATAAATCATGCAATGTAGCTCTCTATTGCTGCATAATTCCTTTACAATAGCTCTCAAACCATTTATAAATGAGAGGCAAGCCCCTATTTATAGTTTTCCAAAGCCCAAATGAATGGCTAGGATTAATTTACAATGTGTGGCTTAGATTCAATACAAGTTAGGGTTTCGCCTACCCCCAATATTTCTCAATTTAAAATAGGTTATTTTGTCCTCTTCCCCATTTTGTCTTGTAGCCTATTTTGTCCTTTAGTGACCCCAGCACTATAGCAGATTTGTCTTTTAGTGACTGCCTGCTTTACTGTAGTTGAAAACCTGTAGGAAGATTCCCTTTGTTTTATATGTTTGTAACATTTCTTCATTGAATCTTGTTGCATATTTGTGTCACTAAAAAGTAGTTATGCTACTCCTGATTCTGGTGGATAGCTTCTAACAATCATCATCATTTGATGAAAGATAAAACAACTCCCCCTTCTAATGCCAACTTTTGTTGATGGGTGCTATGAGGAGAGGTGAGCATAAAATGAACAATGACATGAGCAATGTGCCTTTTCCTTGTTCAATTTTCTCAATGGGGCTCCTCAATGGACCCATGGTAGGTTTCATAAATCCTATATACATGGAGTGCAGTAAGTGCTTTCATACATAAATCAAGGCAAATGTTAGTCAAATCCTGCAAACTTATTGTTAGACCCATCCATGCATCATCAATATATCATAATATTCATATTTAGAGCTCATTTGGACCACAAACATAAATGTAGGTTTAGGGGTGTAGGTAACATAGGGCAGAAGGACAACAGATAATGGATGGTAGGCAACAGATGACTGGTGGATAGCAGATGGATGACAATGGTGGTAGATGGACAGACGACGACGGAGGGATGGTGACCCACAAGGAAAATTCCCATGGATGGCAACAGATGATGGGAAGATGACAGACAAACAACAACATACAACAAACAAGCGGTGGACGATGGACAATGATAGAGGGACGGTAGCCTGCAAGGAAAGTTCCCACAGACATAAATGAAGGGATGATGACCCACAAGGAAAGTTCCCATGGATGGTGATGGAGAGATAACGGCTCACAAGGAAAGTTCCCATGGATGACGACAGAGGGATGGTGGCCCAAAAGGAAAGTTCCCACAAATGGTGATGGAGGGACGGTGACCCACAAGGAAAATTCCCATAGACGGGGATGGAGGGATGTTGGCCCACAAGGAAAGTTCCCACAGACGGTGATGGAGGGACAACGGCTTGTGAGGAAAGTTCCCACAAACAGAGATGGAGGGATGGTGGCCCACAAGGAAAGTTCCATGGACAATGACGGAGGGACAACGACCCACAAGGAGAGTTCCCATGAATGGTGATGGAGGGACGATGGCTTGCAAGGAAAGTTTTCATAGATGGCGATGAAGGGACGATGGCTCAGAAGCAAAGTTCCCACAGATGGTGATGGAGGGACAACAACCTGCAAGGAAAGTTCCCACTAATGGTGACAGAGGGACGACTTCCCACAAGGAAATTTCGGCAATGTCTAAACACATGGAAATTTTAATCCAAACCCCTCTAGGCATGTGAAGACACTCACTTTATGGGCTCTAGATGGGAAAACTTGAATTTTGTGCCCTTTTTGGAAATGCAGAGATTTGGAAGGGGAAAGCCTAAGGGTCATTGTCCTTTTGAAAATGAAAATGAGTACACGGCAAACCACACATGATGACCCATGAGGAAAGTTCCCAGAGACGACGACAGAGGGATGGTGGTCCAGAAGGAAAGTTCCCACGGACGGTGATGGATGGATGATGAACCACAAGGAAATTTCCCAAAGATGGTGACAGAGGAATGGCGGGCTGCTAGGAAAGTTCCCACGGATGGTGACAGAGGGATGGCAACCCGTAAGGAAAGTTCCCATGGATAGTGACGAAGGGACGACGACCCACAAGGAATTTTTTGCAACTTCCCAAAACTTAGAAAAACCTTGGCAGTTCACTTAGGCATCACAAAAACATCCCAAATCCATAGGCAACTTGTCCCCAAAGTCAAAAATGAAGGAAAACATGAAGTGAGCAAGTAGGGACCAAGTCAACAGGACCAAGGCAAAAGCGAAAAAAAAGGGGGGAGGACTTTGTTTCTCTTCTCAGATTTGAATGCGTGGGTTAAAATGAAAGGTAGGGAGTAGTTTTTATAGGCCAATTTCCATTAATGGCATGCATCGATTTATTCGTATGGTGAACCCAAGTTAGGTGAGATGCATAAACCCACACGCCTTTGGATGCTTGGTCAAGGCTTAGACAGAGAAACCAAGTGCAGACCACGCCACGCGGGCAGAAGTTGGGTGTCAGTTGCTACTCAGTGGTGACCTGCATGAGGTGACCCTCATGAGGTGACCCACAATTTCTGGTGTACGAGGGCTAGAGGATGCCAGAGCAACAAGTTAAGGGAAACCTGCAGGGGCATTTCCGTGAAAGAAAAACTTAGACAAAATCTGATGGGTTAATCTAGTCAAGGGGAATTTGATCATTCTAAGGCATGTGACCCACTTGGACTCAGGGATAGGGGCACGTAAAATGAGGTAGGAGAAAAAATGACCCAACAAGAGTAGGAATGATTTGTCGGGAGGAAAAGAAAGCAGGTCCCTACCTTCGGTAGGGCGTGTGTACAAAATATGCACAACACATCCTTAAATTTCTTTTCTTTTCCCCAAAAAAATAAGCTTCTCTCAATAAAAACAATCACAATACTAGAATTTCATCACATCCCACTAAACCTCCCTTTACTAAACCTCATCATCAAACTATAATTAAGGTCTCTTTTAAATGTTCATCTAAGATTCTCATCATACACTTGTACAAATGTATCAAACCTAGGAAACATAACTAAATTTAAACTCCTTGTTCTTAAACAAAGAAAACATGGGAGTATATTAGCCTCTTTTACCTTTGAATACATGTAGAGATGGAGAAACTGGCTTGATAGATGAAGGTGACAAGTTATTTTTAGATCCAAGGCATTTAATTACTGTTGTGGAAATTGAGAAAATAAAGAATTATTTACCTATCACCGTTTGAGGAAATTGGACACTATGCTCAATAGGTAGAACCCCCGACCTTTGGAATCACTGATGGAGTTTCTTAGAACCTTCGAGTATGCTCTGATAGCCATAGTATGACTGAATTTATCTTCAACATTATTGCAAGACAAATAATTCTAAGAGATGAGGATTTTTCCTTAACTTTAAATAGGGACAATGTTCCAGTGGAGATAATTGGTGTTGCTAAATGAATTGATAAAAAAAATAGACCTGCACTATAATAATGTGTACTGTATTAGATATCCAGTGATGGTGAAGAGACATCTATCAAAGCATAACAACAGGGAATTTTGTCATATTAACATGTGGATCATATATGAATATAGGAAGAGTATTTCCAACAACACTACCTTTTTAGTTGGATCCTATAAATGCTGCAACTTACGTTCTTCTCTAAAACATCTTGTGCAAAAGCGGACAGGTGTGGTGAGATTAAAATATTAAAGAGATTGATGAAAGAAAGAGGAATTAAAAAGATACCTTGGTGTAGCTGCTTTGGAGGCCTTAAAATGGTACATGCTTTTGTGTAAGAGACAAAACACATCCACAAACACAAGAGATCAATGCAGAAACAAATAAATTGGCTCAGCAAACAAAGACAATAGGGTATTTCCAGATTCAAGAATCTTACTTAATACTGTGGAAAAGAAGAAAAAAGAATCATTTGTTCGCCACCATAGTGAAAAGTAAGCAATAGCATTTTGTTTGTTAAACATGGCATGTGGCACAACTATTAGATTTGTTAAGAACCTCTGCATATAATCAGATTGCCACGCTGCTTCTAAATTCATCTCCAAGATTGTATCAAGAGAAAATTTTCTGAGAGATGTTAACCATTTCCATCACATTAAACACGGTCAATTTTATTATGGAGAATACTCATGACACTCAACAAAGCAATCACAAAAGGTGGTGGATTTTATGAGCACAAGAATAAACACCGATTTCTACATAATCAAAAGTTAAGCACAAAAAATGTAAATCGAATAACAACTGTGGAATATTGGTTATAATATCACATTCAAGAATATGTAATTTCAATGAGCTTGGAAGACTCTTTTTCCAAACTTCCAATAATATTTAACGAGGTCGTTGCATTCAGTCCTCAATAAATTTGTCAAGCTTAAACATTCTACCACCCAAATAAAGGAATCGAGGTTTCCCAAGTTTAAGTAAGAAGCGAGAGGTAACAGTACAAAGCCTCCATTATTATTTAACATAGAGAGGGATGCGAAGAGGAAGCATCGAGTTCCCCAGTTTGTCTATAAGCATCGATCCCAATTCAATTGCAAATTCATCAAATCTCGATATCATGTTTCAAGATAATGGCATAGCTTCTAACATAATAGTAATTGAAACACAATCCATCCAATTCAAATGATTAGGCAAGTCTCCAATCTGAATTTTCATCGCTAAAATTCAGATCCTTCTTCATATTCATGTATTCCATCTTGTGTTCACTATATCTGTTAATAGAATTTTAAGAAAACATTTGCAGAAGGTTTTAAGCCATGATCTAAGAATTTTAAATCTTCAAGTAAGGAAAGACATATGTTTCGGGATGAAATCTCATAGGGAAATATGAGGACCTGAATTCTGGTAAAACCTGAAGGAGAACTAAATGTGGGTAAAAGGGCTATTCAAGCAATGATTAATCTGAAAATTTACTTTGATAGAGTTCACCAGGATTGCATAGGTTCTAATATGATCATTATGAGTTCGCTTATATATAAAAGACATGAAATTCCTTTACATAACAGATGCATAAGTTAAGGAATTGACCTCTACTTAAATCAACTATTCGTGAATGAAAGCTAATGATAATTGGGGTTTACTTCTTTCACATTTATTCAACCATGAATATTGAAGTGAAATTACTATTACTTACCTGGAATCCCTATGCCGTGCGTAAAGACTTTTTCATAGACCTCCCCCTTCTCTTGATGCCATCCATGTCTTTTTCTTCCCCCTCTCCCACACTCTGATTCACCATCCTTTTCTCAAGGCCCCAACTATGAAGTCCTCTGTCTAGGCTAACGAATGTCAATAATTTTATGTAGAGGTCAAGAGTTCAATTGAAAGCCACCAGAACCAAACTATTTGCTTGAGATCAGGAAGAGGAAATATTGGATGCAAGTGAATAGAGGAAGTGGTGGAAAAGAGAGGGTCTTGTGATTGAATTTGCATTAACATCGTGTATAAGAAGAACTGGTGCAAGCTCTCCCTAAGCACACCGTCTCTCAATCTTTTGCATGCAAAATCCACCATTATGATGAGAAGCGATCAATTTTTCTCCAAAACCCCCTAACAAAGGAAAATGACTCAGGCTCCATGAAGAGGCAGTTACAAGGAGTATATTCCAAAATTAGTTTGCATGGAATGTGAATAGGAAGAGTGGTCCATCCAAGTGGAGGTGCATGAAGCATAGTTTACTATTGATGACCATTGTCACAACACCTGCCATTACTTATGCAAATAATTAAATTTTATATATTTTCTTCTATTTCCAATAGTTAAAATTATTTACTTTTACAATATTTATTACCTAGGGAAATAGTTGGGTAATTATTTATTTTATTTATATATTCATGTCATATATAATTTACTATATTTTATTATTTTGTTAAGTTATTAATTTATCTTTTACCATGTATTTTAATAAATAAATTTATATTAATGCAGCAAATAACTCCCCAAGCAAATCAAACAATACTAATAAAGTGAATTCACAGAGGGGCATTACATCCTCCCCCCCTAAGATTTGACTTACTCCTAGAAGTTGCAAAGTTAGGATAGAGCATACACAAATTAGCTCAAAAATATGTTAAGCAACATCATATAACTGGGAAAATCGAATATAAAACAATTACCTAACCACCAAAGTGAAACAGAAGGAAAAATGACAACATTGATGGACCAACATGAATTGACCTTACAAATAGGGTGTGACACATGGATACTCATCCTTGATGAGGATGATGGCTCATCATGGGGGGAAACTGATGCTATCTCCAGATCAACAACCTGTATTGGGATTTAGGAATGCTCAAACCTGGCAATCCAGGTGGAGTCGATGCTTGGTACCTGCAATCTGCAACAAACAACACGGTTGAACATGTATATAGGCAAATAGTCAATCACATCATGAAGGGAAAATCACAACATCACAAGGCACTCGCAAGTGAGTGATGCGACCTTGTTCTCCTTCACCAATACATTGACACACAATAAACATATAACAAATCATGATAAGAACATACATCTAACAATCACATAATACTCATATCAATGATAACTCAAATAATCAATTAAGCTAATCTACTAAACATGATACAATCATAAACATCGGATATAAATGTGTCTTCATAACTATGCATCAAAGTGTCATACTATCCAAGTATCAACAAACAAGTATGTTCTTTCATCAAGTAAGCAGTACAATATTTGACAATGAAGTAATTCACATCCAATAGCAAGTTTTAAGAATACCTTTCTATTTCTACAAGACTATGATCCACCAACTCAATGTGCACTCAGGTATCCTTGACGCACTAAGAAGCTCCCCAAAATATGATATCTTAGAAGTGACTTCTCAAGATATCTAAACCTTAGAAGTCACTCCCTAAGATATCAAATCTTGAGTACGCCTCAGCCCATGTTGATGCCTTTTAGAAAAGTATGCACTCATAAGATCATTCCTAGCCATGCAAACACTTATATGTCCTCTTTCAATACATTGATAAGCAATTATTATGTTAGAATGCTATATTTCCATAAAATTCAACATATTTATACACACAACACACACAATTCACATCATGGAAGTCACTACACAAGGCTACACAAGGGTCCATAATGCATCCCCGATAGAGAGAATATCAGTGCATTGCACACTACACCAAGGGTCCTATCCTTTCCACCGGTTTCTGCTCCATTGGAATAATACTACTTAAGGTCAAATCTAGGGTTACAAAGCGAAGACAACAAGAGGGAGAAAATATACACTCAAGAGCACACGTAACAAGAACAACATAACAGGCTCATGATGTATCCAGAGTGCGCAGTGTATGAACCTAGGCTTTGATACCATGTGTAACGCCCCCACCACAAACCCTAAAGGACAACACACTAGCAACTAAACACAAAACAATTTTTTTTTGAAAGAGTGCATTTAACACACCATTACAAATGAAACATTAACATAATTCATCCTATGTCCTCTAAGTTTCACGGTTATGCTACATGATTCCCATCATCTAATGTACAAGAACTATAAGATATTGCACTAATTAAAAGCTAATATCGACTAGGAATCACATCTAATCATTTTATATAATCAAGTAATCCATTAGATACACCCATAAGATGAGTACATAGATATTAATTGATTCAATTTACTTGTACAATAACATTGGATACATATTCCATCACACAATAGAGTTCACGTCGATATACATATTTACACTTATACTGGACATCAAGCCAAGTACATATTACATCATTTGTGATACAATACAAACATAAGGGTAAAAAATCCCAAGATTAGGTACAATGTAGAAGTCTTCAGATCAAGAGAAGTCACCACAACACCATCTAGGAGAGAGAACCCAATGGAGAAGAAATAATTTCCACCCAACCATGTAGAACCCAAAGGGACCCACCATCACTGACAGACAAAGACAACAGACTACACAAGGATGATAAGACAACAATGATCAAGTAATTACCACATCAAACAACATTGACATCACTTCCAGAGGCACATAAACATCCAAGGTAAAACAAGAGACAAAGGGAATACAAGGTTGTCGTAGAAGGAGTGTCGTCACATAGTTATCATGGGTTATCCAGGTAGGTCTTCCTAGGCCCCGACCCCCATCCTGGGTTATCCTGGTATCCTCTACTGATCTCCGGCACCTCATGCAACCCTATGTAGAATCAACATACCTCTCATGGAGATGAGGCAACTTATCTTGCCATTCTAAGCCTTCTTGACTCATCTCAAGCCTATACGAGCGAATGAGTCATGAGCGAGGCATCACTTATCTTAATTTGTATTTTTTCTACCCAATCCCCCTTAGTTTATTTTAGATCATCACTTATTTACAAAACTTCCACATGGGTTATCCAGGCACCACTTTGTGCATCGACCCCCATTGGAAGCCACTCCCCTACTCACAACAAGGAAATCCAATAAAATTGAAAAGCAAGGCCACTTGTACAAACTCAAAACTCATAACAAAGTCACATGGTGAGATATAATCCCTTCCCACTCACAAGTTCCAAAAGTACAAATCACATAAGTGAATGCACTATGCAAGGCAATAACTATCATATACTCATTTAACACACAACAATCATCTCAAGGATAATCAAAGAATCTATCAAATAGAAACTCCCCTTAGCCTCTGGAAGACAACCTTAACCAATTTACACAAATGACTCCTATAGACACCCAAAAATGTCCTCTTACAACACCTTGTCACAACATTACATCATTTAGACATCTTGTAGCATGTTTTTCCCTAGGTACCCATGTCATCATCTAATTAGTTAAATAAATCTTATTTATTTGACTAATTTCATTTATACCCTTCCTATGTGTAATCCATCCATTCCTCTAATGTTAATTAAATAATTTATATTATTGAATTAATTAAATAATTTCTATTTCTTCTAATGTTAATTAAATAATTTATATTATTTAATTAATGAAATCATAAATTTAACATTAATTAAATAAATCAAATATTTATTTAATTAATAAAATCTTAAAAGGATATTCCCACTTTCTTTCCAAAATCTGAACTCATGTGTATCTAATTAATTTATTTAATTAGATAATTCATCAATTATCTTTCTCATCTTTTTCAAGATTTATTTCCTTTAAAAGTGAATCAAAATCTTTCTATCTTTTCACATCTTATCTTATCTTGTTTTATTTCCTCCTTGATTAAATAAAGAAAGAATCAAATCCTTATCGAATCTTATCAAATCTTATCTTCGTCCACATCAAGGCTCTATAAATACAACCTCTCACAATCCATTGAGGAAGGTTGATTCATCTCGCATCCTCACTCTGTCAAAATAATTCTTCAATCCATCTCTATCGTTCTCCATTTGTCATTTTCATCAAGTCGTTAAACTGCCGAATTGAGCAACCAACATTCCTCCATTATCAATCCTTCAAAATCTCGCATTCTTATGCAGGTGGAGAAGAGAAATGGAGATAAATTGAGTTTAGCATGGATTTGGGTTTGCATTCATTTGTTATTGTGATTTTCAACTCCCACTTCAGTATCAGTTGCAAATCACACCCAAAGCACATAATTTAACCAATCACTATTTATACAATACGAGCAATGATTCAAGCATTACAACCATTAAAAAAGACACAAACAATCAATAAAACATGACCATGAAGACAATTGCAATTTATAAAATATTAACCAAAACAACTCAATATCAATGATAGAATCAACCAAACAGTGCATTCGTAAGATATATTACTTACACATCACTAAGTCTCATAACTTAGTCAATAACTCTGCATAATATGCTTTTCACACAATAATACTCAAGTGTCTATGCTAGCAATCAACTAATAATTATGAGGAAAAAAACACAATTATAGAAGAACTAACTTCCTTTTATGAATAGGAATGACATCTAATTTAATTATATAAGAACATAAATTTAGAATGGAGAGAAAATCTTAATATTTATGAATCACATGCAAATAGGATAATGATGACTCCATATCCTTTCTTGAAATAGCCAACTTTTACAAGATAGTAAATTATCTCCCAAGCTTAACTTAATATTTCCTTAACTAATATATATATATACACATGATTATTCTTTAGATTCATTTGCATTGCAGACTAAACTATTTCTCAAGATATCCTAAATATGCTTATTTCTATCTTCATGACTACATCTCTTTTTTAAATGTAATTAATTTATTCTTTCCTTATTCCTTGATCTATTTTCCAATTCTTTAATCTACTAAATTAATTAACTCTTCTAAACATAAATATTCTTTAACAATAACTATAATGTATATATATACTCCAATCTTGATCCTATTGGTAATGTTTGTGTAATAGATTATCATCTTGGATATATCAGGTAGAATGATTAAAAAACCCTTCCATAATTTTCTATTCTTTTCCCCATAAAAATAAGCTTCTCTCAATAAAAATAATCACAATGCTACAATTTCATCACATCCCACTAAACCTCCCTTTACTATACCTCATCATCAAAGTATAATTAAGGCCTCTTTTAAATGTTCATATAAGATTCTCATCATTTTCTCGTACAAATGTATCTAACCCAAGAAACATAACTAAATTTAAACTCCTTGTTCTTAAACCAAGAATACATGGGAGTATATTAGCCTCTTTTACCTTTGAATACATGTAGAGCTGGAGAAACTAGCTTGATAGATGAAGGTGGCATGTCATTTTTAGATCGAAGGCATTTAATTATTGTTGTAGAAATTGAGAAAAAAAAGAATTATTTACTGGTGTCGTAGAAAAATGGTCCCTTGTCATTTTCATGGCCTTTTAGCTCTTGTTTCATGGTGTTGGAACTATGTTGCTTTGAGTTTATGTTGTATCATGGCTTGAACATGCTTATTTAGGTACTAGGATTCAAACAACGATGTCTTGTTAAGGTGTTGTGAAGTATTGTAAGACATTTCTACATTCTTCTAGACTCTATTTAATGCAATTCACCTGAAAACCACATTTTCACTCATCAACAAGCCCTATTTTGAAGTGTTGTAAAGTCTTGTAACAAGATTTCACACTCTTCTAGGTATATTTTCACTATTTACACCCTTCTCATGCTTTATTTGGTCTCCTTATGCCCTCATAAGTTGTAATTAAGTGTATTTTTGCATATTATCCTAACAAACAACATTATATACAATATTTTTCCTGACACATGTTCTTAGGTCCTAGGTGGGACCCGTTAGCCATGGGTGGTGAATGAGTCCCCCTTCGCCCCAAATTCAAAATATTTAAAATTTCCTTTCTGGATTTTATTCAAAATCACTTGATGTTGGCCTCTAATGAGGTATGAATATATATTAAGGAACAAGAATTGTATAAATAAGTGATTTTCACCTCATTTTACCTCCTCCAACATTCACATATCATATTCAAGCAATTTCAAGCATTCAAGCATTTTACATGAACAATTCAATCACTTTGAAGCAACCATTGACATTACTTTAGATTTGCAATATCAAGAGTTAGGTGAGTTGATAACACTTGCATGTTATTAGTTTATCTTTCTCTTTCATTACATTGAATTTTCAAGGGTTTGATTACCAAAAGTGGGTTTGACCAAGGAAAACCCCTATTCACTAACCCCTAATCATTTTTCTCCTTTTGCTTTTTTGTTGCAAACCTTTGCTTGTAGATTTGACAAGTTATTAGGTCTTGAAGAGTGATTTTCAAGTCAACCAGGTGATTCAAGTCAACTTGAGTCAAAATCAAGCTTGGAGAGAGTTATTTGTCCATTTTCTGCAGATTTGACTTTGGCAACTCGACAAGCAAACATTCTCAAATTTGGTGTTGCAGAGTTGTCTCCTAGTTTTTTAGAAATTTGCAAGAGGACTGATTCACCACCTATTGCGAATGAGTCCCACCTTACAACTGGAAACTTGAGTTTTGTTTGAGTTCAAATCCTGACAGATAGAAATCAACTCCCGACAATTTTTCACTAGTAGGATGACTAATTCACCACCCTGGGCAAATGAGTCCCACTGTGAAAAATAAGTGAATTTCACCAACATCCAGAACACTCCAAAAAGCTTACATTTCACCCACGTGCACTCAGATTCATCCCTTTTTTTTTGTTCTGCATAATTTCTTTATTTACATAGTATTTTGTATATCACAATGTGTTTTCAAACATAGTTGTAATTGCACTTTTGCATTCATTTTCAGTCACCTAGATTAATCTATTGCATTTAGTTAATTTTATTTACATCACATCATATCATACACATCCCAATTTAAGTGATACATAAGTATTTTTGGACCCTATCTCTCTCCTTTTAGGTGAAAAACCCTAGAAGTGCAAGAGGAACTCCATAGGGTCCCAAAAATCTATGTTTCATTTTGGTGAACCTAAATTTTGAACACTTTGAGTTTCTAATTGCATTCATATATTACATCTTAGTTTCCATTTGCATTAGCATTCAATTAAGACATTGATTTTTATTGCATTCTAGGACTTTTCATTTTGTATTAGTGGAACTTTCATTTAGCTTTCATTTTTGCATTACATCTACTTGAAATAAGTCAAAATATGCATTCTGCATCAGAAAATTTCATACTATAGAGCATTTAAATCATCTTTAAATTTATGAAAAAAACTAAAAACCTTCATACTAGGACTCATTCGCCACCTAGGGTGAATCAATCCCTCTACACTTCTGAAATAACATTTCTAAAATCTTTTTGGCATTTTTCTACATTACACTTTTCTATTCTTGCATTTTTTTTCCTTCATAGATTCTCTGTTTTTCCTCATTTATTGTATCTTAGTTTATTTGCATCATGGCATTTTCTCTCAATCAGTTTTGGAATTCCTTAAAGTCATTGGTAGACATGTCCAGCTGTGCCTTTGGCTATGACCCTAATGATCTTCAACTCCAACATGCTCCTACAACTCCTAATGATTGTCATCTTCATGAAGTAGACATCATTGGAGAAGATGATGATAGCATGCACAAGTTCTACACTGATTGCCTTGACAACCTAGAGGCCAATGCATCCTTTTACCCATCAATGAGATCACAAGACCTTCCCACTATTGCACCTCCTGATCACTTTGCATATTTACATCCTAAAGTCAATATAGGACCTAAGGTTCCTTCCTCAAGTGGACCTAGTTCCTCTCAACCCCCACAATCCCAATCATTCTATGAGCACACAGTCACAAACATTCCTATCAACCTTGAAGAGACTTATGGTAAAGGATTTACTATCTTAAATAAACAAGGTTGTGAGACAAAACATGAACATGACATGCATCAAATTTTTTAACAACAACAAATCGAAGCAAACACAATAGGCCTTGGATATCATGATCCTTCTCATCCTAAGAGACATCTCCTTTGACCTAGGAGACTTTCAGATGTTGGAACAGTGATTTTAAATTCTCCACCTAACTTAAATATTCTTCTTCTGTGAGAGAAACCTTTATCTCCTTCTAATGATAAGGATGTTAAGATCCCCATGGGTTCTTCTCTTCCTTCTATTCATGAACAAGGAGAATCTAGCAAGCGAAAATGACCTTACAAACTCAAAAAGATTAAGTTTTCTGTACAACCTCCACTTGAATGTGAACAAAAACTTCAACTCATTTTAAACAAAGGTCTTATACTTTTACCACTTATGAATAGGTTGGTTATTCATCCCAAAGACTCCCATTTTTCAAATATCATCACATCCTTGGACACCGCAATGAAGAATGTTAGACATTGAAGGACATACTGGATAAGTATCATTTCACTAATACTGATTATTTCCCCATCATACCTTAAAGCAACCAAATCCCATCCTCATGCCATAGTTATAGAATTACGTATTTTAACTATTGCATGATCCTTTCACATCACCCACATTTGCTCATTCTTGCCTTTACACTTTGTGGAGGGCAAGACATTGTTAGCCTTGTCCTTGTAATGCACTTGTCTTTGTATCTTAACTATGTTATTCCTTTTCTGATTGTCACTTCAAGATTGAGAAACCAATAACTTAGTTAATGGTTGACATATATTTGCATTACTTCTTACTTTTTCCTTTCATGTGCTTATTACGTTCCCTTGTCTCATGCATTTGATGTTCTCTCTTTTTGTACACTTCTATTCATACCACTATTCTTCTATTCATTGTGAATTGTATTTTTCTCTTTTTTGTTTTTGTGTTCTCCTTTTGGGGATGACGCAAAGCGTAGAGATGCCCTATGTCTCTTCCATGTTGACCCACAATGTCCTTTCTATTTTTCCTTTTGGGGATGACGCAAGGCATTGAGACCGAAATGTTTGCTTCATGTTGACACAAAATATTTTTCATTTTATTTTTCCTTTTCATTTTTGTTTTCTTTTTGCTTGTGTTTTCCTTTTGGGGATGATGTAAAGCATCAAGACCACAATGTCTCTTCCATGTTGACCCAAAACAGACTTTATTTTTCCTTTGTTTTCACTTTCTTTGTGCCATTCTTCTCGTTCTATGTATTCAGGGAATGATGACAATTCTGAGCTCTATAATCAAAACATTGCAGCAATGAACATACTGACCCCAAATCCATAGATCCCTTATGTGTTTGGTGTCTTTTCCTTTCTAGGGGAAACTCCCCTTCTTTTCTTTTCACTTTCCTTGACATGACGTAGCCTAACTTCAAAACATATGACTTGGCATAGGGATTTTGAAGTTGTCTGCATTTTCTTTTCTTCTCTACTTTGAAGTAATTTATCATAGAACAATGTGTAGCAATTCCTTTAAAGTGGGGAGCATACACTACCACTAATTTATTTTCATTCTTGGTTCCTAGTGTAGCCTTGTGATTTGTGTGATGTGTTCATCACTTTGTGGATGACATTGGGTGTGATGTACTTCATAAGTGTGATCTTTCATAGCATATTACATTCCTCTTGGTGGCCTGATGTGACACACTGCATCCCCTAAGCTGTGAATATACTATTCTTTGATTGGTCCTCTCTTGGAGACATTAGACACAATGTTCCCTAAGTGACTAACCTTGCATAAACTAAACAAGACTCCTTTGAACATATTTTCACATGTTACATTTTACACTTTACATTTTTGCATTTTTAGATTTTACATTCTTTTTTGCCACCTTTCATAACACAACTTGCATGACTATGGTACCTTTATTTTTTGTCCATGATAATTTTCTTGTGGTTCCTTGTTAAAGTTATCAATGGGTATAACTTCGACATAGTTGAGTGGGAAGCCCACCTAGCAGATATCCTTTTCCCCATAGCCAACTTTTTGTTTTGTGAGTGCATACGAACTAGCGTATGTATCTTACCTTTTGGGCCTTCTCACCCCGTGGACAACCTGAAGTTCCACGGGCCCAAAGTGAGTACACATTCTCTTTTTCAAACAATTAGCCTAGATCTCCTTTCACAACTAGTTGGATTGATGATCGAAGCTTCATCCAATTCATCTCAATACTTATGTGTTCCCTTGTTCTTATGCTTAGTCTTCCATAGGATCTTCATTCTGGGTGGCTCGCATTCACAAAAGGATATGAATATCACAGTGAAACTTTCCTGGGAATTGGACATTCTGACAGGTGACTAATATCTTTCTATGGACGTTCATTTACTTGTCAAACCAGGGAATGTAGACTTTAAATGGCGCAGCAAAATATATGCACTAGGAATTTGTTTTGGTCAAATCTTAGCAAAAATACATACTGGAAAGAAATTCTATCTAAGCTACAATGGCACGCACTTTTAACTCAACTACATGCTTGATTAGAAAACGTAAATCAGAATAACTACTTAATCGGGGCAACAAACCATGAACCTTTTATGCCGCAGAACAAATACGTGATGGATTCCTCTATGTCAGCAGAGCAAGTAAGACCTGAAGCTTCATGTAAAACTTCAAAGATGAAAGTTAACCGGATATCGCCAAAAGAACATCTAACTAATTAACTGGCTGTGATACTACTTGCGGCCCTTAGACAAATTCATCGACATAATGTGATGTCGAACTTAGAACTTCATCGATCTTTATTCATGAAAATAGAACTAAATATATTGTCTTGTTGGTGTGAAAACTAACAACAAACTCCGCTTCTGGTCAAACAGATTCTGTCTTTCATTATCATACTGATTCTTACATGATCTCTGCTACTCTGTTTCTATCTTACCTAAAAAATCATCTATTACTCATTCTATTCATCTTCTACCACTACCTCGCGCAGGAGGAGTATCTTATTTTTAAATTAAAAGAACAACTAACTAACTAACTTCATCAAAGAAAGACGTGGAAGTAAAGTATATCCCTGAATCAAGGAACAAACTTCATAAATGAATTTATGTGTTCAACCCGATTCAGAGAGAATCTAGTGCACCACTCTCTCTAGATTGACTTTCCATTAAAAAAATCTTTCCAAATCGGTTTCGGTCAAAGAGTCTTTGGCGGAGCTTCCTCAAAGTCGTGCAGGAAATGGGCTTTACTGCAAGGCCGAGATCAGCTGCGCTTGACTCGATCATTCTTCAACAACCTGTGAAACAAAAGGTATTAGACGTGCAAGAAAAGGCATATGGTACATACACGATATCTATTCATTAATCACACATTTCAAATCTACTTCACCATTCAAAAACTGTATACGATATACCAGCCATTTTCGGAATCAACAGGGCAATAAATGCAATCAAGTCAACACAATAGGCTGTAGGAATATAAAAGTGTCTTGCTACAGGATATCCCCATAAAAGGTTTCAACAAAGTTTAAACAATGATGAAATAGCAAAAATGAAGTCATTTAAAAGTTTATCATAACATCAAATTATGAGCATATTTTAGGCTCATCACTGCCCCCTACTTAGCCCAATGCTAGTCCTCCAGCATTAACTTTCCTGGTGGTTTCTCTGAAGTCAATAGTGGCTGCATGACTCTGGAATGGATGTCCAAACCTGTAATAGAATCCTCTGAAATCCTGGCACCTTTCATATCTGCGGTCTTCTAATTCACTGTTAAGATTAGTAGCCTGATGAGGATACAGGGGCCACATTAGCACAGGGGGTCTGAATGTCAGTGGCAGCCACAATTCAAATCTTGTTTGAAGTCCCAATTGAATATATCTGCTGGTTCGTTTGAGTGCAGCTATAAAGTTTAAGGGACCATGTGGTTCTGACTTCCTTAACCCAACAGTCAATTTTTCCCATCTTTTCTCAGTTCTGGTATATGCTAATCTCCAAAATGAATATTCCTGTGCCTGGAATTCATCATATACTTGCTTTCTGATGTCAAATATTATTGCTCTGGCTGAAACATTATTAATACCATATGTCAATGCAAACCAATCTTTCAGCATTGCATGTGGGTTTGAACTTTGAGAGCGTAATGGGACAGGCTCTGTTTTCTCAATTTCCTCATACGTTTCCCACTGTCTGCCATAATTCACCTCATTTGCTGCCCACGACATGAATGCTCTCAAATGAATATCACCAATATATGGAAGTGGATTCCATTCTGTTTCAAGTGGTATTAAAAATCCATGTAAATAGAATTCACACAGAGAATTCCTTAACCAATTAGGGGCTGCTTGATATGCTTCATAAAACTCTTTGGCATAATGAATTATGGGGTCTTGGTTTCTGGAAATTCTCATCAATTGAAACCATAAAAACTGTTCTTTGAGGCACAAAGCATAAACTCTGGGTGGCGGTCTGCATTCCATAATTTGACCAGTTACCTTTATCCATTTTTGCTTTTAATTCAGCAATTTCTTGTTTCTAATTTTCAATTTTCTTTTTCAATTTCTTTTTTTCTATTTGCTACAGACTTTGTTGCATATCAGTCTGGGCAATGTGTCGAAAAGTCACAGTTTACAGTGTAACTATTTCCCAATTATTTTTAACAAATTCCAGAAATTCAATTAAAAAGGTCCTCCTATACACAACAATGGCTTTACACATTGCAGGATGAAATACAACTTCATTAGGCACATTTATTTGTTCAGCCTGTTCTTGTTCTTGCTGCAGGATAAATTCTTCTTGTTGCTGCAGTGAAGAAGTCTGTGCTTCCTCTGAGAATTGCATAGCAACATTAACCAGATCATCAAGACTTGGCAACTCGTGCCCATTATGTCCTGCTTCTTTTGTCTCTACTTGTTCCTCTTCAGGAACGACCGAACTCTGAGCAGCATTCTCAGATTCATTCTGATAAACATTAAATTCAGATTCAACAGACCTTTCTGAAATTACAATTACCTCAGGTTTTGGTGAAACAGGGGAGGTCCTAAATTGTTTCCTTGTGGAAACCCTTCTTGGTATTGATGTGGCTGCAGGAGGTGTTCCGGTAGGTTTTCTTTTTCTTGTTTGTTCAGGGGGCTCTGCCCTACTAGAGGATGATGGTGAGCTAGAAATATCAATAGCTGTTGTTGTAGGAGAAACTGCTGCAGGGGAAGGTGTTACAGGAGAGGAGCATTTCCTTTTCTAAGAACGAGGGTCAGATTCTGGGGACCCTTCTGCCTTTGATTTTCCTTTCTCCCTTCTAGCGGCAGACCTAGTTTGTACCCTAGCAGAGGATTCAGCTGTGACAGCTACATGATCGTGTGCTACAGGAGTAGATGACTCTTGCCCTGTTCCACTAGTAGATGCAATTTCTTTCTTCTTTCTTTGAGGCTGTGGGGTAATTACCCTAGGGGGTTGTGGAGGTTGTAAACTCTTTTGGGCAACAAATTGTTGCTAGGAGAGAGGTGAAACGTCTCTCAAAGAGCGCTCAATAAGAAATTTAATAAGGCCATGATGAGTGACAGAGTTATCTTTCCCTTGTTGAGTTCCATGGGCACTTTGCTCTAAAAATTTTAACAAGAAATTCAGAACATTCACATCCAACCCATGCCTTATATGGCTTAATAATTTAAAATGATGCAAATGCAGATAGGAAAAACAGCCTTCATAGGTTAAATACCTCATTATATAAGTGGCATACTCTGAATATGGAAGAGGCAGTGACACTCGCTTGCATCCTTGCTTGGAGATGTCTAGAGGTCCATCAGTAGGCATCAAAAATTCAGCCCTTGCAGCTGCAGCATCTGAAGAAAAGTTTTCTCCAACAGCTGGGAGCCCGGTTACCTCAACAATTCTGTCTTCGGTTGCAACAACTGTTAGACCCCATACGGTGGCTTCCCCTTCAGAAAGTGTTCTCAAAAATTATGTCGCAGCCTCCTCATCAAAATCACTTAAACTCAGAAAATAATTTAACCATCTACAGAGGCTAAATGCTTGGACTATCTGCGGGTTTTGCAACAATAATTCATGAGCTACAGGCTCATGTTGTACCAACTGACCACCCATATTGCAGTTTTTCTAGCTGAACTCAGTTTCTTGCTGAAGATTCAAATTCTTTATTTCCTTTTCTGCTCTGGTTTTTCTCTGTCAGGCCGCCACATTTCTTTCTTTTTTCCAAAAATAAACTTTTTTAAACAAGCAGTCTTAATCGTAGTTTGCAAGAAAAAGATGCATTAAAGAAGGTCATGCAATCACGTTTGGAAAGTACCAGAAATATATTAAAAAAAATTATTTTGCAGTTATGGTAGCGGCAAAAAGACAGGCTTCAAACGATGGATTACCCCGCCCCCTACTTAAAAGATGACATGTGTCCTCACATGTACTAAAAAATATGTAGAGATTCAGGTGATAATGACTAGTACATGCATAGCAGTAATTGAATAGAATGAAATAAATCAAATATGCGATAAGAAAAGATATGGTGTACCTTTAGTAATTACACGTACGTGTGAAGAAAGATGACAGCGCTGCATGAATTGACAATTTGGAAAGATATCTTAATTAAGGTTGATGCAGACGGTTGAAGTGGATGGGTGACGTGGGCAGATGAAATGTAAACCTTTATTATGGGCATGCTTTTTGAAAATTACGGGAACGCTGCAGGAGAAAGGCTAGAGCCTTCGGCTGCAGGAAGAGTAGTGGGAGGAACCTGAATGAACTGCTTCATGAAGTCTCCCTTGGAAACTGGCTTATGGTACAGTCGGAGTTGGTGGCCATTGACGAGCAATTTGAAACGGACTGGATCAATTGTGACCAGCTGCACAGCTCCATTGTCAAACACATTTTCAACCTCATAGGGCCCAAGCCAGCGTGTTGTGAGTTTACCCTAGTTTTCTTGGTACCTGGAATCATATAACAAAGCCCAATCTCTAGCAGAAATTTTTTTGGTTTTGATGTGTTGATCATGCCATCTCTTTCTCTGCTATTGGATTACTTCTATGTGCTGGAAGGCGGCTTTTCTCATTTTGTCCAAAGCATTTAGCTGTAGGAGACGGTCCTTCTGTGCTTTGGATAAGTCCATGTTGAGTTCAAGAGCTGTCCTCAAAGTTTTATGTTCAAATTCAATGGGTAACATAGCTATTTTCCCATAGAGCAACTCAAAAGGTGTAAACCCAGTTGTTGTTTTCCATGTAGTTCTGTAAGCCCAAACTGCTTTAGGAAGTCTATTACTCTAGTATTTTTTATGAATCTGCACTGTCTTTGTGAGGATCACTTTAATTTCTCTATTTGTTACCTCCGCCTGACCATTGGCTTGAGGATGATAGGGGCTGGACTTCCTTTGTTTGATCTTATAGTCATTCATAAGTGCAGTGATCAGATTTGATGTAAACTGAGCTCCTTGATCAGTTACAAGCTCTCTAGGGACTCCAAATCTGGTGAAAATTTGTTCATACAAAAATTCAGCAACTTTGTTATCTCGGGCATTAGTCATAGCTTTTACCTCGACCCATTTTGTGACATAATCCATGCAAACTAGAATATATGACTTTCCATTTGATGGTGGATCAATTGTCCCCACAAAATCCATCCCCCATTTATCAAAAGGGGTGACTATTACCTGCAGATATAGTGGCATTTCATCTGACTTAGTTGGTCTTCCCATACGCTGGCATCTGTCACACTTCCTTATATAGGCCACAGCATCTTTGTGTAATGTTGGCCAGTAATACCCTGTTGTAAAGATTTTCATTGCTATTATTTTTGCTACAAAATGCCCTCCACATGGTTCATCATGGCAGACATGCAATATATCATAAGTCTCATCTTCTCTTACACATCTTCGCATTACTTGATCATGGCCAGTATAGAACAGACAATTGGCAATCTAGGTAAAGTTGAAACTTTTCTCTGTCAACAACTTCTTTTCTTTTGGAAAAAAATGAGCTGGTATTCTGTTTGCTGCCAGATAATTAGCAATATCTGCATACCAGGGTGTATTGCAGCAATGGAAAACAAGTGTTCATCTAAAAATCTATCATCAATGACCTCTTGTTCCTCAGTTGCAGCTGATTGAAGTCTTGATAAAAAGTTAGCTACAACATTAGCTCTTCCTGGTTTGTCAATGATTGTGATATCAAATTCTTGTAACAACAGGAGCCATCGTGCCAATCTACCAGAAATGGCAGATTTGTTCATCAGGTACTTGATTGCTGCATGGTCAGTGTGGACAAATATCTGATAACCTGTGACATAATGCCTGAATTTATTCAAAGCATATACTACTGCAAGCAATTCCTTTTCTGTAATAGTATAGTTGAGCTCAGGACCTTGAAGGTTTTTGCTGATAAAGTAGATAGCATGCTCAATTGAATTTTTTTTTTGACTTAAAACTGCTACTATACCAAAATCAGACGCATCAGCATGTATGTGAAAAGGCAGGTTCCATTTTGGACCTTGAAGAACAGGGGCTTTGGTAAGCAAGTCCTTTAGCTACAGGAAGGATTTTTCGTAGGCCTCAGTCCACTCAAATTGGGAATCCTTTGTTAACAAAGCATAAAGTGGACTGGCAATTTTACTAAAGTCTTTTATAAACCTTCTATAATACCCTGCATGACCAAGAAAACTTCTAACATCTTTTTGTTTTGCAGGAGTTTGTAAATTCTGAATAACTTCAATTTTAGCAGGGTCAACCTGAATTTCATTCTTTGAAATATGATGACCTAGAACAATACCTTCTTCCTTCATTAGAAAGCACTTTTCACTGTTTAAAGACAAATTTTGCTCTCTACACATTTTTAATACTTTTTCTAAATTCACCAGTGCTTCTTCAAATGTGACTCCATATGTAGTGAAATCATCCATATAAATCTCCATACATTCATGAGATATATCAGGAAATATACTAATTACTGCTTTCTGAAATGTTGCTGGTGCATTGCATAAGCCAAAAGGCAAGACCGAATAAGCAAATGTTCCCCATGGACAGGTAAAAGTGGTCTTGTCTTGATCTTCAGCGGCAATTTTTATCTGATTATACCCACTGTAACCATCTAAGAAGGAAAAATATTTTTTACCAGACAGAGAATCTAGTACTTGGTCTACAAAAGGTAATGGAAAATGATCTTTCTTAGTTGCATTGTTCAACTTTCTGTAATCTACACATACTCTCCATTTTCCTTCTTTCTTGGGGACAATGACTAATGGAGAAACCCATTGGCTGTCAGAAATTGGGTAAATAAAACTAGCATCAAGCAACTTTTAAAGTTCATTTTTCACTATTTCTCTAAGTGCTAGATTTACTCTTCTCTGAGGTTGTCTAACTGGTGAACAATCTTCTTTGATATATATCCTATGAGTACAGACTCCAGGATCTATTCCCTGCATGTCCCCATATTCCCATGCAAAATCTTTATGCTGTTCTTGTAGCATTTTTAATATGTCATCCTCTTGAGACTGAGACAACTTACTATTAACATTCAAACAATGATCTGGAGACAATTCTATATGCTTAATGAGATTACTCATAGAATCAATAGGTGATGTTTGTACCTCTTGTGGAAGAAAGTTATGAAAATTTGTCAGAAGTTTAGGCAATGAACTCTCAGAATCTAGCTGTTGCAGGAAAAATTGATGCTGACTGTCACTTGGATCAGATAAACTATCTGCATCAAGATTGAATTGCAGAATTTGAAAAAGCAAAGCATCTTCACTTTGAAGTTGAGAGAATGGATCATTTTGAAGCATCATCAATTGAGCCAAAGAATTGGCTTCTTCAGTTTCTTCTCCCACATCTGGCCAAATAGGTTGGGACAAATCTAGTTGAGGTTTAGCAGGCGGATACAAAGCCAATTTCTTTGTGGACTGCCCATTAGAAATGGTCATATCTCTAGAACAACATCCTATAAAAGCATCAGCAGTTGCTAACCATGGCCTACCAAGGATAACTGGATACCCTCCTAAAGTTGCCTTAACTGATAATATTGTAAAATCAGTAGGATACTCCCAAGATTCAAGAGTGACAATTACATCTTCTATCATCCCATCAGGTTTGACTATGGAGCTGTCTGCAAGCTGCAGAACTGTGGGTGTAGACCTAATATTTGAAATATTCAAGGAGTCCATAGTATGCTTTGTCATTACATTAATGGCAGCTCCTAAATCAATCAAAACATTTTTTACAACTTGGCCATTTATATGTATCTGTACTACAGGGCTTCCAGGGTCAATATACTTTGGAATGACTACATTTCTCAACATTATATCAGCCAATTTCCCTAAGATATGAATTGTTTGGGGATCCTTTTTCTTTCGTCCAGGCTTCTTCAAACAGGCTTCTTTAATAGCTTTTCCAAAAATAGGAACATCTTTAATAGCCTGAAACAAAAGGATTTGAATTTGCACATTTTTGAGCTGATCTAGAATATCAAAAGTGGGTTCTTCCATGAGTTTAGATTCAGTACTTTGTAACCTCTGAGGAAAAGGTGGTTTATCTTGTCTCTACATAATAGGTTCCATAGAAACTGTATCGGGTATAGGTATGTGCTCAGTGGAAACAACAGGTGCATTAGATTCTTCAAGGGGTGAATCAGATATTTCTGTAATCAGAGGTGGTTTGGGAGCAAGTAAAGTAGTTCCAGACCTCAGATGGATGTCATTAACATTTAAGGCATAAGCTTGATATTGGTTGGCTTCAGAAATATACACAGGCTGTTGAAGCTGCTGCTGTTGCTTATTATTAGGATTAGGCAACGGCTGGGTAGGCATAGGCATTTGCTTTGGAGGTCCAGGATTTGTGGTAGTTGCTGCAGGAGGCGGCATAAGGGCCTGTTGTTGTGGCTGTGGAGGCTGCAAGAAGCCAGGAGACTGGTTTTGCCATTATTGAGGACCTCTCCATTGAGAATTTTGTTGCCAATTTCCTGAAGGTGGGGTCCATTGACCTTGTGGCTGCTGCCAACCTCCTTGAGGAGATTGCCACTATGGGGTTTGATAATTAGACCAATTTGGTTGAGGCAGATTCCATGGTGGTGGTGGTCCATATGCTTGTTGCCATTGGTTATTATAGCCAGAATAGGGATTACCAAAATTTAAAGGGTCTTGAGGCATACCTTGCCTTTGGGCCCATGGTCTCCTTTGTGCAACAAAGAACACTTGATCATCATCACCTTCCACTAGTTTGAAATCAGTAGGCAGTTGTCTGGCTTCCAGATTAGCCACCATCTTGCATCTGCAATCACGCTTCTTTTGTCTACAGTAGGGACAGAACTCAGCCAAAGCTACCTCAGCTTCTGCATGTTTTTTTGCATAGCAATTGTGTAGCCATATTATTAATGATGTCCTGCTTGAAATCAGATAGCAGATTTGTGATCTCCATTCGGGAAACTCCACCAGAAGAAGACTTCCCCACTGAAGCATGATGACCTCGACCTTTCTTAACTATTGCTCGAGAGTAGTTAAGGCATATCTTCTGTATATCATCCCAAGGCAGTTGAGTTATATCACCTCCTCCCATTAGGTCCAGGGCGTCAATACAGGCATCACTGATTCCCCTTAGAAAGAGTAGTTTCTGAGAGTCCTCGTTAAGAGTATGGTTTGAGTTCTTTTTAATGAAAACAAAAACCTTGAAATATAATCTTCCAGACTTTCATCCTCCTTCTGCTGAATTTAGAATATGTCATCACCTTTGTTGGCACTCTTACAATATTCCTTATATTTTTCAAGGAATTTCGTCTGCATGGCTGCCCAACTATTTACAACGGCTCTTCCCAGACTCATGAACCATTTGAGAGCTCCCTCCTTCAAAGTGGAAGGAAATAGCTTCAGTTTATGAGTGTCGGTGTTGTAGTCATAACTGCGACAGAGGACATCAAATTCAAACAGAAAGGTTTCTGGGTCTTCTGTGACAGGCCATAAAACTTTGGAAGCAAGGAAGAGGGATGTTTTTAAGATTATCAGTATCTTGTTGGGGAACAATGGGAAACTCAAATGCAGGAGGTGGATTATTAGGTGGATTATTTGCCATGTCTGGGTGCTGGAATAGCAGAGCAAATGGATTTTCCTCAGGTTCATTATCAGCTGGGTCAAATGGTAGTTCAATAAATAGATTTTCAGGGAGGAACCTTCCCAATGTGTCTCTTCTTCTTCTATGCATGCAATATGGTGAGTAACGGCTTGAAAGATTTTGAAATTTTTTGACTAACAAACTAAACTAATGCTGAAAATGACTTTGTCAAACTCCTAGTTAGACACCATCCCCGGCAACGGTGCCAAAAATGGCTCACACTCACAAAAGGATATGAATATCATAGTGAAACTTTCCTGGGAATTGGACATTCCGACAGGTGACTAATATCTTTCTGTGGACGTTCATTTACTTGTCAAACCAGGGAACGTAGACTTTAAATGGCGCAGCAAAATATATGCATTAGGAATTTGTTTTGGTCAAATCTTAGCAAAAATACATACTGGAAAGAAATTCTATCTAAGCTACAGAATGGTAATGCAGAATTCTTTAACTCAACTATGCTTGATTAAAACAAAAACTGTAATAGCTACGATCGGGCAATAAACCATGAACCGGCCTTTATGCTACAGAATAGTCACAGTGGATGGACTTCTATGCCGTAGGAGCAAGTAAGACTGAGTTTGCGTAAAAACTTCAAAATATGAAAGCTAACTGGATATCAGAGAAAAGAACATCTAACTAATTAACTACAGATACTTACTTAAGTGGGCCCCTTAGCAAGCATCTACCGACATACGTATGCTGAACTCGAACTTCATCGATCTTTATTCATGAAAATAGAACGAAATACATTGTCTTGTTGGTGTGAAAACTAACAACAAAACGGTCAAACGATTTGTCTTTCATTATCATACTGATTCTTACATGATCTCTGCTACTCTGTTTCTATCTTACCTAAAAAATCATCTATTACTCATTCTATTCATCTTCTACCACTACCTCGCGCAGGAGGAGTATCTTATTTTTAAATTAAAAGAACAACTAACTAACTAACTTCATCAAAGAAAGACGTGGAAGTAAAGTATATCCCTGAATCAAGGAACAAACTTCATAAATGAATTTATGTGTTCAACCCGATTCAGAGAGAATCTAGTGCTCCACTCTCTCTAGATTGACTTTCCATTAAAAAAATCTTTTCAAATCAGTTTCGGTCAAAGAGTCTTTGGCGGAGCTTCCTCAAAGTCGTGTAGGAAATGGGATTTACTGCAAGGCCGAGATCAGCTGTGCTTGACTCGATCATTCTTCAACAACCTGCAAAACAAAAGGTAACAGATGTGCAAGAAAATGCATATGGTACATACACGATATCTATTCATTAATCACACATTTCAAATCTACTTCACCATTCAAAAACTGTATACGATATACCAGCCATTTTCGGGAGTCAACAGGGCAATAAATGCAATCAAGTCAACGCAATAGGCTGTAGGAATATAAAAGTGTCTTGCTACAGGATATCCCCATAAAAGGTTTCAACAAAGTTTAAACAGTCATGAAATAGCAAAAATGAAGTCATTTAAAAGTTTATCATAACATTAAATTATGAGCATATTTTAGGCTCATCATTGGGGTCTTGATGATCCCTCTTGATCATTTTCATTCCATCTTGCTAATGTAAGTACATTTGAACCCTCCCCTCAATGTTCATGGCTACTTTAGTGTAAGTTTGAAGCAGATTCATCCTCTCACTAAAGTGGGGGTAAATGTGCCATAGAAAAATGGTCCCTTATCATTTTTATTGTCTTATAGGTTTTGTTTTTGTTGGTGTAATTAATTAATTATTACACAAGCATAAGTTAACTTACATCTTGCATTTAATTAATTAAGTCCTAGGTTGCATTATTAGATAA
The DNA here is from genome assembly GCA_007258455.2 of Sequoia sempervirens. Taxonomy (NCBI): domain Eukaryota; kingdom Viridiplantae; phylum Streptophyta; class Pinopsida; order Cupressales; family Cupressaceae; genus Sequoia; species Sequoia sempervirens. The sequence goes on along the minus strand of VDFB02193867.1, from coordinate 566,490,696 downwards.
ATCATTTAGTAAATAAATGGGATAATATTCCCTTCCTTGTTTGGTGGGATAAAATTCCTTCTAGAAGATGAGTTGCCCTTCTATAACTTATCTCAACATTTAATAATCATCTAGATAGGGTTCACATGTTGTCACATGTTGGATCAAGACACATGGCAACATCTTATGCATCTTAGGTTTTCTCTCATGCCTATATAAGCAGGCATCTTGTACATTTGTAATCATGTCATATTCAATTTGGCATCCTTGCATCTTAATGATAGCATGATTTTTCTACCATTTCTCTCTTATGGAAGTGTTTTGTCTTGCAGGTGATTCTTGGGGGTTTGAGGAGTTCACCTAAACTCCTACATGGTATCAGAGCTTCAGTGCTACAGACTGCTTCTCAAATATGAGAGATCATTTTTTGGCATGAAGGTCTTGTTGGATGCAAGCAGTCGTTTTTCATTTTTGCTTCAAAAATCTAGCTTCCACTCAGTTCCAGGAAAAATGATTTCTAGGTTTTGTATCCAGGGTTAAAATATGAACTAGGTATCTTTCCAATTTTTGATATCTTGTACGGATTTGGAGAAAATCGTAGTACAAAAATTGGTGCGCGTCATTTTTCTCTTGGCTGAAGGTTTAAAATTTTTATTTTTTCATCTTCTGCTTGCTAGATCAAAAAATGATTTCTAGGTTTTATTCTTAGCTTCAAAATATTTCTAGGTTTCTTTTTTTGTCCACTCATTATGAACAAATTTTGCAAAAATTAAATCAGAAGTAAACTTTTTTTGCTAGAAAACCCATTTCCTGCAAGCTAAATTCAGTTTTTTTGAAAAAATCATAACTTTTGGCCATGGTGTTAGATTTTCACAAATGAGATATCATCAGAAAGTTGGTTTCAACCTCTACACAGATTGGAGGTTATTTTTAATCATGGAGGTAGATGTGAACATTGGTTTGTGCAAGCACTTAGTTTTGTTTTCATGCACTACGTTTACATTTTCTCTGTAGTTTATGCATGTTTTACATTCTCTCCTTTTGCAATCATTGGGTATTGTAATAAATAAACTGATATAAAGCTCCATCAAGGGGGGTTCTTGCATCCATATTTCATGTTGGTGACAACTTGCATGAGTTTGTCTAGTTTCTTGTTGTCTCCTTTTAGCTTCTTTCTTGTTTAGCTGGACACATCTTTGGTTTGCTTTGGTTCACACTTCACATTGGGATTTTATAGTTCTTGATCTGCATTGGTTCAGATCTTTCTTATTTGAGGGCCATATTTTTATGGTTAATGTTCTAGAATCTTGATGGTACTCGTCCTATGGGTAGTTTTAGTTTCAGTTTGGCATTGGCTTCGCGAGACACAACTTTCTGATTTGTCATCATTATGGGTCCATTCATCATTTTCATCTACTATTTCTTCATAGATTCTAGGTTTGATCCAGTATGTGAGTTTCTAGTGTTCCTTGGCATCAAGTCTATTGTTGCATTATTATGATTCCACTATGGTTTCTTGTAAACAGAGGTATCTTTCCTTGCTTGCTGAATTAAGGATTCTAGTATTACTCCATCAGAGTTCTTCCAGTGCTTCTTTGCAGTAGGTCATCTTATTGAAGGGGGTTTTTTCCACTGGGTTTTTTTCTCTTTCTCTTTCATTGCATTTGTAAATGAGTACCTGATCGGGCCTTGTTGCTGGGACTCATCTTTGCATAATAATCTGCTTCTCCCTAAATTGCACTTATGGGGGGTTGTTGGTGTAATTAATTAATTATTACACTAGCATAAGTTAACTTAGGTCTTGCATTTAATTAATTAAGTCCTAGGTTACATTATTAGATAAATCATTTAATAAATAAATGGGATAATATTCCCTTGTTTGGTGGGATAAGATTCCTTCTAAAAGATGAGTTGTCCTTCTAGAACTTATCTCAACATTTAATAATCATCTAGATAGGGTTCACATATTGTCACATGTTGTTAGATCAAGATACATGGCAACATCTCATGCATCTTAGGTTTTCTCTCATGCCTATATAATCAAGCATCTTGTACATTTGTAATCATGTCATATTCAATTTGGCATCCTTGCATCTTAATGATAGCATGATTTTTCTGCCATTTCTCTCTTGTGGAAGTTTTTGTCTTGCAGGTGATTCTAGGGGGTTTGAGGAGTTCACCTAAACTCCTATAGTTTCATGGTGTTGGAACTATGTTGCTTTGATTTTATGTTGTATCATGGCTTGAACATGCTTATTTAGGTACTAAAATTTAAACAACAATGTCTTGTTAAGGTGTTGTGAAGTATTGTAAGACATTTCTACATTCTTCTAGACTCTATTTAATGCAATTCACCTAAAAACCACATTTTCACTCATCAATAAGCCCTATTTTGAAGTGTTGTAAAGTCTTGTAACAAGCTTTCACACTCTTCTAGGTATATTTTCACTATTTACACCCTTCTCATGCTTTATTTGGTCTCTTTATGCCCTCATAAGTTGTAATTAAGTGTATTTTTGCATATTATCCTGAGAAACAACATTAAATTCAACTTTTTTTCTGACACATGTTCTTAGGTCCTAGGTGGGACCCATTCGCCATGGGTAGCGAATGACTCCCCCTTCGCCCCAAATTCAAAATATTTCAAATTTCCTTTTGGGAGTTTATTCAAAATCACTTGGTGTCGGCCTATCATGAGGTATGAATAGATACTAAGGCACAAGAATTGTATAAATAAGTGATTTTCACCCCATTTTAGGTCCTCCAACATTCACATATCATATTCAAGCATTTTCAAGCATTCAAGCATTTTACATCAACAATTCAAACACTTTTCAAGCACTTTGAAGCAACTATTGACATTACTTTAATTTTGCATTATCAAGAGTTAGGTGAGTTGATAGAATTTGCATGTTATTAGTTTATCTTTCTCTTTCATTACATTGTCTTTTCAAGGGTTTAATTACCAAAAGTGGGGTTTGACTAAGTCAAACCCCTATTCACTAACCCCTAATCATTTTTCCCCTTTTACTTATTTGTTTGCAGCCCTTTGTTTGTAGACTTGACAGGTTATTAGGTGTTGAAGAGTGATTTTTAAGTCAACTAGGTGCTTCAAGTCAAATTGAGTCAAAATGAAGCTTGGAGAGAGTTATTTGTCCATTTTATTCAGATTTGACTTCGATAACCTGACAAGCAGACATTCTCGGATCTGGTGTTGCAAAGTTGTATCTTATTTTTAAAAAAAAATTGCGAGAGGAATGATTCGCTACCTATGATGAATGAGTCCCACCTTAGGATTGAAAACTTGAGCTTTGTCAAATTTTAGATCCTGACAGACAAAAATCAACTCCCGACAGTTTTTCACCAATAGGTGGACTGATTCTCCACCCTAGGCGAATGAGTCCCACTATGAAAAAATAGTCAATTTCACCAACATCCAGAACACTCCAGAAAGCTCACATTTCACCTAGGTGCACTCAAATTCATCCCTGTACTTTCTGTTATGAATAATTTCTTCATTTAGATAGTTTTTTTCATATCACAATGTGTTTTCAAGCATAGTTGTAATTGCACTTTTGCATTCATTTTTCAGTCACCTAGATTAATCTATTGCATTTAGTTAATTTCATTTACATCACATCATATCACACACATCCTAATTTGAGTGATACATAAGTATTTTTGGACCCTATCTCTCTCCTTTTAGGTGAAAAACCCTAGAAGTGCAAGAGAAACTCCATATGGTCCCAAAAATGTATGTTTCATTTACCTATCACCATTTGAGGAAATTGGACACTATTCCTAATAAGAAAAATGCCGATGCTTGGAATCACTGATGTAGTTTCTTAGAACCTTCAAGTATGCTCTGATAGCCATAGTGTGACCGAATTTATCTTCAACATTACTTTAAGAGAAATAATTCTTAAGAGATGAGGATTTTTCCTTAATTTTAAACAAGGACAATGTTCTAGTGGAGATAATTAGTGTTGCTAAATGAACTAATAAAAAAACTAGACTTGTGCTATAATAATATGTACTATATCAGATATCCAATGATGATGAAGGGACATCCATCAAAGCATAACAATAGGGAATTTTTTCCTATGAACATGTGGATCATATATGAATATAGGCAGAGTATTTCCAACAACACCTCCTTTTTAGTTGAATCCTATAAATGCTGCAACTTATGTTCTTCTCTAAAACATCTTGTGTAGAAGTGGACAGGTGTGGTGAGATTCAAATAGTAAAGAGATTGATGAAGAAAGAGGAATTAAAAAGATACCTTGGTGTAGTTGGTTTGGAGGCCTTAAAATGGTACTTGCTTTTGTGTAGGAAATATAACACATCCACAAACATGGGAGATCTGTGTAGAAATAGAGAAATTGGCTTGAAAAAAGAAGACAACAAAGTATTTCCAGATTCAAGAATCTTACTTAATAATGTGGAAAAGAAGAAAAAGGAATCATTTGTCTACCACCATAGTGAAAAGTAGGCAATAGCATTTGGTTTGTTAAACATGGCCCTTGGCACAACTATTAGAGTTGTTAAGAACCTCTATGTATACTCAGATTTCTGTGCTGCTTCTAAATTCATCTCCAAGATTGTATCAAGAGACATTGTTCTGAGAGATGTTAACCATTTCCATCACTTTAAACACGTTCAATGTTCTTATGAAGAATACTCATGACACTAAAGGAAGCAATCACAAAAGGTGGAAGATTTTATGAGCACAAGCATAAACACTTATTAATACATAATCAAAAGTTAAGCACAAAATATGTAAATCGAATAAAAACTGTGGCATATTGGTTATAATATCACATTCAAGAATATCTAATTTGAATGAGCAGGGAAGAATCTTTTTCCAAACTTCTAATAAGATTTAATGAGGTCACTACATTCTGTCTTCAATAAATTTTTCAAGCTTAAACATTCTACCACCCAAATAAAGGAATCGAGGTTTCCTAAGTTTAATTAAGACGCATTTGTAGAAGGTTTTAAGCCATGATCTAAGCATTTTAAATCTTCAAGTAATGAAATACATATGTTTCAGGATGAAATCTCATAGGGAAATATGAGGGCCTGATTTCTGGTAAAACCTGAAGGAGAACTAAATGTGGGTAAAAGGGTTATTCAAGCAATGATTAATCTAAAAATTTACTTTGATAGAGTTCACCAGGACTGCATAGGTTCTAATCTAATCATTATGTGTTCACTTATATATAAAAGTCATGAAATTCCTTTACATAATAGATGCATAAGTTAAGGAATTGACCTCTAATTAAATCAACCATTCATGAATTAAAGCTAGTGATAATTGGGGTTTACTTGTTTCACATTTATTCAGTCATGAATATTGAAGTCAAATGACTATTACTTACCTAGAATTCCTACGATGTGTCTGGATACTTTTTCATATACCTCCCCCTTCTCTTGATGCCATCTGTGTCTTTTTGTTCCCGCTCTCCTACACTCTGATTCACCATCTTTTTCCCGAGGTCCCAACTATGCAGTCCTCTGTCCAGGCCAACGGATGTCAATAATTTTAAGTAGAAATCAGGAGTTCAATTGAAAGCCACCAGGACCAAACCCTTTCCTTGAGATCAGGAAGAGGAAATATTGGATACAAGTGAACGAAGGAAGTGGTTGAAAAGAGAGGGGACTACAATTGAATTTGCATTAGCATCATGTATAAGGAGAACTAGTGCAAGCTCTCCCTAAGCATACCATCTCTCAATCTTCTACATGTGGAATCCACCATTATGATGAGAAGTAATCAATTTTTCTCAAACACCCCCTAACAAAGGAAAATGACTTAGGCTCCATCAAGAGACAGTTACAAGGAGTATATTCCAAAATTAGTTTTCATGACATGCGAATAGGGAGAGGGATCCATCTGAGTGGAGGCACATGCAAGCATAGTTTACTATTGATGACTATTTCTGTAACACCTACCATTACTTATGCAAAGAATTAAATTTTGTTTATTTGCTTCTATTTCCCTTAGTTACAATTATTTACTTTTACAATATTTATTACTTAGGGAAATAGTTGGGTAATTATTTATTTTATTTATATATTTGTGTCGTATATAATTTATTATATTTTATTCTTTTGTTAAGTTCTTAATTTATCTTATACCATGGCTTTTAATAAATTAATTTATATTAATGCAACAAATAATTCCCCAAGCATAAATCAGACAATACTAATAAGGTGAATTCACAGAGGGGCATTACAACACTTCTTAACGGAAACCCGAATCTAAATCTCCAAAAAAGTCTGCAAAATAGTTTAAAATTTGTTGTCTAATGGGGGGTTTGCGTTGGTCAAACCCCTAATTTGGTAGTTAAACCTTAAATAGATAAAATTTGCATAAAACCCTAGCTCTAAGTGTGTCTAAGATTAGGAAAATCTGAAGTAAGACAAAACCCTATTCTAATGTGCAAGAAAAAGATAAGTAAATGCGATTTGAATGATGTGAGACTTCAATCCAAGAAACCCTACAACATTTCAAATGAATGTAAATGACATGCAAACCTTAAATCTGAAGATAGAGAGAAAATGGAAGATGGAATTACTTTGAAAACAATTCATAAGGTGTGATTTGATGGCTAGTTGCATCTCCTCAACCTAGATTTCTCCATGATTCTCCATAGGCACCCATGATCAACTCTTTGCAATGTTGGGTCTTGAATGAGAAGTGAGCTTGAAGACCTAAAAAAACCCTATGTTGCTGTCCAAAAGCTTCAACTTTGTTGTAGAAATGCTAATGAAACTTCTTGTGGAAGATTCTCAACACTTGACTTTTGAATTTTATTTTTAAAAATGACTAGGAGATGTGAAAAATGAACTAAAATGTGTATTTATAAGCATCAATACCTAATTTTCCCATTATTTAGACCTAAGAGGCTAACATCCATTGAAAAATTGAATTAAGTCAGTGAAATTCCCACTCAAAATTGAAATTTTTCCCAAAAGGGACTTATTCGCCACCCTTGGCGAATGGGTCTCACACCAAAGGTGGCGAATGGGTCCCACTTGTGGCTTTTGGACTTGGGTTTTTGAGATATGAATGAATTAAGTATTATTTGTTAGGATTTATATGATTTTAAGTGAAATGGGCCTCTAGATAAATAATAATGGGTCTTAGTGGCCTATAAATGTTGTTTTGAAGAATGATTAATGCAAGGGTACTCAAAAGTAGGTCTAAATTAAGCATGAAATTATCTCTTTTTCCAAGAGCGTCCAATTTTCTATGCCACATTTAGCCCCCACTTGAGCAACCATATGAATCTACGTCCATATGCAAACTAAAGGACTCTAAAAAGTACACTTTATTATGTAAAAGGATACTTATTTGGATGATGGGAGAATGAAGCCCCTAGTGTAATTATCTGTAAAATCACAACATTATTATCCACATTCTGCAACACAAATTCGTCACTTGTTTAGAAATCCTTTTATCTAACTTCTAGAGATTGAATTCAAGGGTAGATGTATGCCCTCCCTTGATTATGCTCGCTTTATGGAGGTCGAATCAAGGTAGAAATATAGGCACATCAAAGAAGGAACAATCATATCGTAGGGAATTTACAAATACCATGCCACATAATGATAGACAATTGATGATGCTAAGTGTGGAATCACAATTCCAATGCATCAAACAACATCAAAAATGGAGTTCCCTAGCTCCCATTATGTTGTTTTGAAGAAAAAGTACTCTTAAGAGAGAAAATAACCCTATTTTAATGCATAAGAGTACAAAAGGAATGAAAATAGGTTAAAAGAGGTAATGGAGAGTAATTGGTCACTTACTATTACATTTTACCTTCATGTACCTTGAGAGCGACGAGTGAGATGAGAAGATGCCTAGTAGACAGGATTACATGCCTTCACGATTGGATGTGTTGCGAGAGCAGGTGGCACATGGTGAGCTATATCATGAGGTGAGTTGATTCTGTGAGCTTCGCTTAGTGATTTTTAATGCATTTATAAGTTAATTTAGGATCTTGTAAAAAAAGTTCGCAAAGTGTCCGCTTTCTTTGCAAAGTGTCCCATTTGCTCACAAAGTGTCCCTTTTGTTCGCAAAGTATCCCATTTGTTCGCAAAGTGTCCCATTTCTTTGCAAAGTGTCCTAGAATGGTTCTAAAGTGTCTAGGGCCTTTAGAAAAGAAAAATAGAAGAACATTAGCATACTTTCATGATGAATAATGTAAAAATTAAAGATATTAGATGAATTTTTAGAGTATATTGTTGTGATTTTGATAGGTACCCACTCAGTCGCGATAGCAGCTAGTTAAGATTTTTGAGAGAACTAGCCCCAATAGTTTTAGCAGAGGAGATAGAGCATCTTCAAGTGGTAGGAATCTATTGGGAATACTTGATGCCTCCCATGAGATACCATGATGCCATGTTGATGGCTTTGGGCGAGTGCTAGGATGCCGATACATGTACATTTCACCTCCCGACTAGGGAGATAACCATTACCTTAGAGGATGTACACCATATTATTCGAGTTCCTATTCAAGGAGAAGGAGTTCACTTTCAAGGATATCGGTCATTTCATGAGCAGAAGGTTGACATGCAGTACTGGCTTAGCAGACCAGTTCATGATGAGCATGTAAGGGCACAAATTGAGCTATTGATGCTAATATATTCATGAGCCCCAATAGTGAGATAGATTATGATGCACACAGTGGCATTGGTACTCAATCTATATGGATGAGTGACACACCTTCATGGAGGGTTAGTTCACTTGATTTGTCAGATGACAGAGTATAGGATGGTCTACCCTTGGGGACATTGTATCCTGGCACATCTGTATTATGATCTGGGTCAAATTTGTTTTTGGGAGATAGACAATATGGTGCACTACATGCTTCTATAGGTGTGGTGCCTTGAGCATATTACATGCACTAGGCCTATCGGTTTCCCATGTGCTATAGCTGCAAGGTATCCATGAGCCTTCAACTATCCTTTATGACACTTCTGGTAGTATGGAGACTTGCATTTTTGGAGAGTGAGATTGGACCAGCCAGAGGAGGATGAGATCCTTTGGAGACCTTATCTATTGATACTACAGTGGTTAGATCCCACAAGTCAGTTGAGGAGAATGTAGGTAGATAGATTTTTGACTGGTCGACATGACTATCTAGTACATCCATTTTATTATGGGGTAAAAGCACAAAGCTGTGTCACACTTTCGGCCAAATAAATAGTTTCGAGTGAAATATTTTCAGTTGGAAAGGTTTCGCCCGACTTGGTTTCAACCGAAACCATGTGGCCTATTACGTGGCACATCGGTTTCAGTCGAATAAGTTTCGCCCGAATCCATAAAAATCAAAATTTTCCTTTTCCCGCTTTAAAAATGCCTTTAAAATTGGATTTTTTAATGTGTGGGGTTTCTATAGAAAGGGTTTCGGTAGAAACAGTTTCTATAGAAAGGGTTTCGGTCGAAACCCTTTCTATAGAAACTATTTCTACCGAAACTATCTATGTGGCATCCTAGTTGGTAGCCAACTCAGCTTTTTTCAGAATTTTCTAAAACTTTCAACTTTAGCTAAGTATTTCTTTAGTCAGAATAATTTTTTTGCAAAAAAAAAAAACCCTTTTGTAGAGCTCTGAGTGGAGAATCCAAATATATAATTTTAAAAAAAATTATTAGTTTTAATATATTTTATTTTTAAAATAATGCAAGTAGGTTTTCAAAATGAAAAAAAAAGTTCATTACAAATTAAAAACAAGATGGTAAAACTTATTAAAAAAAAAAAAAATCTTATATGGGGAACAAGAGGAGAGAGTCTTCTTCAAAAGGGTATAATTTTTTTTTTTGAAAATAATTTAAAAATTTGAAAATAGTTGACGGCCCGTGAAAACTATCAAATTTTGACATGTTTGACTTTAAAACGTTATTACAAGAAAAATATACATCAAAATTTGATTTTTCTTTTTCCTTGCACAAGATATTGAAATTACCTATTTGGAGAAAAAAAATTTAGGGAGAAATGAAGTTTTTTTCAATTTGTTTCTTGACGGCCCGTGAAGTCACTCTTTTCTGAAATTTTCAGCATTCCAAAATTTGTCCTTAAATTGATAAAAACATAATGAATTTTTTTTTTTAAAATTTTAAAAAAATTACAACAATAAACTTCATCGAAAGTTCTACATTTTATTAGTTTACACCATTTTGAAATTCAAAACATAAAGACCACTTTTATGTGGTCGAAGTTCAGAATTCTTTTTGTTGTTGGCCGATTCCTTTATAAAGTGTGACATAGGTTTGTGCTTTTACCCTATGGTCAATTCATGTGATAGTTTGGGCAGGTGCAGACACCATCGAGGGTGTGCCCCTTTATCAGGAGATCAACACGGAATGCCCGAAGGCCAGGTGATACCGTATGACTCATTATAGACCATGCTATTCAGAGTGACTCTGATGATTCAGATCATGATCGACCACCAATCTCTGATGCTGATGACATTGATAACATAGATGAGCATGAGGAGTGGTGGTCAGTGAGATGACTAGCTCCTATATTTCTGATGGATGTCCCTATAGGTGATGTAAAACAAGTGCTAGATGAGGGAGATGAGGCAAAGGATAGGGCCGAGGAGGTATGATACAGGGTTGTAGATATATTCACTAATGTTATAGATGGTGAGTATGATGAGGATGTCAATCCTTACTATGATGGCTAGGAAAGAGGAGATGAGGATGAGGATGAGATACCCCTGAGTGAGAGTGATGAGGTAGTAGCTAGAGATCGACACGAGTATGGAGATCCCTCTCCCATCCGTATGACAAGGTCTTGAGTAGTGGCTCTAGTAGGCACTAGTACTCACAGTCATGGAGAGGCTAGCCCATCCTCCATGCCCCTACATAGGATGATATTTATATTGTCCAACCTATTGGAGATATAGGTGATGATATTTGATTTTATGCATGTACTTTAGTGCTTATATATATATATCATGATGATGTGTATTGATTGTGTATTATTTCTACCTTGCAGGAGTGACAAGATACTGATGAGAGTTCTACCATCAGGCGGCCATAGAGATAGTGTTGACATCCATTGATGAGGAGGAGATGGATCCTGATTATGTGCCCCCACCAATCATGGAGGAGGATCAAGAGTTACTTAGACCATTTGTGAGGCTACGGGTAGTGTATGAGAGCATGAGGAGACGACTCCATCAAGCTAAGACTACAGGGCAGTCATCCCAAACTCTAGTAGAGGTGGAGAGACTTTAGAAAAGGTATCATGGCTATAGGTGGAGAGGGGATCAAATAGTGGAGGAGCGTGATGTGGCCCTTGGGTGGATACATGGCTTATAGTTTGCACTTAGGGTCAGTGGATCATGGTCATGATCACATATGACCGTCACCCAACGTCCTGGTACTAGATCTTGAGCACCAGAACCTGAGGGATCTAGTTCTCACAAACCTTGGTGATATTGTATATTGTGATGAGATGTACATAAAAGTTTGGATATAGATATATATGAGATTTTGATGTGTTACTTTTTGGTATAATGTGTTTGAATGTTAAATGGAAATGTGATTAATTAAATATCTTTCATAAAATTATTTAATTAATGTCTACATGATTTAACATGATTAATGTGATCTAATGTAAAACATATTTTAGTTTCGCTTTAGCTACAACATTGTTATTTTGATAAGGGTATGTTAAATTAAATACACCTATAATTCATAAGGATTGAATTCAACTTAACATGAGGGTGAATAGTATGAAGCCTAAAGTAATTATAAAAATAAATTAAATAATCATCTTAGTGTTCAAGACATGCACATGATCCTTTGTTGAGAATGAAGCAATGTGAAAGTATTTAGGATGTAACAAAATAACTTTAGAAAACACTTCTTTATCATTCATACTATTCAAAGAGACTAGAGATAATACTGACATAGATGGACAACATTAATAGGTTCCTTAAGGGGTGTTCCATCGATCTCTATCAATACGTAAGTGCTAGACCCATAACTGGTATCAATTATGTAAGGTCCTAACCAATTAGGACTAAATTTACCTTTGTCTTCATTGTCAACATGAGCATTGCATTGGTTCTCATAGAGAACAAAATCACCCTTACTAAATGTATGAGGAATGACCTGAGTATTGTGTTTTCATTGCAATTGTTTAATGTAAGCCTGGAGAAGCTCAAGAGCATTGATGCACTTTTCGTTGAGCATCTCAAGTTGGTGTAATCTTTGTTCTTTATAAGTGGTATCATCAATAAGGTCTTGAAGAGTAATTCGTAGTGTAGGAATTTCTAATTCCAATGGCATGATCGCTTCGATACCATAAACAAGATTATAGGGTGTAGTTCCCATGGATAATCTAACACTTGTTCGATAAGACCAAAGCACATAATGTAACTACATATGCCAATCCTTATTAAGTTTGTTAACAATTTTCTTTAGGATTTGTTTGAGAATCTTATTATTGCTTTCAACTTGTCCATTGGATTGCAGATAGTATGGTGTGGAAAATTGATGTTGAATGTTGAATGTTTCAAGAAATTTCTTTATGTCATTATTCTTAAATGTGATTCCATTGTTTGAAACTATTGTGGAAGGAAGTCCAAAGCGAGCAATTATGTGTTCCAATATGAAATGACAAATTACTTCAGCACTCGTAGATAAAACATGAATAGCTTCCACCCATTTTGTGAAATAGTCTATTGTTGTTATGATAAATGTATGTTTGACAGAGAAGGGTGGTGATATTTTTCCAATAAGATCCAATCCGCATACTAAAAATGGCCAAATAGGAATTTAGGCATGGAGCTCAAAAGTAGGGGCATGAATCAGATTGCTATGTTCTTGACATTTGTGACATTGTTTAACATAAGCAAAATAATATTTTTCCATATATATCTCCAATAGCATCCCATACGAATGAGTTTTTGCACTAATGATTGTCCTCCAAAATGACCCCCACAGGCACCAGCATGAGCCTGGTCAAGGGCTATAGTAATTTTAGAGTCCCTAAGAAACCTCAATAAGAGACCATTGAAGGATCTTCTATACAACACATCGGCGAGGATTATGTATTTAGCTGCTAGTTTGCATAAACGATTTTGAGTATTTATCATTGTGGGTTCAGGAACGGTACCATCTTTTAAATAATTATATATTGTATCATACCATTCTCGTGAGTATTCTTGAGTTATTGGTAAAACATCTTCTAATTAGGTATTAATCGAAGGTTTCATGATTGGAGGAATAATAAAGGTGAATTTTGTTGAAGGATTGTGTGGGGATATAAGAGAGCCTGCACTCGCCATTGCATCCAGATGTCGATTTTATTTTTGTGGGATGTTATCAATGGTGAATGATTCAAAATTCTCTAATAATTACATTATTAGATCCTTGTATTTTGATAATTTTTCATTTTTAGTTTGATATATTCCATTCATTTGTTTGATCACTAATTGCAAGTCACCAAAGATCTTGATATCTTTGGAACCCATGGTTAAAGTAGCCCGTAATCCAACAATTAATGCCTCATACTCAGTTCTATTATTTGTACATAGTAAATTTAATCGATACAACAAGGGAATGGGATTTCCTTTGGGCGGAATTACTACCACTCTAGCACTAGAACCTGTTCTACACTTGGATCCATCAAAATAAAATTCTCATGTTTTAATGTCTATTGTCAAGACACAGTCATTAGGAAAAGAATCATGAGTAGGTAAAGTGAGAGGAGAAGGGGCATCAGCTAAGTGATCGGTCAAGGCTTGTTAGTTAACAACATCACCCATTTAGCTAAGCATCCCGATAGATATCTTTTATTAAAAAGATGTTTAAGAGGATCAAATTTTGTTATGACTTGTATTTCCACATTGAGTAAATAATGTCACAACTTACTAGTGGAAAATACAAGTGTCAAGCATTATTTTTCAATTGGTGTGTAATAGGTTTCATAAGCGATTAAAGTTCTACTGATTTAATAGACAGGATGTTCTTTTCTAATATCATTTGGTTGAGCCAACAATGCTACAAGAGCATGGGCTGATGCAACTATGTAAAGGATAAATGGTTTGTTTGGCATAGTGGGTTGTAAAATAGGTGGAGTTGCAAGATATTCCTTTAAACTCTCAAAATTCTATTTACAATCCTCATTCCAAGCAAAAGGTACATCCATTTTGAGAAGGTGTGTGAAGGGTAATGTGCACAATTGAGAAATGTTCTTAGGAGGTGGTATGTTAATAATGGCATCATTTTTATTTGTCCACCTCAATGCCTCTGTGAGATATGATAAACCCTAAAAAATTTCCACTATCTACGCCAAAGACACACTTTTTTGAATTTAGTCACATGTTATATTTACATATGCGTTCAATGATCTTTTGAAGGACATTTACATTGTATTGTCTTGTTAAGGATTTAGAAAGGATGTCATCAACATAATCTTCCAAAATTTTATGTATGTAATCGTGAAATATCAATGTCATTACTCATTGATAAGTTGTGCTAACATTCTTTAATCCAAAAGGCATCATAACCTAGCAAAACGTTCCCCAAACAGTTGTAAATGCAGTTTTGTATTGATCTTGTGGGTTGATAAAGATTTGATTATAATGAGAAAATCCATCCATGAATGACACCAAAGCATGTCCAACAGTTGAATCCACGATCATGTCAATATTAGGAAGTGGAAAATCATCATTTAAAGAGGCTTTATTCAAGTCACAAAATTTGGTACATATCTGAATACAATTGTCAGGTTAGCAACTGCGACAATGTTGGAGATCCAAGGAGAATAATCAATAGGTCAAATGAAACCTACGTCAAGGAGTTTTTCAAGCTCTCCTTTAACATACAAGGCTATGTTAGGGTGCATTGTTTGTATCTTTTAGCAAATAAGTTTAGCATTTTCAGCAAGAACGATGTTGTGTGTTACAATTTTTAGGTCAATTCCTAGCATATTGGAATATTTCCAAGGAATTTTTTTAGAAAAAACATGAAGTAAAGTTGTAGTGTCCTCTTATTCTTCATCGTCAAGGAACTTCCCAATCTTAATAACTTTTTCTTTATCATCTATTTTTATTGGTATATCAATTGTATCTCCTAAGGGGAGTGCATTAGACTTAGGAATTTCAGGATCATATGGTTCTTTAGTAATATCACTATCTTTTTGCTTGGTACTTATCATAGCACAAGTAAATTGTTTCATGGGAGGAATAGAGGATGTGTTATCATAAAATCCTAACATTTTTTTTAAAGCTTCATCACTTTTAACATACTCCCATGATGGTGTTAGTTCCATATCAAGCAGTTCAGGATGTTCGATTGTGAGATTGTGTCTTGGTTGACATGTAATATTGTTGATATTCAAAGATGGTCATTGAGTGGCTTTTTTCATCTTAGAAAAAGAATATCCCAACCCATTTTTTGTCTCTTGTGTATTAGGTTCTATAGGGATGTGAATACCTTGTTCATTCTTTCCACATCCTTTTCCAGTATATCCCAATTGTTTCACAAGTTCATAACCTTTCCCATAAAGTCTTTCCATTTCCTTCAGATTAGGCAGATGTTGATAATATATCTCATCAAAATTTGTTGTGTATGTTGTAGTTTCTTCCAAAGTAGAAGAGATAGATGCTTGAGAATATTTTTCCGAATTTTGAGTTGACATAACAATTGGTTGTTAACATTTTTCATCTTCTTTTCATGTGATTATATATTCGCCCATAAATGAAGGTGTGAATTCTAAGGATCCCCAATCATCACTGAATAATTTAGACACCAATTCCCCATCTTGGTTTTCAATTTCGAGAGGTTCTATATGAGATGTTACAATTAATGTATTCAGAGGACTCGTGGTTCCTTTTTCAAGGTGTAAGCAACTTTTAGGCTCAAGGTCTATTTCAACTTGATAAATTTTGTTGTTATAGACATATTTCATTATACAATGAAGAGTTGAAGGTACAACATTCATCTCATGAATTCATGGTCTTCCTAAGAGAAGACTATACAAAATATCATAGGGCATGACATGAATAGGAGTTTGGATAGTATCCACGCCAACTATAATAGGCAAAGTGATTACGCCAAGTGGTTGCTTTGTTGTATTATCAATTCCTTGAATGGATAGGGAATTAGGTTTGATTTGTGACTTGTCAACACACAATCGATCAAGGAGATTCACACTACACACATTAAGGGATGAACCATTATCAATAAGGGTCCTTTTGATACCTCTTTGATTGAATTGAGAAATTATCATAAAGGCTTCATTTTGTTTTTGTAACTCAAAAGGAGGGAGCTCATGTTGATGAAAATTAATGTCTAGATTAACTCTATTAATTCCTTGTATGAAAGATGCCACATCATTTGGAGTTATACCAAGAGGAACCGCTATGTGTTGCAATGTTGTCTAAAGGATGGTGTGATAATTTGGTGAATTTTGAAGTCCCAAAGAGAAATATTTGCAAGAGTATTCTTGAGTTGTTCAACAAGATCGTACTCCTTTGTGTGAGGGAAAACGAGGAGCACTAGGAAGATTAGATAAAGGTAAAGAGGGTGGGGTTGGTTGTTATGGTTGTGGATTGTTTTGGGTATTATATGTATGAGCAACAATAGTATTACTAGATTGTTGAAACACATCAGTTTTAGGTGGGTAAAGAGTAAACTCGGGTCTATTTAGAGGGTGAAGTGTATGCGAAGGTGGGTAAAGAATGAGTTGAGGTTGAATCACATTAATGTCCTTTGTTGTAGGTTTTCACAACAAACCCTAGTGTATGACTTAGGTGAGATGAAGTCCTGAAGGGCTTCATCTAACATGTCAAAGTCATCATGACTAAAAGGTTTGAGAGGTAAGTTAGCGTTAGTTGGTTTAGGCTTCTCATGGCAAGCCTTAGTGGATGAAGTAAGTGAGAGGAAGTCCTGAAGGGCTTCATCTAACTTGTCTAAATCATCACTAAGAAGCTTGGATGAGATGGTGTTTCTAAATTGAAGCATTTTATGTAAGGGTTGGTTTGATTTTTGTGGTTTTTTGTTTTCTTTTACTGATGAATCTAATATAAAAGGACTAGGAACTAATGTTGAAAATGAAATTTACAAAAATATAATGCTATCCATAAATTCCATGAAAGGAAATGATGCTTATGCCAATGGTTTAAATATAACAAAAAATAACCAAACATAAATAGATAAGTAACTATGGCAAACAAAAAGTAGAAAATAGGAAACTAAATTATGAAAACAATGATGCAGGAAGTGTACTAGGACTAATTCGCCCAAGATGGCGAAAGAGCCCTAGAAAAGGTATTTTGAAGATTTTTCTAATTTTTTTGAGTTTTTTCTATGTTTTCAAGTCTGTACAATGTAGAGAAGTAATGGAAATGCAAAATTTTGTGATGATTTGATAAAATGAAATGCAATAATGACCTCTATATGATAGTTTCACTAATGCAATTTTGTAAACCCTAGGATGCAAAAACCTAATATAATAGTGATGCAAGGTAATCCCTAGGATGCACAAATACAATGGAAATAAAAAAAAAAATGTTCAATATGTAGGTTCACCAAAATGAACCATAGATTTTTAGGTGTATGACTCTCTTGCCCAATTATGGTTTTTCACCTAATGGAGAGAGATAGACCCCAAAATCTAAGTGGTTCACTCAAACTAATGCAAGTACAATGAAAATATGTCTAAATGTAATAAACTAAATAGATAGACTGATTATTTATGCAAAAATTAAGAAATATGAAGTGTTTGAAAACATGTGATATGAAAACAAGTATAAAAAAGATCTAAAAGAAGCCCTAGAAATGAAAATATAATAGAATAGAAGTAATAGGAGATAAGTATTAGGAACCTGGAAACTCTGAGGACCTAGAAATAGTTCTTAAAATTTGGAAATGTTGACTTTTTGACTGATTGGGACTCATTCGCCACCTTGGGCGAATTAGTCCCAGACTAGGGTTTCTGCCTAGAATCCTATTTCTACCAAAAAGGTACTGAAATATACACTTTGATTTGATAGGAACCTATAGTGGGACTCATTCACCATCCATGGCCAATTATTGCTTTTTTTGTTTTCTAAAAATTCAAGTTTTAGATCTACACTTTATCACCTGCACATCACTTCTTGATGGAAACCCGAATTTGAATCTCTAAAAGCACCAACAAAAAAACTTAAAATTTGTTGTCTATTGCAGGTTTTTCCTTGGTCAAACCTCTAATTTGGTAGTTAAACCTTGAATAGAGAAAATCTGCATAAAACCCTAGCCCTAAGTGTGTCTAAGACTAGGAAAATCTGAAGTAAGACAAAACCCTATTCTAATGTGCAAGAATAAGATAAGTAAATGTGATTTTAATGATGCAAGACTTCAATCCAAGAAACCCTACAGTGTTTCAAATGAATGTAAATGAAATGAAAACCTTAAATCTGAAGATAGAGAGAAAATGGAAGATGGAATCACTTTGAAAACAAGTCATAAGGTGTGATTTGATGGCTAGTTGCAACTCCTCAACCTAGATTTATCTATGATTCTCCATAGGAATCCATGATCAACTCTTTGCAATGTTGAATCTTAAATGAGAAGTGAGCTTGAAGACCTGTAAAAACCTATCTTGCTATCCAAAAGCTTTAACGTTGCTGTAGAAATGCTAATGAATCTTCCTGTGGAAGATTCTCAACACTTGACTTTTGAATTTGCTTTATAAAAATGACTAGGAGATGTGAAAAATGACCTAAATGTGTATTTATAGGCATCAATACCTAATTTTCCCATTATTTAGACCCAAGAGGCCGACATCCACTGAAAATTTCAATTCAGTCAATGAAATTCTCACTCAAAATTGAAATTTGCCCCAAAAGGGACTCATTTGCCACCCTTTGCGAATGGGTCCCACTTGTGGTTTTTGGAGGTGGGTTTTTGAGATATGAATTAATTAAGTATTATTTGTTGGGATTTATATGATTTTTAAGTGAAATAGGCCTCTAGATAAAAAAATAATGGGTCTTAGGGGCCTATAAATGTTGCTTTGAAGAATGATTAATGCAAGGGTACTCAAAAGTAGGTCCTAATTAAGCGTGAAATTTTCTCTTTTTCTAAGAGCATCCAATTTCCTATGCCACAATAATGTTGAATACCCAAAATACTGAGAGGGGGGGGGTGAATTAGTGTTCTTTGAAACCACTTAAGCATTTAAACATTCAATCCACATAACATATTCAATTTTTAGTAAGAAAGGAAATCATGAAAGCAACCATTAAAACACATAACACATGAACACCATATTTTTACGTGGAAAACCCAAAATGGGAAAAACCATAGTGAGGATTAGCTCACAATATATTAAATAACCATTTATAAGATATTATAGAATTGCTCACTATAGGTGGACTCACTTCCCGCAGAATGAAGAAAATATAGAAGAGAGTGGTGGAACACAACCAAGATTTGAATTGTTACAAATGCATCTATAATATGATGGAATACAATTCCATTGAGGCTCAATATACTGACTTTACACAATTCATATTGATCTTCACTAACACTTTGTTCTACTCTGCATTCATGTTATACTCTCACAATTCACATTAGATGCTCATCAAATTACATCTCTATCACCAAAACACTGAAAAATATCTTACATATATATCTGCTTCATCCACAAACTCCTACAACATTAATTAGGTCAGCCTAATTAGTTGTATTATACAAAATATACCTTGTCAGCTCAACATACAAACATACACAGTTCTCCCCATGATTCAAAACTTAAATAAAACATCCAAATATGTTGGCATGGACCTATAATAGCTTCCACATAATGGATCAATACTTCTCAAAACTCTATAATACCCAAAACTTATTAGGTCGACATCGGTAATGACCTAACATCAAAATTCACCAACTATACAACCATAAATAGACACACGAACCTCAAAACTTCATGCCACTTGGAATCCATACTCTATTGACACCTATCACTTGGAAGTGGTGATTTTTCTTCTTCTCACACATATCCCATAACCTTTCACTTCCAACACACACCCTTCACTTAGCTCGACCCTCGTACCCAGGTAAGCAACCCAACCCCTATTTTGGGCATTTTATCTCTGTCATGTTTTATCTATGCATGGGCATGTATTTTGGATGTTTTGACTACAATTTTCAATGAGATGAGACCATCCTTCAGCCTCTTGAGTACATAGATTTGTAGATAGCTCATATTTTCCATAATATATAGAGAGCTCATGTTGATTATTTGTCAAGCCTCAACCAATAAGCCATCTCAACAAGGAGGCAACAACTGTGAGTGGCATGAAGCTTGTGAAGAGTGACGTGAAGCTTGATATCAAACATGGAGGATGCATGAAGGTCAATGCCTACACCAACTCCAACAATGCCTATAGACTAGGTCAAGTTCCTACACGTGCCCCCATATTCCCCCATGAATTTCTCCTCTTAACATGTCATTGTCTTTAGTTTAGTTATTGGCTTAACTATGTTAACATTAAAATTTAATTTTTGTAAGTGAAAAAACATTGTTAACATTTGATGTAACAATTAATAGTTAGTATTTAATTCTAAATTTTAGAAGTTAAGTCAATCCTTCAACTTCTAACCAAGGATCACATCAAAACAAACCATGCCCAACATTATTTTGCTAAACCACAAAATTTGCAAAGGAGGGGTTATTTTGTTTTGTCATAATTGGAAAAGGTTTTATTTTTTATTTTTATTTTGCTACAACTTGCAAATGGAAGGGGGATCTTTTATCAATGGGGGTTTTAATTTTCTATTTTTGTCATTTTCTTGAAGTTTGAAAGACATACATAATCTATGTCAGATTCATTATTCACCTCATGACATAAATGAAAAAAACTTGTAAGAACTCATAAGAACAAAAAGTTTGTAAATGCACTCACAGAAAGTGCCACAAAAACTGAATGTGTTCCTTAGGGAGGAAATTTGGGAAATTTACACTTATAATGAATTATAAAGTGTAATTGGGGGTTGTGTAGATCCTTGATTAGCCATCATAGTAGTGGATCCTCATGATTCTCACCACATGGTGTGTGTTGCCTTGATTTTCCATCACAATAATGTATCCTCATGATTCTCTCCTCATTCGTGTGTACCTTGATGCCCACCCTATTTTAGTTTCTTGTACATCTCTACATTCCTTGCACATTCTTGTGCCTAATTTCAATTGGTCTGCTTATTCTCTTAGCATTAGGGGGGATTATGACAATCTTATGCTAATGCTTCTTTCAATGAAGCAATGGAGGAATATTCTTTTTGGGAGGTCTCATGAACCTTCTATCATGATATCTCATATGGGGGGTTATTTCAGTGGATCGTATTTTGAGATTCTAGTCCTCCTAATCATATTACTATAGACTATAATTTTAACTTCACAGAGTTTGATTGACTTTATGTATACATGGTTGAGTAGTGTTCATATGTTCACTCATGTAGTGTTTTGTATCTCTCATCTTGATCTACATTTCTTGGATATTTGTTGATTCAAATAGACACTAGTTCATCTTTGACAAAGTTTACATCTTCTACATGCTTTGGGAGAGGAGTTTGTTCCCATTGGGTTTTCTCCTATTTCTGCATTTGTGAGACAATGCATTGCACATGGGTACCTAACATGGCCTCGTAGTTGGGATCCATTTCTATCTATTCACACCTTTGTGATCTCCCCAAGTATCACTTAAGGATGGGTGTTAGAGTGAATAAGTTATCTATTCACTATACTTAAGTGTACTTAGGTTGATGAGGTTAGAGAACATCTTGTCTAACTGAATGTGCAACCTTTAGGCCTCTAGAGTTTACCAAGTTATTCGGTAAACCTCATGTGCTATCTTTTTGAGGTTGTCCAAAAGACTTTTCGTCTCACCTCAAAGGTCACTCAACATTTGGCATCAAGGTTGATGACTTCATCAAATAGGTTGTTGGTTTGTACATTCCTAGTTATTCTAAGGCTAACACCTGTAGGACACTTGTCTATTCATTTGTGCCACATCATAGGGAACTTATCAATCCACATGATAGGTGGGTAACCTCTTCCTTGCCTATATATGCAAGGCTTCCTCATTTTTACATTTGGGTTGACTAAATACAATATTTGCACTGTTCATTGTGCTTGTTTTTCTCTCCATGAGATCTCCTAATTCTTATAACTTGTACCCTTTGAATGTTCAAAAAAATTTCTTACCATGTTGACTACTTTGTTTTTATTTTGACATGCATCTTCATAGTAGTTCACATGCACATCAAAGTGAGTGCAAAATACAATGGTGAAAATTGCATACCCGTGCCCTTTTCCTATGTTTTCAGTCTGCTTCAATTGGAATATCCTTTATACAATAAAAATTCTACAAGTGGCATATACTCGCATGAAACTTAACTCATGATATTATCCCAACTTATTCCCCATGATCACTCATCCCAAGGAAAGTTTTTTTTGATCCTTATATCTCCCACTTGTAAACTTGTTACTGCATAAAGTTACATCACTTTAAGAATTCTTGCATGCTTGTTTATTATCTCTAATAATTTTTTTAAATGCATTGAGTTGGCTCGCCTAGGGGTTTGTTCAAAGGAGAATAAATTCTTGTGTAGCAAGCTACAAAATGTTGTTTGTAGACACCATTCCACTTTAGATAAAAGTACAATGAGTTGAGTTGCATCTATTACAATCATCAATTTGTTGCTACTTCAATTTTATTAGTCTAGGTTCAATTTTGTGCCTTCGATGAGTTTTGTAGGCATGGATTTGATGCAAAATAAAACATACTTAGTTTGTATATCTTGAGACATTCATTTAAACAAGACAATGATGAATCACTTGTTAACTTCTTCACTACTATATTTCTCCATCTAAAATCCAACAAAACTTCACATTTAATCTATTTAAATTTTATAAATTTAAATCTACATTTATAATTCTAATACTAATTCTAAATCCCACATTTCACTATTATGAATTATTTGTTTTATATATTCCATTATACCCCTACAAATCTAAATAACGTTTTTTAATTCTAAATGTTCACATCATGACCTAAAATTTTCTAATATTTTAGTGATTGCCTTATTAAAAAATTGAATGTGATCATATCAAATAAATGGTTCACATCATAACCTAGAATTTGGTAATATTTTGGTGGTGTATTTTTCTTATATTCAAAATATTGGTGTTAGTATTTGAGATATGGATTGTCCAGAAGGAAATATATGTTTTTAATATGAACTTAATCAGTCCCTCCCTTCCAACCTTATAACACCTAATAACGACTACTAATATTAATATAAAAAAATTGACTTTATTTAATTCGACAAACATCCCATCATACACTGTGACTTCTGATTTTTTCCATTGAACTGACGAACGAATAATTTTATTTTTCTGCATAACTACAAACACCAGCGAAAACGTAGACTATAGAAGATCTCACAAATCAATTGGCAGCGTCGTTATTCGAACCAGCCAACAAACCCGCCCAAGTTGCTCTCCTATGTTTAGTTTGGATTTTGTATTGATTTTACCACAAGACAAATTTGCGTCCGCAAATGTAATGGAACAAGAAACATATAGGCATGCTGTTAAAAGGATATATAGAAAGAATAAAGAATGGCCTCTGCCGTGTTCAGTATACAAATAACGCGTAAGAAATATTCGCACTTAGTGGAATATAAGCGATTACGTGCGGGTGTTAACGAGCAATGCGTACCCGTGGGGCAATCCAAGCAACTTGGTTTTCCAATAAATTGACTAGTCGTTTGGAATTCACAAGATCACTACTGACAGAAAAGAAATGCTCTTGTGATGGATTTTTCTTGCATAAATAAGTTACCGCTTTTCTATATTTGAAAAGTGAGAAAAAGTTATCAATCATGGCAGGATTGTCAAGTGTGCTGAAATTTGAGCTGCTTGTCTGTTTAATTTTCGTACCGCCATGGTCAGCATGTGCAGCCATTGTGCATCGCAAGTTTATTGTAAGGAATTTCCTATAATCCAGTATAACTAAGCATTATGTTAAGCCTGAGGTCTAAGTTGTGTTTTTTAGCTTGTTACAGATTGGCGCACAGAAGGTGACTAAAGTGTGTAGCACTCAGACGGTTGTAACAGTCAATGGACAGCTTCCCGGCCCGATTATAACCGTTCATGAAGGCGATAATCTTGTCATCGACGTGGAGAACAATGTACCATATAATGTTACGTTACACTGGTACGAGAGACTCCAAATTATCATCTATTCAAGTTTTGGCTTAATATTAGAATTATAGTTGAATTTTTTATAATTTAATGATATCAAGTTTGTGTAGATTTCAGTATTGTTTCTTGATTTGATTGTGTTGGTAATTTTTGCATCAATATTTTGAATCACATTCTGTAATCCGTCATCAGAATGGTCAAGAAAAGAAAAAATGCTTGATTACAGACTAACACTGGATCAATTCAAATCCTGTTTATGATTTTGCAGGCATGGGGTTAGGCAGTTCAAATCCTGCTGGGCAGATGGAACGCCCTACATAGCGCAATGCCCGATTATGCCTGGGAATAAATATACCTATAACTTTACTGTCGCAGGACATGAAGGGACGCTGTGGTGGCATGCGCATATCACATACCTAAGATCTACTGTGCATGGAGCTTTGGTTGTTTTACCTCGGATTGGAAAGGCTTATCCTTTCCGCAAACCAGATGCTGAGATTCCTATTATTTTAGGTAGGCCGCATTCTTGCACTCAAATCCTTCATCTTTAATTTTGAAGAATTGAATGTATTAATTTTGTTTTTGGATTTGATTGTGTGCAAGTTTTTCATCAATGTTTTGGATCACATTCAGTGATCTATCGTTAGGATAGAAAGCTGAAGGATCATGGAATACGTTGATGAAAAAACTGATCCATCGTCACGATAGAGAGCTGAAAGATAATGGAATGCGATCTGAAACGTTGATGAAAAACTTGCATACAATTAAATCCATTCAAAAGCAAAATTAATACATTTAATTTCTTAGCGAAATGTCTATGTGAATGCTGTGTAAAAGGTCTGTAATATGGGAAGTCCTGCAATTTTTGATGGGGTTGCTGCTTTTATTTGGACTGTGTCGATAACAATTCTGTCTTAATTCGTGGCATGGAATAGAGGATTCGTGTTTGTTTCTACGATTTCATTTAAATAATTAAAATTAAAAAATGCGTAGGTTAGATTTTTTTAATCATTTATTGTTTTAGTTAAATGTGCATTTAGTACATTCAATGGACGTTGGCGTGATCATATGATTTAAGAAAGAATAAATTAATAATTTTAAGATTCAGTGAACCATATCACAACTAATACCTACCGTATCTGCAAAAATTATTTGTTGCCAAAATTATGAATATAGTGTTTACGATATCTTTTATTTATTTGGTATATAGTCAATTTAAATTTTGCATGTGCTATACTTCTATATGGGTGTTTGGAATATTTTGAACTTGTGATTATTAAATTTGATATTAATTTTTAAAAAATATGCTTGATGCTTTATGAAAAAGAGAAGAATATAGTCTATTAACGTCGAGTTTCAATTTAATTTTTGTTTCGGTTATGGTATTTAGGTGAATGGTGGAATGCGAATGTAGAAGATGTGCTAGCTGATGCTGTTCGAAGGGGAGCTGTACCAAATGACTCTGACGCATACACTATCAACGGCCAACCAGGAGATTTCTTCCCCTGCTCTGCAAATGGTTTGTGCATCCACGAACAATTAGTTTTAAAAATTATAGTAGTTTTGCAGAGATAACTGTTTAATTAATGAATTCTGAATGCAGAGACCACGAGGATTTTGGTTGAGAGAGGGAAAACCTACCTGCTGCGGATCGTAAACTGTGCCATGCTTCAATCATACTTCTTCAAAATTGCTAACCACCTGATGACTGTTGTGGCAGTGGATGCCGAGTATACGAAACCATATACAACTGATGTATTGCTCACGCACCCAGGGAACACCATGGATGTCCTCATTACAGCTGGCCAAGAGTCGGGGCTCTTCTACATTGCTACCCGCGTCTACAATAGCCAACCTCTCGGTACTGATTTCTTAAATACCACAACTACTGCAATTTTACAATACAAAGAATGCGGTAATACGTCTGTCCCTGTGCTGCCTACTCTTCCAGCATTTAATGACACTGCGACAGCAATCAAATTCAGTAGCAATCTGAGAAGTCTGAATCCCTCAGTACCACAGACTATTGACGTGGAAATGTTCATAACAGAGGGCTTGGCACTCGTAAGTTGTCCAAACAATTCGTGTGCAGGTATCAATGGCGGGAGAGCAGTTGGAGCCTTTAACAACATTTCATATGTGCAGCCAGATTTCTCTATATTGCAGGCTTATTATTTTGGTATAGATGGAGTATTTACCACAGATTTTCCTGATAGACCTGCAAGAGTATATAATTACACAGGAACTGTGCCATTGAGTCTTTGGGAACCTGAATTAGGAACAAAAGTAAAAGTTCTGAAATTCAATAGCAATGTGCAAATAGTGTTTCAGAATACCGGAATTATTACAATACAGGATCATCCTATACACCTTCATGGCCATAATTTTTATGTTCTGGGGCATGGATTGGGAAACTATAACTCTCATACGGATCCTGCCAAATTTAATTTGGTAGATCCTCCGTCGGTAAATACAAACGGAGTTCCTCCTGGTGGGTGGGCGGTAATTAGATTTACAGCCAACAACCCAGGTAAGTTAGTTTCAACTCTACATATTTTCATTTACAAGCGTTGTTGAATCGAATTACTTGTGATATGATTTAAAAAAAATTAGCATCCTAGTTTGTAGTCATCCAAGATTGATCCATATTCTATTTCATGCATAGTATTTCATAAGAATCACAATATGAATGTTTCACTTACATGCCATGAACTATAGTACAAATCATTCATTTACATTTATTGTATTTAAGCATGAAATAATGAGCTTTCTTCTAGATCATCTATCCAAGTAAATATATGTTTCTTAGTCTAAAATGCCAATTGCTTCTTTCCAACTAATTGGCAGTTTGTTTATCCTGTTATGAAACAGGAGCTTGGTTGATGCATTGTCACTTTGAATCTCATTCAAAACTTGGTTTCGACATGGTATTTATTACAGAAAACGGGCCGAGAAATTTAGACAAATTGCCAGCGCCTCCTTTTGATCTACCCAAATGCTAGATGGATATGTTTTGCACCCATCCTATAGCTATTGTAAATTAAGAATCATGCCTTATATATATTTACAGTCTTTCAATAAAGGCCTTTCTAAAACTAGAGATTTATTGCGTCTAGTTTTCTAGGTGCTGTTAACATTTATTTTGCCATTCGAGTAAGAGTTATAGAATTTGAAACAAAATTAGATTAAAATAATATGATAATAGACTAAGAGAATAGAATGAAAGAATTTGATAAATCAGTATAAGTTTTATTACATCGTATTTTATGATCTATTATTATGAAGAAGATATAAATACTTCACAATTATAGAACCAACTTCTTATAAAGAGAGATCAAATTTATAAGGAAAAACAATAATGGAAGGTGACGGTCACCAATAAACTTTACCAATGATAAGAAGGATAAATCAAGAAATAGATACAAAGCTAAGAACTATAAAGAACAATGGAAAATGAACACTTAAAACAAAGAATAAGTGAAAATTATTGTGCAAATATGAAGATGTAACAATGGTGAAGTTATAGTTGCATATAAGTTATTAACAAATGATTTTAAAAAGTGATAATATACAAATGAAAGATTACATGAAGCCTAAGTAGTAGTGTGGGAACCCTAAGACCAATCAAATTAATGAAATATCCAATAGTATGATCACACAAGAAGAACTGTAATCATGTAGGAATAACTAGAAAAAAGTAGCCAAGAGGGAGAGTGAGAGAGTTCCATGGGGATCCAATAATTTTCAAAAGACGAGTTTGCAAGATGATTGAGAAGGAAAGAGAGTTGGAATCATGCATGTAGATGTATTTTTGTCATAGTGAAGTGTTATAATAAGTTTCAAGAGCCACCAAAATCATTAGCTAACATCTAAACTGTAAAAATCATGGGATGCCAACAAACTTGTGTAGATGTCCACACACCATGTTGTAATCCTCAATAAAATGCTAGAAATAAAGTCAAGCATGTCAGCATTAGGAAGATGATAGAATAAGATATAGAAGTTGGGAAATTGTTGAAGGAGAGAGGCTAGGATCATTGGTTAAGTCTACTCTAAAACATGGTAAAGGAAGTAGAGACTAGAGTGAGAACAACTTGTACAACTAAAATTATGGGGTATACAATTTTTGAATTTACATTTTGATCCCAGTTTAGAGGACTTGTGCCTTGAGCTCATAAAGCTATGCTAAAGTATTGAAATAATTATTGAGAAATAGTTAAATATTTTGAGGACACAAAAAAGAATACGTAGATTCATTAGTTAGGTATACACTAAAACATGGTAAAGAAGGAAAACACTAAGGTGGAAAAACCTTGTACTACGAAATGTATGGGGCATGCAATATTTGAATTTACATTTTAATGTCATTTTAGAGGGCTAGTTCCATTAGGTGATAAAGCTATGCTAATTACTAAAACAAAAATATAAAAAGTATTAGGATACAAAAAGAATATATAGAAATATCAATCAAGAAGACTCATGCCCCTAGCCAAAATATGTAAAACCAAATATGTTAAATAAACATGAATCATACAACATAGATTCATAAAAAAAATTCCATACAAAATAGATGGGTTATACCATCATATTTATACCAATCTTCATAATAAAAAAAAACTAGAGATAAAATCTTAAAGGTTGAGAAGAATGTGATGAGTATAATATTTATTTGAGGAAAATAAAATAATTCATATGAAGAGAAAAATAATATATTAAATATGAGGAGAAAAAATATAATAGATATGAGGTGAATTCCAATGATTCAAGGTTTATATTGCTCTATCTATCACTAGGAATCATGAAAATAAACTGGTAAAAATAAATCACTTGTACAAGTGTACTCTATTGCTAGGTGATTTAGATATTTGAAAAAAATTAGGATCACTTAGGCTAGCATGCTCTATGGCTATGAGATCCAATAAATATTGTGGGAGATCAAATGCACCTCTTTGACCCAGTCACCATGATTGTGCTCTAATTCATGAAGCACATTAACCATATGTAAAATTAAGGGTAGAATACTCCCTCCTATTTTTACTTGGAATTAGATGAGAGGTGTTAACTGGAAAAGAGATCTAAGATCCAACAAGTGAATTAACCTAGACCTAACTTTATTCTTTGGCTTAACATTAGAACATAAACAAATTAGGGTTTGATGATTGGATAACTACCTCGAAGAAGACATAATTTTCTAGGGTTTGGTTCCTTTGTTATAAATAGGGTGGATTTCATGTGAGTTTTAATTAGCCTAATTGACATAAACCCTAGATCTAAAAATATAATTTATCGCACAGATGAAAATGAAAAATTATAGAATTAGATACATATGTAGAATATGAAGACATAGGGGAATTTGTACATTAAATTTGAGCCTGAATTGCACTGAAAAGGGTGCTAGGGTGCCCTAGTTTGGGTGGTTCTTTAGATGATAGATCACTCTAGTATAGTTTTCTCTCTTGTATCCTTTTCTTGATGAGAGTTTCAGATATGACCTACACACATGAAAAAGAGGGGAAGGGTTGTGTTGTATAAGAGTTTCCAACTCCACATAAATTGTTCCTGGTTTGGTATCCTTTGTTATAAATAGGGTGGATTTCATGTGAGTTAGTAATTAGCCTAATTGACATAAACCCTAGATCTAAAAATATAATTTATCGCACAGATGAAAATGAAAAATTATAGAATTAGATACATATGTAGAATATGAAGACATAGGGGAATTTGTACATTAAATTTGAGCCTGAATTGCACTGAAAAGGGTGCTAGGGTGCCCTAGTTTGGGTGTTTTGAGTTCTATTAGATGATAGATCACTCTAGTATAGTTTTCTCTCTGCCTATGTATCCTTTTCTTGATGAGAGTTTCAGATATGACCTACACACATGAAAAAGAGGGGAAGGGTTGTGTTGTATAAGAGTTTCCAACTCCACAATAATAAATGATAATGGTATAAATCACGTGTTCTATGTTGAGAAGAGGAAAGTAAAGAATAAATGACTGTAATAAATAAATGATAATTGATAATGTTACCTATGCACCCCCTATAGAAGTGATGTCACACCATTAATTCCAAAAGAGTTGATGATGGATGATTGAATTGCATTGAAGACCCTGAAGAGGTTAGTCCACATAGCACAATATATTGTTGTAGATAACATGTAGAAAATATATTACATATATCACATAATTTACACATAATTATTGCTCATATTTCAAAATAGACTATTCTAATGTTCAAATGAGAGGGAAAAATTATTTTTATATGCATCCCAATTGATCTGTTTGTAAATAGGTTGACTTGGGATTGTTTTTAAATCACCAAAGGCTGAAACTCAAAGTTTATAACTCTTAAAATCATATTATTGAACTAGGGTTACCAACACTTATGTATAATGCTTTTTGTCCCAAAATTCTAATGATGTTAGGGAATTAAATATATTTTCACAATCTGGCCCCAAAATGAGAAAATTATTTATACATTTAATTGTATATGCAAAATACGGTGTCAATATAGTGTTAAATTATCAACGCTGACAATTTACTACACTACAAGAGGTAAGGATAGGAAGATAAATAAATATTGCATTTGGTGATGTGAAATGTCTCTGAAAAATGGTTGTGGGACATAATAACCCAGCCAAAATAATCGTGGACAAAATAACCTAGTCATAATAACCCAGGGACAAAATAACTAGGGGCATAATAACCCAAGCCAAAATAACCCGTGCTCAAAATAACCCATGGACAAAATATCCCCATAAGAATATAGAGAAAGGAAATTCAAAATTTTTATAAATATACATGTATGTTGCTAAATAAACTTTATTATTCCAACCATATATTTTTTTCCATTATATTCTCTTGGAGACTATTCTTTTTTCACTACTTTGATGAATTTCCAGAATAAGCTGTGTGATGAAGCAATTTACTAGATCCTTTGTGCCATCCCTCAATAGTATTATTGGTTATGGGAAGATCATCTTGAGTAGCTGAATAATCCACATTGTGATTGGACACTTGGGTGATCATCTATTTTTTGCATGTGTCTTCAAAATAATCAATTATGGGTTGCAACCATCAACCAATATTTTTAGTCTTTCTTTGAGTTCATGTTTGTAGATTGTTTCCTGCTTCGTTTCCCAGTGTATCCAACCATATATTTCTTTTCCATTATATTCTCTTGGAGACTATTCTTTTTTCACTACTTTGATGAATTTCCAGAATAAGCTGTGTGATGCTTGAAGCAATTTACTAATCCTTTGTGCCATCCCTCAATAGTATTATTGGTTATGGGAAGATCATCTTGAGTAGCTGAATAGCAATTCCACATTGTGATTGGACACTTGGGTGATCATCTATTGCCTCTTTTGGTTAGTTTTCCAATCCATGTGTCTTCAAAATAATCAATTATGGGTTGCAGGGTCTCCTCATGTTCTGTATAATAATGAGATTGTTGAAGTGTTTCAAATGCATCAATTACGTCTATCTGAGGCATGAAAGCTAATGCAACAAGTTTCTTGATCTCATATGCTAATACTTCATCGGCACTATAACATGTTTGTAGACCTTCTTCTTGAACTTTCCTCCACAAGCATTGAGAGAAGTGGAAAAAAAATCCTCGAATAGTGGCATTTGGAATTTTTTTAGAAATATTCTATCTAGGGTTATTTTGGTCGGGTTATTATGTCTTGATACCTATATATCAAAAATTATGAATAATGTGTTGGTTCCCTAAAAAGTATATTGATTTTTTGTACACTCTTTTAGAAAACCCTAGGAAAATTTAAAATAATGTTCAAAAAAATATATTACAAAATATCTTCTTTTATAAATTTGGATTTCTCCTCTTCTTATCAGTCTACATACTCTTACTTCTTCTCCCCTTCTTCCTTTCTTTACTTCTCTTAATTCTACCACTTTATATATCTTCTTAATGCCTTTTCATTTATATCTTTTCATAATAACTCTTAATCAACTAATTCCCACGAAATTGCCTTTATTTTTATAATTATTTACCATTTTATAGGTTATTTAAGCATATTAAAGGTGTTTTAAGGCTATTTTAGGGGTATATAATAGATATATGGTCTAAAAATGACCTAAATAGCCTCTATGGTGCCTCACAATCATATTTATAATTTATTTTATGTCATTTCTAGTTTACTAGCTTGATCTAAAATGACCATGGGTTATTTTGTCCATGGGTTATTATGACCCTGGGTTATTTTGTCCATGGGTTATTATGACCTTGAGTTATTTTGTCCTTGGGTTATTTTGGTTGGGTTATTCTGTCAAGGGTTATTTTGGCTGGGTTATTATGTCCTGATACATTGAAGGTTATGGGACATAATAACCCGGGCAAAATAACCCTAGAAAAAATAACCCGGTCATAATAACCCAGGGACAAAATAACCCAGGGTCATAATAACCCAAGCCAAAATAACCTGTGGTCAGAATAACCCATGGACAAAATATCCCCATAAGAATATAGAGAAAGGAATTTTTTTTTTATAAATTACATATATGTTGCTAAAAAAACTTTATTTGAAGAAATAAATGTTTTTATAGAAGAAATTTAAAGAAGTGTGCTTGAATTTTTGTAGGACACCCAAATCTTGGAGAGGCCAAAAAATTGGATACTTAGGCTGCTTTGATCATGGATAAAGGAAATGTTGAGTCCCAATATCATGTATTTGTGAGAGGTGGCCTCTATTCCTAGGTCATGCACATGACAACTTTCTTTCTTTTTTCAGGTATTTCAATGGTGCATTTGCTAGCTAAACCCCTCCATCGTTGGAAAAATGCCATAAAATTTTCACCTTCTTCTTGTGTAGTATGACATAGGGTTGCAATTATTATCTCATTGTCAATGTTCAATGCAAATTGTTCTACAAATTTGTCAGCCAAGTCTCCCCATGTTCGTATGCTAGTTGGTGGTTGTGCAAACCACTCAAGTGCTTTTCTTGTAAGACTTCTTGGGAATAGCCTCATTAGATATGTAGGTTCATATGCCATGTCTATACAAGCTATAGAAAAATATCTCACATGTTTGATACGGTTTCCATTCCATCTATATTTAGGCAAGTTAGGCATGACATAGCCATGTGTGAAGGGAGGCATGTATAGACTTTTGTCAAATGCATATGGACATAAGTCTTTTGTAGAGTAAGTCTTCTTAATGGATATTTGCATATTATATATTTGTTATTGCAAGGAAATAATTTGAGTTGTTAGGACATCCACTTGGGTCAATGACATGTCTTGTGTATTTTCCATGTTAGCATGTTGTAATCCAATGCTTTGAGATGGATTTTGATTGGACATGTATGTATGTGATGGGTTTTGGTTTTGCATATGATGGGTGAAAGATAACATTTGGTTATGAATTTTTTGGTTAAATGTTGGAATTTGATTTGTGTAAGTGGGATTGGATTGTGGTTGCCATGAACTTGCAAAAGTGTGACCATGTAATTTTTTTTTCCATGTTGTGTAAAAAGACCTTGTGTGTTGTTTGGGGTAGAACCTTGGATATTTTTTTGTGCATGCATACTAGGAGTTGGCCCTTGTTGTGATGTGAGGGTATGTTGAGAGGTCCCTATGTTTGGTATAGCATTTGACATGAGAGTTTTAGGACCATTAACAACAATCTTAGGTCTCTTGCTTGTCTTTTTAGACCCATGACAAAAGGAGTGGAGGATGATGCCCCTTTAGATGTGGAAAACTGATTAGATTACGTGCCAAATGGTTGTGTCATGTTGTGTATCATTCCTTGTGCCATTGTTTGGGTGCCAAATGGTGATGTATAGATTGTAGTTGAGTCTTGTGTGGAGCCTCCTAGTGGTATGGAAGTATTGAATTATGGGATGGAGCCACTAGAGGTAGGTGTATTATGTCCATGGTTTTGCTTGTTTGGAGTAGGCATTGCTTATAATGTGTTGACATCAAAACCATGGGGTAGTGTGGCTCCTTCATGTAATAATTTAGCTAGGAAGCGTTGGGGTCTAATGCTACTATTTCATCCAAGAAAGAGGCTATTTCAGGGTCTTGTGTGAAAACCTCTACTTCCTCTATAATGACACATCCTTTTTTGTCTCTAATGATGAATTTTACAAATGGATTGGGAAATGAATTTTATGGTTTAGGTACTAGTACATGGGAAGAATTACCAAAGGGGTTGATAAAATCATCATCTTGGGAAAATTCCATCTCTTCTCATTTCTTTTGCAACCTTATTTTGACCATAAAAGGACTTGCAAAGGAGGAGATGATATGTGATGTGGTACCAAAGGTAATGCAAGGATATGGCTATGCAAATGTATGACCAAGGTATGACTATGCAACTATGTTTTTTAGATTTTTCAAAGTATAGGAGATGTCTAATGATGATACGAAGATGAAGATTCAAAGTGATAAGTTGTCAAGATGTCAATAGAAAAATATCGTGCAATGAGGTCAAAATATTTCGTATGTGTATGACTAAGGTATGCAAGACCAGGTATGCAAGATGACTATTTTATGGATTTTTGATGTATAAATGGTGTCTAAGGATGTTGCCAAGATAAGGCCTCAAGGTGACAAGATGTCAAGATATCAATGGGATAATGTCACAATGAGATCAAGATCTATGATATGCAAGGTGGCTATTTGTTTTTGGATTCTCGAGGTATAGTTGAAGACTAAGGATGACACAGATAAAAAACCAAGGTGAAAATAGTCAAGATGCCAAATTTCACAATGAGGTTAATATATAGATAAGGGTATAATGAGGACTATTTTATGCTAAATGTAATGAAAGTTTGAGAGGATGGTGTATTCTAAAATGATAAATAGGGTTATGAAAACTAAGCACCTTATGGTAAGACTAATGTATGGTTACTAATCAAGCTAAGATAGCCAAGGAAAGAAAATATGATTTTATCAAGACCTCAAGGATGGTAATGACTAAAATAATAAGATGACAAAGGTGGTCTCAAACTAGACTTGTGAGTCAAGGAGCCAACCTAAATGACAAAGGAATAAGATGATGAAGAGTGAGGTCAAGATAAATATGAATTTGTAAACTATGAAATGCTCTAAAGTTTGATAAGTTTCAAAAGCCAAAGTCTACAACAAGGTGTATGCAAGCTAAGAGATGACCTAATGTTTGACCTATGGTAAATTGGTAAATGGAAAGAATGAAAGGATATGGTAATGGATGGATTGAAAATGATAGATCTAGTGATTGCAAGTCTATGATCAGAGAATGGATTATTCCACTTTTCCCTAAAATTTTCAACAGTAGGTAGTTGCATTGTTCTGAATGACAATTATGGTGTTTTGTGTAATAGTTCAACATTATGGGAATCTCAATTGTGGTTTTCTGAATATTAGTTGCTGTGAATGATAATTAGTTAAGGTGAATAGTTTGTTTTGACCTATATTGAATGTTTTGACTCAATTTTGGATCTTATTTTGGAAAAATATGAACAGAAAACACTGTAGATAGTTTGAAAACACTTGGGATATTTTGAAAATGTCAAAAGTGTGTTCATAATGTGTATGTTATAGGGTTATTCAATCCAAATTTCCATGGGTATAGCACATATCAAAAATAATATCACACATGGAAAACACTTTTCTATCCCTAAGAGTCAATGGCTAATGGCAACACTCTTAGACCTACTCTAGGAATCTCCTTCGATGTAAGGGAGGGACACCCTTTCAGGTTATGTATCACCTTTTGCCTATGACAGTTGATGGGTAGGGGCCTCTTGGTATGGAAGGATGCCACAAATCATCCTCTCCGTGGAAAGTCACAAGCCCAAAAGGAAAGTGTATTATACAAGCTGGGCATTTTTGTCTCATTGAAGGGAGCCAAATGTTGGGCGTAAAAGTCTTATGGGTGCGATGCTACACCCCTGCACTAAGAACATCACCAAACCTCAAGTAGAAAGGTGGCTTCTAACTAGTTTAGATATTAGTTATTGCTCAGGGACATGACACCTTACGAGCGTCCAACAAGCCACTTACGGCTTTAATCACTCCTACTAGGGGCTCTTATCATTTTTATGGTAGTACCGCATTCTGAATGATACTTTACAACTAAGGCCTACATACCATGAGGACTAAGAATTTTTTCACATCCTTTTATATATTGGCCTAAGGGAAAAACTAGTTAGGGTCACTTGGGAGTTCTTTGTATGGATGTGTCTCCTTCAATAGACCCCTCTAAAGGTAAACAAAAGTGAGACAAGTATGTTGTTTTTGATCCCTAAGATCACATAGAGTGCAAGGAGAGAGCATACACAACACCTTTTTCTCACACTCGCATGGTTTTCATTAACCTTAATAAATTAAAATGTGTGGGTGATAAAGAAAGTATCAAGAGATACTTTTGATTCTCAAGATCACCAAAATCATGCAAGAGAAGAGCATACACACTCCTCAACAAAATGTAAAACCACAAGACATGAAAGACAATGATTTATTTTAACCCTCAAAGCAATATGTGAAATAAGACAATGCAAAGTTGTTGTCAATTTTAAAACCAATGAGTGAGTATGCAAGGTTAATTTTAGACTGAATGTGTATAGTATGCATGTTGTAAATTTTAACCCAATTGAGTGATTATGCAAGTCAATTGTAACCAAATGAGTGTGATTAAACAAAATTGGAAAAGTTAGACAAGACAATAAGTTAGCCAAACTATCTCCTTTCCACCTATGCCACACATTGTAAAGTAGATATTATATTAAAAAAAACACTAAGCTACCAAATGGAAGAAACTAGAATTAAAAAATTCTAAGAAAATGCAAGGTTTTGGAAAATAGGTAGTTGTGTCATTGTACTCGCAAATGCAGCTCACTAGTTTTGAACACATATGGCTCAAAAATTGTCCATTGTGGCTTTCAGGATGGTGATTGCATCCCAAAGGTGGAATACAGTCTAAAGCACTTGCGTCATTCCCCCAAACAGTTGCGACAAACATAATTGTAGTGCAAAACATAATAAAAATGGTCAATTTTGACCAAACCAAAGATGAAACTGATATGATAATGATATTAACTAATGAAGCCTGAAACTTGAAACAAAAAGAAAATTTGGAAATGGATGCAAACTAAGGATGCAATGGTGTTATGAATAGTTGTGGTGATGCTCTAAGAAGATGCATCATAGAAAACTGTAGTTGTAAAACACAAAAAAGACAAGCAAGTTCAACCAAACCAGAAACTAATATGACACTAAACTAATGTTAGATGATGAAAATTAAAACTAGTAACACAGAATAAACCAGAAACTCAAAAATAAAAGCAACCCAAATAATATTCCCTATCCCAAAGTAGATACAACTTTCCAGATGTCAGTTGTATCACATTAGCTTTTTGTAGTTGTATCTAGACCTAAAAAATTAAAAAATTCATTTTTTTTGGAGAATCTTGTTACTTTCATGTCACGTTTACTAATGTAATCTAGGGTAAAATTTTAGGTTAATGTAAAATAACATATTTAAACTAACCCTAAACCAATAATGGAGCACAAATAAGCATATAAACATGAAATATAAACTAGTATTACCATAAAGTCCTCATGCCATCATTTCTTCACCTCCATTGCTCTTCTCCATTTTGCTTGAATGTACTTGATGCCGTTAGATTTGAGTATGCACTAGTAGCCTATGACAATGCCTAGCAAAATATTGAAGATTGTTGCCTCACACTAATTGCATGTACTTGCTCTAGCTCAAGATGTAGATTAGATGTAGATGACAAAATGACAAGGACATGTTCTTTCATAGAAAAGAAAAATTTAAATGAAGGGCCAAGATTCAATGTCAATAAGACGTGTTAGTCAATGGTCAAGAATGAAAGTTGTAGTATGGAATAGGGTTAGGCAAAAATTAGGGCAAATATAGGACTTGGTTAAGGATGAATGAGTGAGATTGAATTATAAAATAATTTAATCAAGGGTTGCAAATGGATGAGACAAGAGGAGATAAGATGGACATAGATAATGAGGCTAGCATAGAAAAAGAGGTTGTAGGGGGAATTCAAATAATTATAAAAATATTTATTTTAATAGGGAAGTGAATAATTAAATAATAAAAGTATTATTTAATTATAGAAGACATGTGACAGGTTGACTTTTTGATTAAATAATAATTTAAATCAAAAGTAGGACATGTGTCAAGTTGAATTATGAATTAAATAATAATTTAATTCAAAATTAGGAGAAGATGGTAATTATATAAATAGAATTTATTAGCTGATAGGCTATTTGTGTCAACTTTTCTCATAATTTTTGTTAGCCTTCCTGAATTTGGACTTATCTGGCATCGGGGAAAAGGTGGCAGATGGGTTATAACTTTGGTCAGAATTCTCATCAGCCTTCCTAGTTTTTAGGTCTCCAGGACCGTGTTAAAGGTGGCAGAGTGTTTTTTAAATGAAAAAGCATTTGGCATGATGATAGAGGAGGCCGATGAAATGACATGAGTAGGTGCAACTATAGAGAAGGCTAGCGAAATGGAATCAACATTAATTGTTGTATGGTTTTCGTGTAGGGGTGATGGTGCAAATAACATCTGTTTTAAAGTCCTCAGAAAAAAATATTAATGTCTATGTAGTTGTCGATAATGTATTGTTGGGTGTCATTCTCTAGGTTTATGTTGTTTTTTAAGGTAGTTGTGAGTGAGGAGGGAAAGCTTCTATGAAGGTGCAAGTGCATTCATCGGCTGTGGAATTTTTGTGAAGGTGGTTTTAGGTTATCTTGCATTTTTTGCATGTGTCGATGGTTGCAAAAGGTGTGGGTTGTGATAAGTTTTTGTTATTTTTTTCTAGGCCATGGAGAAAGAACGAAGGGAAGAGAAAGCAAGGGAAAGAGGTGCATATTGGGAAAACCATTTGTCAAGTATTTCTAAAAAAAATATTTTATTTTCAAAAGGGGATTGTTGATTGTTGCTCTGTAGCTTAGTCTAAATTGCTCAATTTATGGTTTCCATGTAGCCACCATTGCTGGAAGGTAATATTGTTTTTTTTTGCATTTCGTGTGTTGATTTCATGTGTTTTTTTGGGCTTTTTCATCTGGGTTACTCTTGAAACCAATATTTTTTCATTGTGTTAATTGTTGTTGAAAGACTGTATAGTTTTGTGGGTTTTCGCATGTGGGTGACTGTTGGCTATATTGTTCCATTTATGGCTTCAGTTCTATGTGAATGGTTGCAAAATAGTTAATTTGGTGAATCTTGAAATCAAGATTTCTTATGTTTTGTGGGTTTTGGCACCTAGGTGACTGTTGGAAATAATATTTCATTTATGGCTTTGGTTTTGTGTGAATGGTTACAAAATAGTTAATTTGTTGTGTTTTTGGTAAATTTTCGCATCTAGGTTGCTGTTGAAACCAATATTGATTCATTTAGGGTTCAACTTTTTCTAGTGAAAGTTTTTAGTCGATCTGTTACTGGGAGCTTTCTGTGTTTTGTGGGTTTTTCATGTGAGCCATTGTTGGAAGCTATGTTTTTGTGTGTGATGGTTGCAACACAATGAAATAGTTAATGTTATATAGGTTGCATTGTTTTAGGGTATATTGTTTCCTTTTTGATAGGGTTCTGTTGAAAAAAGAATATATAGTTTGTTCACAACAATATTGTTTGATTTATGGTTTGACTTTTGCAGGGATGTTCTTATATGGGTTTGTAACTATGATTTTTAGTGTTTTTTGGGTATGGCCATCTGGGTGACTATTGATAACAATATTGTTTCATTTATGTCTTTTCTTTTGTGGCGGTGGTTGTTTTGCATAAGACATTGTTCACTGTTGTTGTCTACCTTAGGCTATATTGTTTTATTTATGGCTTACATTTACTGTGGTGTGGGAAAAGGTGGTGGCTTTTTTTCCATTTTTAAGTGAAAAGCATTTGGCACACCAATAGAGAGGTCTAGACAAATTGTATCAACATTAATTTTTGTCTAGCTTTCGTGTAGTATAAGTTAGTAAAAGTATATATATATTAATTGAGAGGAACCAACAAAGATTCATAGTGAGAAAGGAAAGTAAAAATATACTCATTTCTCAACAAAACCTTATCAAAAATTGAAAGAAAATAGCCTTATCGGCAGTTCCTTCTCAAAAATTAACAGTGACAAACCCATCTAGAAATATACTACTTTATGAACAAAACCTTATCGAAACTTGAAACAATATAGCCTTTCCAACAGTAGCTTATCGAAAATGAAAAAATATAGTCTAAAGTACAACATTAACTATTTTTATTTTGTTCCAACCATAACCACAAAATGAAAGCTATAAATTAAATAGGATTGGTTTCAATAGCAACCCAAATGGAGAAATGTTCTATGTATATATATATTAAGAGGAAGCCACAAAGATTCACAGTGAGAAACGAAAGTAAAAATATACTCATTTTTCAATGCAACCTTATCAAAAATTGAAACAATGCCTTATTGGAAATTTCCTGGACATTTGATTTGTTCCCTAAGGTGTTAAAATTTTTTTGTTATTGTGACCATCACCAGTACATGCAAAGTATAGAACAATTAATGCTGATGCGAACCGACATTTAATTTCTGCAGCCTTCCCTATCCACATGGTGTGAAAACTGCTACCCTATTCCCAAAGTAGTGAACCACAACCCTTTCCATATTTTGAATGGCCATCAAATGGCTATGAAAATTGAAACTATATAGCATTTCCAATAGTTCCTTATCAAAAATGAAACAATATAGTCTGACGTGGAGACCTCTAATGAACAATACCTAATGTAACCAAACATAGAGTGTTCAACATTAACTATTTTTATTCTATTCCAACCATATCCACAAAATGAAAGTCATAAATTAAAGAACATTGGTTTCAACAGTGACCCAGATGGAGAAATGCACAAAACTATTGCCACATAACCCATGCAGAACGATAGCCATATAACACATCCATAAATGAAACAATATTTGTTTTCACAAATAATATTGTCTTCTATGAACAACACCTTATCAAAAATTGAAACAATATAGCCTTTTCAAGATAACCTTATCAAAAATGAGACAATATAGGGTGAGGTAGACAATAACCATTGAAAAAAAAATTATAATGTCAACAATTTTTCCCCGTTTCCACCATATCAACTAAATGCAAGCCATAAATAGAGACTGACGGGAAATTGAAATATATATAAATATATGTATAAATGTACACATATATATGTATATATATACATATATATTAATATTAAAATATACCCAATATAGTCTAAGGAAGAGATATGTATATATATATCTATGTATATATATGTGTGTATATATATATATCTATATATTTATGTGTATATATATGTATGCATATATATATATGTCTATGTATATATGTATACACATGTGTGTATATATGTACATATGTATATATATATGTATATATGTGTGTGTGTATATATATGTGGATATTTGTATGTATGTATGTATATATGTATATATACATATATATATGTATATATACATGTATATATATCTAGATGTATATATGTATGTGTATATATATGTATATGTGTATTTGAAATGTAGCCTTTCATGGATGGAGCCTTAACAAAGATTGATAGACCTTGGCATTTACAACAACATGCTATCAAAAATGAAATACTATAGCCTATTCAAAATGTAACATAAAGAATATACATTGCCAACCACTCTGAATAGTGGTGAAATGGATATTGCTTATTACGATCAATATAGAGTACATTAGGATTTGATTGTCAATTTGACCATTGTTACTGGTTTTTGTAGTCACTATCATTGTTTTGAAAGGTTGTTTGTAACACATTAGTTCATCAAATACCGCATTATGGTTGGGCTGTGGTCTAGAAGAATAACAAAAAAGTGTGAAGTTTAGTGTGGTGATTATGCAAAAATGGAATGAATTACATAACATTAAGTATTTTATTCCATTACAGCAATTGCAATAGAAAGCTAAAACTCACAACTGCTATCTTATGCAAAAATTTTACTGGAAAGGACAGACCAACTTTTGTGTATACAAACTGTGAATTTTAGTGCAGTGATCATATCTAATTCATAAACAATATGAAAATTAGGAGATACCAAAGTTCTATATTTTATAATGCATAATTTGCATTGTACTTGCAATGGGATGAATGAATTAATTATAATTTAGCCATACCTGGTGCATGCGGTAGAATGCAGTATGTACAAAACAAAAGAAGGCCTGATTTCCAACCTACCATATTGGCTCATGGAGCATTGTGTGCTCTTACCAAACCCCCGAGCAAGAAAATAAATTGTTCACCATTGTGACCAATGGTGAAAAGATCTATTCAGTGGAAATCAACATTATACATTTTTTATAATTTTATGGTAGGGTAGAAAGCAGGCCATATTGTGTTGAGTTTTAGTTTATATTTTTTATGTGAAAATTGCTATCTTTCTAAAGTAGGATTCAAGAAAAAATGCTATTTTTTAGGTTATGGTTACAATGGAGTAAAATATTTGAACTTATTTTTAGAAAATAATGACCATTGGGAAGAGTACGTATGTACATTCCTCACATCTACTTTGATATGCATACAATCTATGGACAAGAAAATTTAATATTGTCTCATTTATGGCTTCCATTCTACACAAATGGTTGCAATATATTAAAATAGTCTGTGTTGTTTTCCATAATGCAATGTTAATTGTTGTTGTGTAGCTTTGGATATATACTTTCATTTGCAATGCATAATAAAATAGTTAATACTATAGAGTTAATGTTGTTATCCAAAAGGAATTCTTGACGATCATACCGACTAATTTCATTTTGACTATCCACAGAAATCTACATGTATGATATTAGATGCATAAAATATTGTTATAAAATAGTCATAATCAACGATGTCCAATAGAATGTAACACATTGTGTATAAGATTAACTATTTTATTCCATTTCAAGCATAACTTGAAACTAAACCCCCAAGCAAGAAGATACATTGTCCACGACTTTCATCAATGGTAAAACAAATCTTCCTTGTCACACTTAAGATACAGGCTACCATTGTAACAAGTCGTTCTTGAGTCTGGGAACAATATTGATATTAATAAACAATATCTAGCCTTTTCTAAACAACACCTTATTTGAAATTGAAACAATATAGAATTCTCACAACACCTTGTTGAAAATGATATGATGCAACCTAGGCTAGAGTATAACAATGAAGAATGCCATATTGTAACGATGGTCAAAAAATAAAGGAAATGAATCAGAAATTCATTCCTCCCCTATGTGTAGATATGTATGTATGTTGAACAATGGATGCAAGCAACATTGATACATAGTGAT
Source organism: Sequoia sempervirens (assembly GCA_007258455.2). Lineage (NCBI taxonomy): Eukaryota > Viridiplantae > Streptophyta > Pinopsida > Cupressales > Cupressaceae > Sequoia > Sequoia sempervirens. Next base: position 566,447,172 of record VDFB02193867.1, on the reverse strand, counting down.
TGCTATGTTAATTTTTGTTGGGAAATTCTTGGAATGATAAGTTGTATTTTTTTCTGATATATGGAAGATTGATGCCACCATTGATCACACTGATGGAAAGTGTATGTTCTAGGTTGGTTGTCTTGGAGGAATATAGATTATTTTTTAAATTATTTATACAGATATATGTAAGTGTGCTTTTTTTATATTATTTGTTTTCAATCATATTCTATATGTCCCAACAAAAAAATTGAAATGTTAAAGGGTTTGTAATTTAAAAATTGAGAATGGACATTTTTAGCTTTTGATGGTTTAATTGAATCTTTGGCTATTGTATTTTTGTCGCAATAGAGCTTGTGCCTAGTCACCGGCGTCGCAACTCTGTCTTTTACAAAGAGTAGCTGCAGCAATGTCAGTGGACTCTAGCTCTCCCTAGGCTGCTAGACAACCATCAGTCACTGATCTTGTAAGTATGTTCCTTGTTTATTCTTTGTTCCTTACACCTGTATTAGTTGTTTTCCATGTGCATTGAGCAAACTACAAACATGCTTTGCTTGCATTTGTAGCCTTTCTAATTTATAGTCTGACTTGTTTATATTTGATGTATTTATACATGGCCTTCATGTTTTTGTTTGCTAGCTATTTGGGAGTAGCCTATGTGTAGCTATTTATGTGTCTTCCATTTTAGTGGACTTGCATATAAATTTACTTTTTGTTGCAATATTTCCTATGCAATGTCTAGTGGTAATTATAGACTTGTTGATAGGTGTTGCATCTATTGATTGGTCATGGTTTGAAAATTTACTTTCTACAGATCTTTGTTGAAATCATGATTTTGTCATTGAAGTCTTTTTCTTTGTGTTGATGGTTGTAGCACTATATAGTTTATGTTGTTTTCTACAAGGCATTGTTGACATTTGTTCTATAGCTTCTTAGCATGTTCTAGCCACCTCCGCCACCTTTTCCCTGATAGCCAGAATAGTTATGATATGGGAGGGCTGTTGGCTAGCCAAGAGGTTGTTCACCTTAATTGTACTCTGCAAGGTGTTGTTGTCTATCATCCTCTAACTTTGGTTATAATCTGGGGCTATAGACCTACAGTCAACAATTCCTTTTTGTAAATGGCATAGGCTGTTTAGTTGCTTTGGTGACTTTAGAATGCTGATTTTTTTATGTCCATATATGTCGACTATTATATTGCTTTTTCTGTGTATTTATGTGGACTATTTGATTTCTTTGCAACTTTTTTCACTACATGCAAACCATAAATTAAATAATGTGTGAGAAGCTATTTAACAACAAACAAGAATGCGTATATATCTACATCGAACATCAGATTTATATATATCGGTGTGTTTTTTTTTCCTAGTTGCATATATATGCATTGCATGCATTGGATCAATGTGTAGTAATCTATTGCTTACAAGTATACAAGTAGAAAAAAGTGTGTCTTTGTTTCCTTGTGTTTCCTTTCTTTTTTTCTTTTTTTAGATATTTATGTATGTGGAATTGGATGTGGGAAGCATTGATATATACTCCTTGCCATGTTTATTGTTTGGGAATTCTAATGGTAGCATTGTTTCATGTATGGGATTCATATATTGGGGATGGTTGCAACAATAGCTTGGGTTTAAAACTTACCAAAGTAATTGAGCAATTTATGTTATTTTGACTAAGGCATTTTTCAGTGCTAGGTTATAGATTGGGCTACACAACATACACAACAAACATTGTATCCATAGCCTATATAATAAGTCTAATAAGGGACATTTATTTTACAATTGAATAGACTAGAGGATGATGTATGTCTTGTTTGATTTCATATTTCGTATGTGCACATCTGTGTGTTTTTGAGATTTTATGCAAACAATATTCACATATTTGAGGTCTAGCTATGGATATATATGTGTGTTGTCTACCCATAGCTTTGGATAGATATATGTCTGTATAGATTTTCCTTTGTAAGCGTATATAAAGAGTGTTTTATTGCTTCCCACCTATACTCACTACATGCAAATCATAGATGAAATCATATTTTCTCAACTATTCAACAGGAATCAACCATGTATATATATGTGCAACTAACTTTCAAGACATATACATTGATGTGGAATTTGTTTTTCAACTCCAGATACATCCATTCCATGTGTTGGATGTATATGTATGGATATGTTGCTTAGAGATATATGCATGGAAAAAAGTATGTGTCTCTTTTGTAGTGTTTTATTCCTTTTTCCTCCACTATGGATATGTGTGTATGTCAAATTATATGTAGACACCATCTGTATGTATTGTAGATATGTATGTTTGTGAAATTAGAGACACACATTATTCATCCCTTTGTGTAGACATGTATCTACATGAAATCAGATGCAAATAATATTCATATTTCCTGCTTGATATGTTTGTTCTTTTCATAGGTTAATAATGATTCTCATTTGATCTATGGTTCCTGTCTAGTGGGGATGGTTGCAAAGTGATAAAATAGTACATGTCCTTCACAATGGACTGTTGCTAGCTATTTTTGTTTGATTTCAAGGGTGGTTGTTATTTGTGTAGGCCTTGATAACGGATCAATGTTCCATGTCACTGGTGATATACAACCTTCCATTATAACAAACCCTTATTGAGGTTTAGACAGGTAACAACTATCCTTCAATGAGAACATTGACTATTTTATTGCTCTCAAACCATAACGGCCACATAGGAACCATATGCAAATTAGTCCTAATCTAAACCAGTGTTTAATTTTGTTGGCCTTCTCTATTGGTGCACCAAATTATTTTCATTTAAAAATCAAAAAATATCAACCAACTCTATCCCGACTAGACCCCCCCGCACGAGAAGGTTCAGAAAATGGAAAGGCTAACAAAAATTCTGACCAAAGTTCACACAAATAGGGGATAACCACCCATCCTGCATGTGAGTTATTAGAGTTACACGAAGAGTGGTATAAATCTTGCATATGGCACTTGCAATACTGTAGACATGCAAAATTAGCATCATGCATTTAACTAATTCATATTCATCCATTCATCAAATAAATCAGTTCTATTTGATTGATGTCTACATTCATTTAAATTAAATAAATCAACTTTATTTAATTTTATCCTAACATCACCCTCTTTGATTAAATAAATCAAATCTTTATCTAAAATCATCTTTCGTCTCCTTTTGATTTAGTTGAATCCCTAAATCTAAGTCAAATGATTCAAATCACCCAATCATCTTTCAAATTAACTAAATCAGGATTAAATCTAATCTAAATGCATGTCACACTCTCTAGATTTTCCCGATTGCACAAATAAAGGATTTTAACTAATTTATTAAATCCTCATTTTCCCTCAACAAGGCATCTTTGGAGAATATTCCCTCAAGTTTGAAATCTCCCCCCAAATTGACATGTACATCCAACAAGGCATTTAAGAGCTCTTACATGTCTCTCACAAGTCAAAACTTGGCATTTAAGCCCCTTTTTCTCCCTCCAACAAGCCAAATTTGAAATTTGAAAAGGCCACCAACTATCATTTATTGGCACATTGACCAAAACTTCCACATCCTCCATCCACTCATGTTTGTACAAGTGGCTCCTTCCTATTGGTTGAATCTTTATCCCACATTCACCCATTTTTCATATTTCTCCATCCTATCATTCTATAAATAGGAGGTCTCATTCCTCATTTTAGCATCCACAATTCATGCAAAGTTACTCTATTAACATTGAGAGCTAATTTTTTCTACCACATCTTCAAGGAATTTTATCATTGAGCTTGTCAAGGGTTTGGAAAGGGTCACTTTTCACAACAAAGTGATAGCAATCCACTATGGGATAGGTATACATTTGTCCTTCTTTGATACTTTCAGTTAGTTTATTTTTTCATTTTGTTTGTGAAGTATGGTGCATTATCTCATTTATCATTGATCTTGTCAAGGGCTGGGAAAGGGTCACTTTTCACAACAAAGTGACACCAATCCACTATGGAATAAGTTATTCATTATGCTTTTTAAGATTTCAATTAGTTTGTTTTGTCAGTTTGTTTGTAAAGCATAATGGATTATTTCATAAAGAATGAAACTTTGGTGCACACTTTACACTTGCTTATGGTAAATATCTTGACACGGGTCATTTTCATTGATCCTATCCTACCCAATGTTATCTGAGCCATGAAGAATTATCCAAATAACCATCCTCTATCCAAATGCCTTATTTTATCACAAAATAATCCTTGGCATCCTTTGCATGCTTACCATATCCATCCATCCATTCATCTTATCCAAGCATCCACCCATGGCATTCCATACATTGCTAGACACTAGGGGCAGATATATACATCTCACTTTAAGAAGAAATCTTGATCTAGATATCCTCCAACTTATGTGGTGATCCAAACATTGGCAAACACAAAATCAAAATTGGTCAAAGCATTTGTGAGCCAAAATCCAAATCACTAGCCCATGGCACATTTTGATGAGAATACATTCCTTATCAAGCTTCATCTTTCATCGAACATCAATCCAAACAATCAATATCGGTTGAATCTAATTTTCACTTTGGCATTACATCAAATCATTCAAAACAATTTTGTTCCAAATCAAGCTTCAAAATCTTGATCAATCAAATCTAATCAACCCATCATCATCTTGGGATATCTTTCCCAATCCTTGTGTTGGTTAACACTATCCTTGCATTATTTTGCATCATCGACAATGTTATCATCATCAATTGTAATCAATTAATCCTCGTATTGTTGTGCATCCTAAACAATGTTATCGCCATCAATCCTAATCTATCAAATCCTTGCATTGTTGTGTATTCTCAACAATGTTATCATCATCATCAATCCATCAATTGGATTAGTCAACCTTAGCTTGGATTTTTAGAAAAATTCCAAACAAAGCACTAATATCATCACACACATCCATATCCAAATCATCAAAATTGTGCAAAAAATCCAAAAACATCAAAAAATAAAAAAAAATAAAAAACACTCAAAAAGTTAGAAAACATCAAAAACATGATATCTAAACTACATCGTCTCTAAGACTTGAACGTATGAAAGGCTAATCTTTGATCACCCCATGAGACACAAAATCCAAAAACATTCATAAAATCTCAAAAAATCCCCAAAACATTGGAAAATCAAAAATCAAAACATTTGTAAAATCTTGAAAATACCAAAAACAGCCTCAAAATATTTTATAACATAAAAAAACATCCAAAAAAATTGAATAAATCCATCTGTCTCATTTCACTTTCACCCGCAATAAACATCACACATAATAAACAATCATCATTCGCAACCTTTGGTAAAACAATCAGAAACTAGTCTAGTAGGTCAAAAGTGAAAACTCAAAACGTCAAAATCTCAAGTCTAGGTCAGTACGTAAACAAGTTGGTCAACTCTTTGTGCCAATGCCTATCATCCAATCAGTCTCGAATAAATCATCTGATAACATCATGTCCTAGGATGTATCCTTCTTACAATGGGCATTATTTATTAGAAAGAACACTTTGTAAAAACGAAATGACATGCCACCATCCACTAACATGTCCTAGAATGTATCCTTCCTACAATGGGCATTATCTTTTGGCAATAGTTTCAGTTCTTATCCTTAAAAACACATTCCCTTTTGGTTAGTGGTGTAGACATACAAAATTAGCATCATTCACATTCATCCATTCATCAGGTATTAAATCAAGTTCATTAAATTCAATCTCCTAAGGTCATTCATTTAAATTGAATAAATTAACATTATTTAATTTAAGCCTATCATTATCCCTCTTTGATTAAATAAATCAAACCTTTATTTAATTAAATCTAAAAACATCTTTCATCTCCTTTTTTATTTAATTTAATCCTTAAAATTGAAGTCAAATGGGTCAAATCACCTAATCCTCTTTTTTAATTAGCTAAATTAGGATTAATCTAATCTAATCACCCATCACATCTTCTAGCTTTTCTCACTTGCACAAATAAGGCATTTTAATTCATTTATAAAATCCTCATTTTCCCTCAACAAGGCATCTTTGGAGAATATTCCTCAAGTTTGAATTTGAAAACAAGTTGACTTGTCCCATCCAACAAAGCATTTAAGAGCTCTCTTACATGTCTCTTGCAAAGGTCAAACTCAGCATTTAACTCATCTTGTCATCAAATTCAAATTTCAAATCTCCCCCTCTTTGGCACATTGACCAAAATGTGCTCATTCCTCTTAACCTCTCACAAGTTGACAAGTGGCATCTTTTCATTGGTGGATCTTTAGTCCCACATCCTCCATGTTTGGCATTCTTCCATCCTTCTTGGTTATAAATAGAGGCCTCCTCTATTGTATTACTCCACAACTCATCCAAGTTAGCATTTCATCTTGATCATCTTATCCACCATCTCAAGCATTTGAATCTTGTCATCTAAGAGCTTATCAAGGGTTGGAAAAGGGCTTCTTTCCACATCAAAGAAGCACCAATCCACTATGAGATAAGGGTTTAATCATGTTTTTATCTGCTTTATTTAGTTATTTTGAATCTTTTCATCTTATGTGCATATTTTAATATGATTGAGTATTTCATTGGAACACTACTTTGTTTGCTTTTTTTAGATTAACATTATGCTAATGTGTGATTTGGTTTAAATTGTTTGCAGATTTATGGTGTTTACAAAATGGCGCTAGAAGGAGGGTAAAAAGTGATCATCTTTGTTAGCTGCTACAATACAATTGGTAGTGTTGTTGAATGTCTACATTTAATGGTTTCATTTTTTAAAAGAATCTTCATTTAATTGTTTCATATTCTTGACTTTGATAGAATCATATGGGAAGCTTTCCAATTGTATATGCTGGTCTTTGAAAAGATACCTCCCATTACTTAGCACGCATAATAGATTTTTTGCTAGGTTTTCCACATAAATTACTTGAACCTCTAAGAAACTCTTGTAAGCATTGATTTTGTGAATGATTTCCATTGGAGAGGGTGACAGTGACAAGCGTACCTTTTTTTTTTTTTACGATTGAATAAGTTATCTTTAGTTTCTATTTTTCTAGTTCAAGTTGTTTTTAATATTGTCTATATGCCATTAAGGAATCTTCCTAGTAAGAATACAATGCCTTCTCCTTCATAGTATTTTCGAAATGTTGCATTTTTTCATATGAATATGTTTCTCTTTTATCCAAAATAAAATAAAAAATAAGACTTTCATGTGATGAATGAAACAATAAGCATACATGCTTAATGTCACTAAATGGTGTCAGTAAAGTTCACTATTTTGTTTACGTTGGGTTAGTGATTGTGATGACATTAATGTAACATTGTATCTTTGTTGGTCCCTATCCCAATTCTATAGTCTGCAGTCTCCAATTCATCCTCCGTAGTGCAAAAATTTCATGTCAAAAGTCATTAAGTTGTGAAATATCATGTTAGCTATAGCCTTTTCTAAACAGTTCATCTCATGAATGGTAATATTCCTTGTCTACATTATCTAAGCTAAAAACCAAAAATCGTGATACCCACTTGAATTTCATAATGACCTCATCCTAAGCTAAGCAAAAATGCAAACCACATTAAGTTTTGGATGGTAAGAGATTTGGTCAATCATTGCGTAAATAGAGTAAGTTACAACGAATGTAGGAGAATGTGATGTCATTGTGTATGCATTAGAAAAGAATTTTCCCCTTTTCAAGCTTGATGTTGGCCATATTAATGAACGGTAGTCAGCTAAATTAGAGAAGTAATTTGACGGCTTTTGGAGTATTTTTTATAGTAAGTGTTGTTTCCATTGACTAATTTTGGAAGCTGAGGTGTATTGTAGACCATCCACGCTTCCTCCGCCAAGGACATACAAGCATTTACTGGTGGGATAGTTACTATAGAAGGCTGTGTTGAAAAATCAAACAGCTACGTGTGATATTTAGGAGTCTGGGTACCAAGTAAGAGTTGCGCACAAGTAGAATAAGGGGCGCCAATGCTGGAGAGCTATGTAGTAGAAAATAAAGGAATCTACATTTTATTCTACCCCGTACTTTTCTTCTCTTCATCAAGACTATCCTCTTTCTACCCATGCGACCCCCCCTCCTTACTCGTCCATTCTTGAACAGGGGGTTGTTGCAAGTTGGCATTTTTTTTTTTTGCTTGACGAGTATCAAATGTCAGCATCAAAGGTTTGCTTTCTGATGAAGATTTAACACTTGAATATTGAAAAGAAAGGAGGGTTTGTGAAGATACGACAAGAAGCAGTGATAGAGAAATAAAATAAAAATTATGATCAAATGTGCATTTCTGGGTAAATGTTGCCACTCATCATTTGACCGAGCTTAGTCAAATGTGCATTGCTTTATAGACGTCACCGCTTGTCATTTATGTTCAGATTGGACACATAAGGTGATATTATCAAATCATTTGAGTAATTTTTTTTCGAAACAAAGCTCCAAAGCAGGTAACCATAATATCTATTTGCATCATTAAAATTCTATTGCACTGTACTCTTGATTGTAAAGTATTTGTTTGTTGTGCTTTGTCCATTAAATATCGACTCATTCTTTAGATATCGGTTTATGCTAATAGTAAAATATTTGGACAATAAAAAAAATCTTTCTTGGGACAATGAAATCATTGTTGACAGCAAAAATCATTCTTGAGACAGATTTGTGCTTTTGAGGCATCATACCCAATAGTGCTACACTACCTATTTTCTTGTTGAGGTGTCTTTGCTGCATTAAAAAAAAATGTGTCAAATCATTTAGCACTTATCACCAAAGGCATTTGAAAAGAAATGGTGCAAAATGTTTTCTCTCAAAGATGTCTTTTCAAATAATAGATGAACGACCGTTGAGGAATTAAAGAGTGTACTATAGAATTTCAAATCTCAACTCTAAGCATGCATTCATTTAAAATCAAATGCATTTTCAAGCTCAATTTAAGCCATAGAATCCGCACCCAGATATCTCAGAAATATAGGCATCAATGGAATGTACCTCTGAGCTATTTAATGCCTTTGAGGATTTTAATCAAATGAGTCCTTTTATTTCATGTCTCTATTTTCATAGAGAAAGTACCTCTAAGAGCTATTGTGACTTGCCTTCAAGCCATAAGAACTTGCCTTGTGTCCACAAAAAGGCGCCTTCCTTCAGAACCCTAGTGACTGCGTATCAGTTTTTATCAGTATACATTGTTTTATTTTCCTACATGAACAACTTCCTGAATGAGTCAACAAGTATTTGAGCACACAGATAACTTGTTATTGCCCGTGTGCCATTTCCATTTACTTTAGACGATTAATATCTTGTAATAATTTATTTTTTGTGCAGGTTTCTAAGATTACCATACAAGGCTGCGTGATATGCTCTATAGGAGTGAACTTTTAGCAGGATTTATGAATACTTTTAAAACTTCTTTTTCTCCTGCTGTATTTGGTTTAACACACTATTTATTTAACTAATTTTTGGGCTTGCGTGTTGGCTCATCTTAGAGTACTGGCATTTTCTTTTATAGGAAAAATGCATTTGTTCAAAAAACAGCAATAAATTCTCTATGACATTCATTGGTTTTAAAAATCTGGGGCTAAATATTTTGTCTGTGTAAATTTGAAGCATTTAATGCTATGGATTTGTTAATTAATGCATTATTATATCTTTGTTTGCTGACAATAAAATCCTTATTTGCTGCAAATATTGGTTCATGCTTTTGATAGACAATAAATCTTTCTTGAAATAAGCTTTATTCATTTATCCATCTATTGAATGCATTATGAATTAAAATTGTCATTAAATGCATGTCTCTACATCTAATATTACTGTTGTTAGTAATTGATTGGCTGCACAGAGTGATAAAGAAAGTATTTTTCATTTATAGAGGAGCTTTTAATATGAATAGAGTTTGTGTCACTAAATCCATTAGTCTTCGTTGACAGATTTATAAATCTTTTGCCTAAAGTATCTAATCATTGTTGAAAGATGGAATCCTAGATTGTTGAGACTAAATTGTTAGTAGGAGAGGATTTTGAGCTTTGCTAATAAACTATTCATTTATGGTTAATATTTTCTTTAAAATCTTTGGAAATAAGGGTTATTCTTAAAGTTAATGCTTAAAACGATTTTAAGAAAATAACTTGATTCTTGCATGATCTTCTTTCTTGATAGGGGAAAAAGAGGAAAAGTGAGGAGGAGGGATTTCAATTCCACAAGGAACTTGCGACATGGAGGCATTAGAATCAATCTTTGAAGAAGATTGGAGTTGAAGGAAATTAAGCATCAAACTTGAAATTGACAAAGCATTTTTAAATGCTTAGAGCTTCCATTTTCTGCTATTGTTCTCTGTTTTGCACCAACTCACTTCTTTTTGGTCTCTAAAAAGAATACTCCAAAAGTCTTTCATTTTGTTACAAAGTTGGTTAAAATTGAACTTAGACACTTACTAGCTTTCTGATTTGGTCTAAAAATTCAACAATCAACCTCACACTCAAGTTTGGTGCTTTAAAATGAATTCATTTTTATTTGGGCTATAAAATGAACAAGTGCTTGAATTGTATGATCTTGTCTTTGGTGCATTTTGAAGTGTGTATCCTCTCCCCTTGCGCTTCATGCAATCTTGGGTGCAAGAGAAACAATCAAAATACATTTTATTGCTTTGAGTCACCTTTAAGAGAGGGCTATATCAAAGGGTGTGAAATCGTGAGAAATTAGCACCAATCCGTGCCAACAATAGACCGCACCTAATCCCATGCCTCAAGTGGAACGTGAATAGTTGAAGATCCTTCAATGGCCAAGCGGGTGAGTGTTGGTTCCGGTGTTCATGATTTTTTGTCATTAATAACCTTGTTTATAGTAACCAACCAGTCCATCCAATGATTTTATCAAAGTGGTGCATTGGAACTTAGATTCCAAGAAGTTACTTGCCATGTCCAATTTTGGTTAAAATATAGAGGTTAAGACTTCATTCTTAACATGCCTTTATATTTTTTCCTTGGTTTCATGTAAAATCATCTCTTCTACTATGAAGGGCATGAGCCAAGCCCACCAAGAAAAATGTACCAATTGAGCTAGGATGTTATATTGCTTGTGAGTCAGTTTGAAAACATAGTGCTTGGATCCAAAACATTGAGACAAACATTAAACAAATCATTCAAATTTGAAACCCTTTAGGAGAAGCAAATATCCTTGAATGAATTTTCATGCCCTTGCTTTCCCTTGGGATTCATATCCTTAGAGGTTTCTAGGCATTTGGATTTTATCTCAATTTGCTCCTACTAAAGTCAACATTAGGAAACTATGCTCTTGAAACCTTGATTTTCACATAATGGACCTTGTGGAATGAAAATGGAATTGAGACATAGACATTCAATTTGAAAACTAAGCAAGAAGTGTGTTTGTAGTAAAAGCAACTCATTAACCAAGATTAACTCAAATTGAACACCACACATGTGCTTGTTTATCTTTTTATCGTCTTTCGAGAAAACATTGGTCTTTTGGTTTGAACTAGTCTTAGAGAAAAGCATGTTCTTCAATATCTTGGTCTAGTAAACAAAGTATCTCTAATTCTCTTAGGATCAAAATAATAAATTTCACCCATCCCCCAAACATCAAATCAAAATCACCTCATAAACAATTCTTGGAAATAAATAAAAAATAAAAAAATCCCTCATTCTAAACTTTGGGAAAATCATTTGAACCAAATCAAAATCATTTCGTTTGATTAGATGAGTGTAGATGAATCCTTCTCCATATATTTAGTCAAATTATTGATCCTTGTCAACATGTTTATCCCTTGATAACATCCAACATATTGGGGTTAGGAGTTCATAAATCCAAAATCATCCAATCAAAAAAATCATCTTGTTTGGTTAGGTGTGTTTAGATGAATCCTTCTTCTCACACTTAGTCAAATTAGCATCTTGTGGACAAATTTACTCTAGGAAAACATCCAACCTTTTAGATTTTATGAGTTCACTATCCAAATCAAATCAAACCAATCCCAAATCAGATCAAACATCAATCCAAGTCCTAAAGTTTAGTATCCTCTTCAAGTTTTCCTAAGAGTACCAATCATTCACCAATCATCTATTTTTCATATCTCATCACCATCATTTTGATCCTTAAAATCTTAGACTTTCTTTTTTGTACCTAGAGTTTGGATCAACCCAAAGAATTAGAGGTCTACCTCCCACATTCTTGAAAACTGATCCTTATTTTACGGTCCAAACTAGACCTCAACACAAGAAAAAAATGGAATATAAACTTGATCCATACATCATGAGCAATCCAAAACAACCAGACTATCAAAGCCTTACAGTGCCGATTGATTATCAATACTCACATTTATACAATCTATACATGGGATCATTATCTCCTACAAACCTCAATGGTACAAAAAATGTGAGTATGACCAGTCAAAATTTTGGAACAACTTTCCCAATGGTAGATTTAAATCCAAGTCCAAACCTACAAATCTTTCAACCAAACACTCAATGCATGAGTCTTCCACAAATCAACATTATCCCACCAAATTCCTACATGCCAGATGTGAATGTACCAAGTACAACTGCACCAAACATGAACATTTTGAATCCAAACTTAGTAAACTTTGGGATGGATATGTTTGCAAATCATACGAATTTCATTCAAAGTCCAACTCCAAGTCAAGGTAACCTCATGCAAAATCAAAGTTACCTAAATCAAGGCAATATGATCCCCAACACCAACAATGTTCAATTTCAGCCTATCACGCCAAATTTGAACATCATCCCAAATCAAAACATTATCCAAAATCAGTTTGTCCATGATCCCATTCAAACACCATAAGTGCACATTCCAAATCTACTTGAACAAAAGCCAAATCAAGGGAGTCAAATTCAAAATGAAGATCAAATTTTGCTAGAGCAACTTGCTTCACATGCCAAACTAATTGAATTATTTATCCAAGAGATATATTCACTCCAAAATCAATACACTCTTCCATTGGTTAAACCATATAATCAAAGCATTGAGTTGTGTCCACAACCACATCAAGAACAATATCTACAATGTCAAGAAGTCAAATATCAATATCAACAACATCAACAACAAACCCAATCACCATGTCTCAAAGATCAATCACCACATCTCTAAGATCAATCACCACATCTCAAAAATCAATCACCACAAGGTCAATTTAAAGTACAAGTATCACAAGGTAATAAGCGGAAATACACACCACTAGGGAGACCAATCAAATTAGTCTTGCAACAATTGAAACAAGAAAATCTCATCAAGCTCCTCTTCTATGGGAACTATCAAGAACCCCTAATTAAACCACCAGGGTATAACAAGGAGCACCATTGTGATTTTCACAAAACAAAGGGACACACAACATCAAGTTGTATTCAACTCAAAAAACTCATCCAAAACTTGATTGATCAAAAGATAATCACTATTGGGGACAATGATAGCATTGACAATCTCTCCACCACAACTATTGAGAACAAGGATTGAGATCAATCCATCACTAAGCACCTTGAAGCTATGTCTACTTCATCCAATGATCAAATCAACATATATCAAGAGTCCTTTTCAATCATGATCGGATACCAACAATGATCCAATTCAAAGTATCCAGCGATCACTTGACCCTATGGTTGAAGACATTCACAATCTCGCCCTGAGGTGGGTAGAAGCAAATGTTCAAGATATCTCAATTAAGAGGTGAAGATCATTTCACCGGCGTTGATCAACTCACACCATACATCAAGGCCACTTTTTAGTGATCTATTTCAAGGTGTAAATTATTTACAGTTCTATTTGAGGCACTTGTAGATCCATCGACCCGTGAAGTCCGTGTGAAAATGTCTCTACATCACCCCAATGAGTTGAGAGGACATATCTCCGATAATTTTATTCTGAAACATGACCAACATCAACCACTTGAGAGTCGCCAATGGTCCGCCGGGAATAATCGGCTTGACCTCCATGGGGTTTTAAAATATTTCAAGGGTCTAGCTTGGCAGTCCGGTCACTCAAAAGATCAAAGGGGGATACCAAAGACATACAATTTAATGAAGATATCCAAGAACCCTTTGTAAGTAATCCATACTTTGAAATTGGCCCATGTCAAGAACTTGATCCAAAGCATGTCAAAAGGAATGACAAAATTATTCAAGATCAAGAATTTTCATCTCCAAGATACTACAATAATCTAATGGAAACTCTCCTATCTATACAAGATGATCACATAGAACATATTCCACCATCTACCCATGAGATGCTTTCTTTGGATGGACACATAGATGATCTTCATTTAGAACAAGATTCCTTTACTCCTGACATTATTACACAAAAAGAGTAGGTTATTGATTCCTACAATCAAACTAAATTATCAACATCAGGATTAGATATATCCCAAACTTAGACTGAGGACATCATGAATAAAGATATCCAACATTATCCACCCAAGGAAGCAAATCAAATAGAATAGTATAATCTAGAGTTAGCAGAGTAGTAAATTGAAACAACATCATCTATAGAGGTCATTTGTTAGAGCATGTTTACTAAATAAGACTTACGTAATCAAAAATGAAGATTGCACTACCACCCTCTTTTGAGGGAAACTTTGAAAATCATCAGCATAGGGGCATGAAGGAGATGCATGATGAAGCCGTCTACAACTAAGCACGTCCATGAATCTTCGCCACTAAAATACTTTGTCGCAGATTGGGACCAACATCGGAGAAGAAAGATCAAAGCACAAAAGAACATTATCAAAGAAAAATAAACTAAGAAGCATATCAAACAAATCAAATACAAGTTGATACCAAAGAATACAAAGAAAGATTATCCCTATCAAACTCCATCAGTCAAAGAAACTATGGGGAAAAATAGAAAAGGGAAAAGTGTCCATCAAACATATCCAAAAAAGAAAAATAAGGATTTTCAAGCGACGTACAAAGTGTATCAAATAGTTGATCCTAATTCCACACACACTTTCGTATCCACCCATCATTTCTCATCTTTAAATTTTGGAGGTCGAAAGTTGTCAACCAATCATGCACTTTATCCATGACACCTCCATCCGCCTCCATGCATGATAGATTCTCAAATTTGCCATGTATTGGCAAGGGCGCTATACGTGAGTTCACAGGCGCTCCATCCGATGATTTACCCCAATGTCAATAAAGTCAAAAAGAATCCAGAGGTGCATCAAGTGTATGTATGCCCGGCGAAACAACTTCTTCCCGAAGTAAGGCTATCAATGGCACATCATGACAAAAGAATCTCACAGTGGCACCACAAAGTGAGGACATGAGCTTAAAATAACGAAAATCCGAAAAAGTCGAAAATATGAAAATCCAAAAAAAATTTAGAAAAAGGATTGAAAATAGTAAAGAAAAAAATTGTCCTCTAGTGAAAACCGCATGGACGACACTTTGGGAAGGTACTATGATGAAAAATTGGTAAACAAGAATCATGTGTATAATCGAGCATCTACGTGCACCAATTTAGGTGAAAGCATCTCATCCAATCAATAATAAACCCAACATTCCATCCATCTTATCCATAATAAAGGCATTCATCCATGAACCATTATCCAGTCCATTCTCATCCATCTGCATCCATAGTTTGAGTTATCTTGATCTTGAAAAATTTTGGTACACAGTTTACGCTTGCTTATGATAAACATCTTGACATGAGTCATTTTCATTGATCCTATCCTATGCAACACTATCTTAGCCATGAAGCATTATCCAAATGAGCATCCTCTATTCAAACACCTTATCTTATTGCAAGATAATCCATATCCATCCATCCATACATTTATCCAAGCATCCATCCATGGCATTTCATACATTGCTAGACACTGGGGGCATATGTTTACATCTTGCTTCAGGAATAAATCTTGAAATATATCCTCCAAATTATGTGGTGATCCGAACATTGGCAAAATGTGAAATCAAATTGGTCAAGCAGTTGTGAGCCAAAATCAAAATCACTAACCCATGACATATTTTGGCGAGAACATGTTCTTTATCAATCTTCATTGAACATTGAACATCAATCCAAATAATAACTAATAGTCACATCTAATGTGTGCTTCAACATCTCATCAAATCATCCAAAACATCTTTTGGTTCAAACCAAGCTTCAAAATTCTAATCGATCAAATCCAATCAATCCATCTTCATTTCAGGACATCCTTCCCAATCCTTGTGTTTCTTAACACTATCCTTGCATTGTTGTGCATCCCCAAAAATATTATCATTATTAATCTTGATCAATCCAATCACTAATCCCTTATCATCTTGGGATATCCATCCTAATCCTTGTGTTGCTTAACACTATCCTTACATTGTTATCCTCAACAATGTTATCATCATCAATTCATCAATCAGATCAATAAACCCTAGCTTGGTTTTCAACAAAATCCTAAATAGAACAATGATATTATCACACATATCCATATCCAAATCATCAAAATCATGCAAAAATTCAAAAACATCAGAAAATAAAAAAATCCAACAACATTCAAAATAGATCAAAAATCCAAAAACACTCAAAAAGTAAAAAAAAAACATCAAAAACTTGGTATCTAAACTACATCGTCTCTGATCCTTGAACATTTGCAAGGCTAATCTTTGATCAGCCCCTGAGACATCAAAATCCAAAAACATTCAAAAAACATCAAAATCCGAAAACATTCAAAAACGCCGTCCGAAAACGTTTGAAAAGAAAAAATCAAACATTTGTAAAATCTTGGAAAATACCAAAACAACGCAAAGATTTCCGAAACTTCAAAACGTCAAATATTTAAAAAGTTAAAAGTAAATCCTCATTACCATAAAATAATCAATCATCGCAAATAAACTGGTGGAAGTGACCTTCATCCTTTGGCGAAGCATGAAAAACCACAACAATTGGAAAAACTTGACATAAAATCAAAATGTTTTGGCACGGAAATGAAACAGCGTCATTTTTCAAATATTGAAGTCAACCTTATATATCAATAGCCTATCAATGTTTATCAACCCATCATCATCTTATACAATGCATGTCCTAGGATATATCGCTCTGATAATGGGCATCATTTTGGATATCACTTGGATTTTTATCCTATCAAAACACATCTCTTTGGCTGAAGGTATGACGAACATTGGCTTGTTTGCGTACTTGATCTTTTCTTTTGATTTATCTTATTGCCCTCACTCTGAGGACCTCTCGATGATATCCAAATGAAGGATTTAGAGAGATAGGAATGGGTCAACAATCATTATCTTTTTGTCTATTTTTCTTGTAAAATAACCTTGGAGAATACTTGCTCTATTAGGTGTATATGGAAGGTGTTTTGGGCAACTTGTTGACTATTGCATTGATAGGTTATACCTTTCCGTGTTTTGGTTTGAGATGTTTGAAACTTCAGAAGTGCATCCTAGCAAGGTTTCCATATGTTAGGTGTGAACAAGAATACTCCTATCTATTTGTCAAGTCAAAGTCCAT
This sequence comes from Sequoia sempervirens, assembly GCA_007258455.2. Taxonomy (NCBI): domain Eukaryota; kingdom Viridiplantae; phylum Streptophyta; class Pinopsida; order Cupressales; family Cupressaceae; genus Sequoia; species Sequoia sempervirens. The sequence goes on along the minus strand of VDFB02193867.1, from coordinate 566,429,745 downwards.
CGCACTAGGTACAATGCCATCCTGGTTCTTTATACCTTGATGCATCATATCTATGTGTATTATCAAACATAAGGTAAGTAGCCCTTTTTAAAATCCCAATCCTTGATAAGTGAAACATCATCATCATCTCTAATAAAGTCTCGTCAGATCATGGACTTGTTGGATCCTCTTGTCATCATCTCATTTCTTCTTTCTTCTTTTCTGCAATAACATCACGTCATGATCAGTTAATCATCATCGCCAATGCATCCGTCATGCATCCACAAATCATTAGCATACATAAATCTCATAATCATAGCATATCATATCATATCATCCATCTCATCCATCTCACATGGATTGCATTATCATTTAAGTTGTTTAGGATAATATAGATTGGTTATTCTAGGCATCTTAAAACCATCTCATTTGCATCATCATAACCATCCATATGTCCATCTTGAACCTATTTATCGTGAGATTGACCCTCAAATCAAATCTTTTCGCTCGATCTCTCGAGGGGGAAAATGTACTAGTGTACTTTCCACTAGGGCATCTGAAAAAATTAGAAATTTTTTGAATTTTGATCGCGACAAGTTTATTCTTTGAACCAACACAACAAGTACATTGCTTCAAAGAGGGGAATAATATAGACATACGAAATTAGCATCATTCACATTCATCCATTCATTAGGTATCAAATCAAGTTCATTAAATTCAATCTCCTAAGGTCATTCATTTAAATTGAATAAAGTAACATTATTTAATTTAAGCCTATCAATATCCCTCTTTGATTAAATAAATCAAACCTTTATTTAACTAAATCTGAAAACATCTTTCATCTCCTTTTTAATTTAATTTAATCCTTAAAATTGAAGTCAAATGGATCAAATCACCTAATCCTCTTTTTTAATTAGCTAAATCAGGATTAATCTAATCTAATCACCCATCACATCCTCTAGCTTTTCCCACTTGCACAAATAAGGCATTCTAATTCATTTATAAAATCCTCATTTTCCCTCAACAAGGCATCTTTGGAGAATATTCCTCAAGTTTGAATTTGAAAACAAGTTGACTTGTTCCATCCAACAAAGCATTTAAGAGCTCTTACATGTCTCTTGCAAAGTTCAAACTCAGCATTTAACTCATCTTGTCATCAAATTCAAATTTCAAATCTCCACCTCTTTGGCACATTGACCAAAATGTGCTTATTCCTCAACCTCTCACATGTTGACAAGTGGCATCTTTTCATTGGAGGATCTTTAGTCCCACATCCTCCATGTTTGACATTCTTCCATCCTTCTTGGTTATAAATAGAGGCCTCCTCTATTGTATTACTCCTCCACAACTCATCCAAGTTAGCATTTCATCTTGATCATCTTATCCACCATCTTAAGCATTTGAATATTTTCATCTAAGATATTATGAAGGGTTGGGAAAGGGCTTCTTTCCACATGAAAGAAGCACCAATCCACTATGAGATAGGGGTTTAATCATGTTCTTATATGCTTTATTTAGTTATTTCATCTTATGCGTATATTTTAATATGATTGAGTATTTCATAGGAACACTACTTTTTTGCTTGTTTTAGACTAACATTATGCTAATATGTGATGAGGTTTAAACACTTTGTAGATTATGGTGTTTACAAGCAGTATTGAAGAACATTAGCTTGTTTGTTTACTTTATCTTTGTCTTTTGACTTATCTCTTTGTGCTCATTCCAATAACCTCCCAATGATGTCCTAACAAATGGATTTAGAGAGATAGGAATGGGGTAACGATCATTATCTTTTGTCTGCTATGCTTATTGGGCATTCTTGTAATATAACTTGGTGAATACTTGCTTTGTTAGATTTGCATGGAGTGTGTTTTGGGCAGCTTGTTGACTATTGCATTGATAGGTTATACCTTTCTGTGTTTTGGTTCGAGATGTTTGAAAATTCTAAAGTGCATCCTAGCAATTTTTATGTATGTCAAGTGTGAACAAGAATACTCCTATCTATTTGTCGATTCAAATTCCATCACACTAAGTGCAATGCCATCTTGGTTCTTTATACCTTGATGCATCGTGCTTATGTGTGTTATCAAACATAAGGTAAGTGGCCCTTTTAAAATCCCAATTCTTGATAAGAAAATCATCCATTTCTCATCATCATCTCTCATAAAGTTGGCTTGTTGGATCCTCTTTTCATCATCTAATTTCTTCTTTTCCACACTAACATCATACCAGAATAGTTAATCATCATCCCTAGTGCATCCATCCTGCATCCACAAACCATCATCATTCTACACATCATCTCACATGCATGTTCATCATCATAATATAGATTTGTTAGTCTAAGCATCTCATAAAACCATACATTTGCATAAAAAATCCATTGCATAATCATATAGGCATTATCGCATCATCCATCTCACATGCATTGCATTATCATTTAAGTTGTTTAGGATAATACAGATTGGTTATTATAAGCATCTTAAAACCATCTCATTTGCATCATCATCATAACCATCCATTTTGAACCTCTTTATTGTGAGATCAACCCTCAAATTGAATTTCTCCTCTTGATCTCTTGAGGGAGCAATGTACTATTGTACTTCTTTCTATCGGGGCATTTGAAAAAATCAGAATCTTTTTGAAATTTAATCATGGTAAGTTTATACTTTCAACCAACGCAACAAGTACATTGCCTCAAAGAGGGGAAAAATGTAGACATGCAAAATTAGCATCATGCATTTAACTAATTCATATTCATCCATTCATCAAATAAATCAAGTCTATTTTATTAATCTCTAAAATCATCCATTTAAATTAAATAAATCAAATTTATTTAATTTGATCCTAACATCACCCTTTTTGATTAAATAAATCAAATCTTTATCTAAAATCATCTTCCATCTCCTTTTGATTTAGTTTAATCCTTAAATCTAAGTCAAATGAGTCAAATCACCTAATCCTCTTTTAAATTAACTAAATCAGGATTAAATCTAATCTAAATGCATGTCACATTCTCTAGATTTTCCCACTTGCACAAATAAAGGATTTTAATTAATTTATTAAATCCTCATTTTCCCTCACCAAGACATCTTTGGAGAATATTCCCTCAAGTTTGAAATCTCCCCCCAAATTGACATGTACATCCAACAAGGCATTTAAGAGCTCTTACATGTCTCTCACAAGTCAAACTTGGCATTTAAGCCCCTTTTTCTCCCTCCAACAAGCCAAATTTGAAATTTGAAAAGGCCACCTAATGTCATTTATTGGCACAATGACCAAAACTTGCACATCCTCCATCCACTCACACTTGGACAAGTGGCTCCTTCCAATTGGTTGAATCTTTATCCCACATTCACCCATTTTGCATATTTCTCTATCCTATCATTCTATAAATAGGAGGTCTCATTCCTCATTTTAGCATCCACAATTCATGCAAAGTTACTCTATTAACATTGAGAGCTAATTTTTTCTACCACATCTTCAAGGAATTTTATCATTGAGCTTGTCAAGGGTTTGGAAAGGGTCACTTTTCACAACAAAGTGATAGCAATCCACTATGGGATAGGTATACATTTGTCCTTCTTTGATACTTTCAGTTAGTTTATTTTTTCATTTTGTTTGTGAAGTATGGTGCATTATCTCATAGGAGCATTTGTAGGTTTGCATGAACTAGCCCATGTTATGGAGTTTAAGCTTTGTGTAGATTTTATTGGTGCTCACAAATACAGCTTTCCATTTGGAAAATGTAGCAATACCAATAAACATAGGTATCAGTGTGTATGAATATTTTCTACACCCATAATGACATTATATATGTATCTACACATAGGGAAAATATATTGTCGACCATTCTAATTAATGGTGGCGTCAAACAAAATATCATAGTAGGAAACCTATGCCCAGTTGCCAATTGGATCAAACATAAATTGTATAACATAAACTATTTCACTCTATTGCAAGCATAACCACACAAAGGAAATGATGAATTAGACGCCCTTGGATTGAACATTGGCCCACTAGAAAAAACCTCCAAAACACAAAAAATACACTATTACAAACTAATGGAAATCCACAGCCACAAAAACATGAAGCTTAAAGCAAAATCCACATAAAATTGATGGTAACAAACCCATACAAAAGTATACTATTGTCTCAATGGAACCTCATTGTATATTAAAACAAAACAACCTTTTCAACAACTTCTCAAAAATGAAACCATATAGCTAAAGCAAGAGGACAATAATCAACAACGCCCAATGGAATCTAACACAAAGTCTATAGGATTAACTATTTTATTCCATTGCAACCATAACCATAGAACATAAGCCAACAAATACAGTGCCTTAACGAGAATTGGAAGACTTCTTAACAACACCTTTTTTGACGATGAGACAATATATCCCAAGATATAGAAGAGCAACCAAAAACACTGCATAACATCAAAAAAATTATTTGATTTGAAACATAGCCACAAAATGGAATCCATAAATAGAAACCCACAAAGACTCACTAAAACACACCAAAGTTGAAATATACTCATTCCTCAACAAAACCCAATCAAAAACTTGATACAATATAGCCTTCTCAACAACACCTTGCCGAAATTTAAGAATGACAACCCCATCCAACAAATATACTTGTTTCTATAGCTTAGCAAAGTTTGAATCAATTAACAGTGCCTTATTGTAGATAAAACAATATAGGCTTCCAAAAATTGTGGACCACAAATGAAACAATGTGGAAAATGGTATTACTGGTATGCAACTCTTCTTGCTTGGTTCAAACACACCTCTTCTCCTTGGCTCCCTTTAGGCTATGTTCTTTCTCCAGGCCTACAAACCTAGCCAGAACACGAATACCATAAAAAAAAACCCATGAATATTCACAATTTCAAATACATGGAAAACCATACACACAATTCACAAACCATAAATGAGGTAATATTCTATTCTTAGAAACTATATAGTATTTTGTGAACAACTTAAATCAAAATTTGAAATAGCCAATAATACCTTGTCACAAATCAAGCAATATAGCTTGGCACATATTGTGAACCATGAATTAAAGAATATTGGTAAGGGTATACATAGATACACACACACACACACACACACACACACACACACACACACACACACATATATATATATATAGGAATTATCACAACCCACACCTTTTACAACCATCAATGCATGCAAAAAGCACAAAATTTCATCCAACCACCTTCAAAGAAATTCCACAGTTGATGAATGCACTTGCACCTTCACAGAAGCATGCCCTCCTCACTCATTTATGATATCCATGTAGCAGTGAGAGTTGCACACACACACACACACACACACACACACACACACACACACACACACACACACACACATATACACACACACACATATATATATGTACATATATATTTACACACACACATATATATATGTACATATATATGAAACCCAAAAAAAATCACAGTATCAAATCCATGCAAAATGATACAAACATAACCCAAACGATAAATGAGACAAGATATTTGAAACAATCAACAGTACCTTATAGAAAATTAAGCAATATAGCTTGGCATAGACTGTGAACCACAAATCAAACAATATTGCCAAGGGTTTCTTTGACATGCACCTCTTCCCACTTGCTTCAAACACACCTCTTCTCACTAACTTTCCTGCACAAAAAATGGGCAAAATGTTATCACAGGTGACACTTCTCTTTTGCATTTGCAACCATATTCCCATTCAAAAAACACAAAATAACTACACCCACCTTTGTAGAAGCTACATAAAGCTTAATCTAGCTTGCACCCTCACAAAAGCTTACCCTCATCACTCATGGTTCTCATATGAGGTATAGCAACAAAATGACACCAAACAATGCCTTATTGAAAATTTCCCAGTATATGTATATGTATATATGTGGATATTTGTATGTAAATATGTATATATGTATATATATATACATATATATATATATATATATATATATATATATATATATATATATATGTGTGTGTATATGTACATATATATGACTCTATTTTTGAATGGGTTTGCTACTGTTAATTTCTAAGAAGATGCTATTGGGAAATTATATTGTTTCATTTTTCCATAAGGTTTTGTTGAGAAAGGGGTTTGTTATCATAGGCGTCACTTTTCTTTTGCTTTGTAACCATTGCCCCATGCAAAAAACACAAGATAACCTCTACCTAGCTTTGTAGGGGCTACACAAAGGTTGATCAAGCTTGCACTCTGGCAGAAGCTTGGCATGCTTGCTCATAGCTCTGATAGCATGTATAGCAACAAAATGACACCAAACAATTCCATATGTAAATTTTTCTAGTCATTTGTTTTATTCCCTGAGTCATTAAATGGTAGGTGTTGTTACAACCATTCCCAGTGCACGCAAAACATAGAACAATTAATGTTGATACGAACCAACATTTAATTTCATTGGCCTTCTCTAACCATGTGGCGGGGAATGTGCCACCCTATTCCCAAGGCAGCCAATAACTGCCTCTACCACCTTCTGGACAACCATTAGAAGGAAAAAAAATGAGAGGCCGATGAAATATCCTAGCCAAAGTTATAACCCATCTACCACTTGCTACTTGAATTAGCATGCCACAGGCTACATACCGTAAATGAAACAAGGTCACAGAGGTTTCATGTATGTGCTACATATATTGGCAATGTTTGTAATAATACTTTGCACTAAAAACTCACCAAACAAATTGAGCAGTTTACGGTATTTTCAATAAGGAATTGTTCAGTGTTGGTTTCTGGATTGAGCTGCATGACATACGTAACAAACATTATAGCCAAGAACCATATGACATCCATATCTAGCATAGCATTATCATTAGATATTGCAAAGTAGTAGCATGAACACTTGGTAAGTATTAGATGGATACCCAGGCATAGATACTTACATACACAAATACATCATAGAAACATATATCTACACAAAACTCTGTCAAGATATTATATGCACTGAAAACATTGTAAACAAGATGAAAACAACATTCTCTTTAAAACAACTCACAGATACTTGTAAATATTGAATTGTGCATGCATATACACATAGATATGCAATACACATACATATATCTACACACATGTGTAGTAGAAAGTTGTATGTACACAAGGAAATTTCAATTGCATGCATGTATATTTATCTATATGCATATGTAAATGTAGACATACATACAACTATGTCCACAAGTAGATATATTAACAGGTGTAGACAGTGTGGCTTTGTCTACCTTGCCACATGGAAATCATAAATGAGATAATATGTTCAAATCTTATTGGCTATTTGTATGAACTTTGGTCAGAATTCTCATCTACCTATCCGGTTTTGTATCCCTCTAGAAGTAGGGAAATGGTAGCAGGTTGTCCTCCCATTTTGATGAACTTTGGTTGGAATTTTTGTCAGCCTTCCCAATTTTTTAGGCATTCAATGCCATCGAAAATCTGGCGGATTTTTTTTTTCTTAAAGTGTTTGGCACAATGATAGAGGAAGCTAGCAAAAAGGAATCAACATTAATTGTTGTATGATTTCCTTGTAGTGGTTATGGTGCAAATAACATCTATCTTAAAAGTCCTTAGAAAAAAAAGCGAACGTCTGTGCAATTTTTGATAACGCATTGTTGGGTGTCATTGTCTGGGTTTATGTTGTTCTTCAAGGTGGTTGTGAGTGAGGAGGGAAAGCTTGTGTGAAGGTGCAATTGTATTCATCGGTTGTGGAATTTATTTGAATGTGGTTGCTATATTTTTTTTTTTTTATAAGGTGTTGTTGAAAAGGTTGTATTGTTTCAATTTCCAATAAGGTTTTGTTCATAAATGAGTATTATTTTTGATGGTTTTGTCACTGCTAATTTTCAATAGGGTGTTGTTGAGAGGGTTATATTGTTTCTATTTGTGATAGGATTTTGTTGAGAATCAATTTTAGATAAACTTTTGTTCACAAAAGAGTATATTTTTTCATGGGTTTGTCACTACTAATTTTTGGGAGTGTACTATTGAGAAGGCTATATTCTTTCTATTTGAAGCTTTTGTTCAGAAACTAGTATATTTTTAGTTGGGAGACCAACCTAGATGGAGAAGCCCACAAAACACAAAAAATGAGAGCTAGGAACCCATGCAAAACCATCGACACAAAGTGCAAACCTTAAACCAAACAATAGTCATTTTCAAAGACAATATAGTCTTTTCTCAAAAACACACATTATGAAAATTGAGAATAAAAGAATGGAATGAACAAACAGGAATGGGAGGGTGGAAATGGGGAAATGGAAGGAAGGAAATTCTCAGCCTTCCAAAAACAGCAACAAATTATGATTTACTTTGAATTTAATAGTAATTATTATTCATTTTCTATTCAAATTACGGCTAAAGTCCTGATTGATAGATTGATTGAAAAACATCTATAGCTTTCAAACGATGTCACATTTTTTGAATCCAAAACATGTGTCACATTCTATGCTTTGCATACTATAGGATTAAAAAAATAAAAATTGAATTTCATGAAGTTTTGACCAAGTTAAGGTGGTCAGACATATGAGATTTTTATATTTTTTAATAGTTGTAATAAAAAATTCATAATTAATTATTTACTTGGAAAAAAATTACAAAAAAATATGCATCACATCAGAACATGAGTCCCCTACTTTATCTCTAAAATCTTATAAAAAAAATATTATCATTTTATTGTGGTTAGGTGGTCAGACAGACACCTACTTCTTATTTTTTCCCTGAAATTTAAGTACTACTGCATTGAAATTTCAAATTATCACCAAATAGATTTCTTTTTGTTTTAAACAAACCTAGTAGTTTAGAAACTACATTAAATTTTCTACAAATTCTAGTATTATATTTTTGAAATAATATAGATAACTTATTCAAATTTTTACGTCAAGTTTCCTATCTCTAATTTTTCTATTTTTTTTGTGACTTAAGGGCCTATTTTTTCCATGATGATCCTACACATACTCGTATATATATATATGTGTGTGTGTGTGTGTGTGTGTGTGTGTGTATAGAACCAACATCATTAATTATTTTATTATGTTCCAATCGTAACTAGAAAATGAAATCCATAAATCAAACAACATTGGTTTCAACAGTGACCCAGATGGAGAAAGCCACAATATAGCCCGAGCTATACAATAACAATGGACAAAAACTAGATAACCTCAACAATTTTATTCTATTGCAAACATGCCCACAAAACACAAACATTACAAAGAAACCTTTCAAAAATTGACAATAACAAACCCATACAAAAAACACTCCTTTCTCAACACAACCTCCTCAAAAATTGAAAGAATACAACCTTTTCAACAACACCTTCTCCAAAATGTAACAATATAGCTTAAGCAACAAAACTATAATAAAAAATGCCTAATGGAAGCTAACACAAAGTGTATAGGATTGACTATTTTATTCCATTACAAAGAACAGTAATCAACAATACCTAATGCAATGAAACGTAAATTGTATAACATTAACTATTTTTCTCCATTGCAACCATAGCCAAAAACCATATGCCATAAATCAAACAATATTTGTTTCAACAAGCTGGACAGATAAATCCATTAGAGACCAATATTCACAGTAACATATCCTTGCAAAATGATAGGCATAAGACATTGACCATAGATTAAACAATATTTTTTCTTACAAAAAAAATATAGTCTTCTCTCAAAAACACCTTATCAAGCAACTTGTGAATGACAAGTGAAACAATATTGAAAATGGTTATCCTTGTATGCATGCCTCTATGGTTCCTTTGCATAGATAGATATCTATACATATGGAACATACATTGTGCATCACTATGATTATTAGTTCCATTTCCAACACTTTTGTATTGCTTTTGGAGTACTTGGCCCATGCAAAAAAAAAATGTTGCAGCCAGCTTCAAAAAAACTTCACAGCAGGCAGTTAGACTTGCACCTTGACAAAAGATCATCCTCTTGGCATCAACATTTATTGTTGTATGGTATCCATGTAGTGGAAATGGTTGTGGCAATATCTGCTATTGAAAAACATGAGTGGAAATAGAAAAAGCCTTTGCAAATTTCAATAAGGCATTGTTGGGTGTTCTTCTTTGACTTTAGCTCCTTTGATAGTCGTGAGCCAAGATTGTGAGCTTCTCTGAAGGTTGAAGTCCGCCTACCCTTTCCAATAGATGTATCACTATGTACATCTATATCTATAAGTTCTCATTCATCTATTTATCTATATTTTCTACATGTAATGTCATGCACGTACATTTCTACATGTACTTCTTTAGTATGTATATTTCCAAATAGCAAATTCCTCTATATGCATCTAATCGATGATGTTGGATTCTATTTGTTGGCATATTTATTAAGTGTTCCTTTTAGGTTCTTATTTTTTAGAGGCTCACAAAAGGAGTTATTTCTTGTGTGATGATAAATATTGCTTCCACCATTGATAGAAGTGATGGAAAATCTATGTTCTTGCTTGGGGGTTTGGTGAGAGCCCATGGGGCTTCATGACCCAATATGGTAGGGTGGAGAGTAAGCCTTCATTTGTTTTTTTTAATTTCATATTTTCTATTCATTGTTCTTATTTCTTAAAGCCTCACAAAAGGAACTATTCCAATGATAGGATGCCTGGTATGTGTGATGAGAAAGATTGCTTCTACCATTGATAAAAGTGATGGACAATCTATATTCTTTCTCGGGGATTTGGTGAGAGCCCATGGGGCTTCATGACCCAATATGGTAGGGTGGAGAGCAGGCCTTGTTTTGTTGTTTTTCATTTCATATTTGCTATTCGTTGTTTAGTTGTGTTGTGGGTAGTTGTGGACATGGTTGTATGAATGTATACATTTACGTATGCATATATGTAAATAGAAAAACAATCCATGACCCTCTCCCCAAATCTAGAGGGCTCCAAAAACTAGGAAGGCTGACAAAAATACTGACCAAACTTCACCAAAACCAAATAGCACCTTGCCACCTTTCCCATGATGCCAAAAAACTCTAAAACTGGTGCATATGTATATGTCTATGTATATATAAATTTTCACTCAAAATATTGTGTTGCCAATATGGTAGGGTGGATAGTATGTCTTCTTTTCTTTTGTTTGGGTGTTTGCAAGCATGTTCTTCATTGTAATATATGTATGTGTGTATGTATATATGCATGTGCAATGTAAAACGTGAAGCTTTTATATATCAAGATTGGAACGAATGAATGTACGATGCACAACCATAGGAGTAGCAGTGTTACACTCTTCTTTAAAATGTACATTATGCTTTCCATTCGTTGCATTCTCCATTGAAAATATTTCATATCTATAGCCACATTTGCAAATACATTTACATATGTACATGCTTTGGTTGTTGTCAATGGATCACTATTGCGGAAAGTATTTGTGAATGGAAATGTTTTTAATTTTCAAATTTTTAAACTTTTGCACAATGTTTTATATTTTACAGCTAGCAAATTGCTAGATATGCATCTAATGCATATTGTTGATTGTGATGTCTTAGTAATAACTATTAGTATAAAAGGTTTTATATTGGAAATATTAAGTAGCATTGGTTTCACCATTGATCATACTAGTGGGCAATGTATGTTCTTGCTTGGGGGTTTGGTGAGACCCCATGGTGCTCCATGCCCCACTATGGCACGGTGGAGAGTAAGTATTTCTTTGGTCTGTTTCATTTTGCATTTCCTGACTATTGATTGATTGCATTGTTTCTTTTTCAGCTGGCGTGCACATCCTTTTATATTTCCAAGTAGCAAAACCTATAAATTGTTGGCTCGGTGTTTACAAACACATTCTTGTCGTCATTGTACTATATGTATGTGCATATTTATATGTATATATGCATGTGCAATGAAAAATGTGAAGTTATTTTGGACGGAGAGTTTCATGAAGTAAGGGAAAATGCACAATGATAGGTAGAAATAATAGTATAGTCTTCTTTAAAGAGTGCATTGTACCTTCCATTCATGACACTCTCCATTGAAAATAGATTGCATATGCATATATACATTTGCAGAAAAATTTGCATATATTTTTAATTTTCTTATTGTCAATAAGTGACTATAGGGAATAGTTTTTGTCTGCATGCGGGTTTTTTATTTTCTAAATTTTCCCTCCTTTGCACCATGGTTTTGCATCTGCAATTAGGAAATTTGTACATATTCATGGAATGCATAATGTCAATTCTCATGCCTTGGGTATTATTCCTTCTAGGCTCAAAAATTAACCATTAGAATGAAAGGTGCTATATTGGCAATAATGAGCAACATTCATTTCATGTTTGATAATAGGGAAAAAAAAATTGGACATACTTGACCTGATACCATTGACAAGACTTTTTTTTCATAAGAGTATTTAAGTATTAAACTATGTATCATTATACTTCACAAATTACTAGTATATGGGACATGGTTTAACACTAAAATATTGCTCTCTTGGAAAGAAGTCTTGTCAATGCATGGTGTTACCATTAATTCCTATCCATACACAAATTTAGTATTGCAATTGATGCATTTCCTTTTGAATTAGCCACTTCCCCAGTGAGATTGATCTCATAGGGCTTTGTGACCTAGTATTCTGCGGTGTAGACCAGATGTTCCTTTTGTCCATTCCATTTTGTATTAGCTATTTGTTGATTGCTTGCATTCTATTTTTTTTAGTTGGAGTTTGAAAGCACTTTTAAATACAATGCATATAGATACATACAATTATGTATACATATACATATATGTATGCTTTGGTTGTTTTCCATAAAGCATTGTTGAAAAAAAAATGTGCCATGTGTGTGTTTTGATTTCTTTGTGCGCGGCTTTATTGCTATGGATTATTCTATTTTGTGAGTCTTCCATCTAGGCAACTATTCAAACCAATATTATTAACTTTATGGCTTGCATTTTTTGTTAATGATTGGAACATAGTAAAATAGTTCATGTTATATAGTTTATATTGCTTTCCATAGGGTATTATTGATTGTTGCTATGTGCCTTTGGCTACTTTCTTGCATATTCAATTAGGTTGACTACTATAGTTATGCAATTTCCCTTTAGCTTGGTATTCACAACCATTTTATTGTTTCATTAATATTATTGTTGTGGGCATCACAACCTTCTTTAGGTTTCAATGCTACATCGAGTGTGGATCGTAAAAAGGCAGCAAATTGCCAAAGAGACCAACTTTATTATGCATGCCATAAAGACTAGATTTGCGCAAGTCAACGAGCCAAGTACTTGCAAAAAAGATGTCCTCTAGACCCAGTTGGCTTGCCACCCCATGCCTAGCTAGGCAAACCACCATTGCAAGCAAGCTTGTCAGTAAAACTTGCTCACTGTTGCACCCCCTCAACTTCCACCCCTTTGCAATTGCACCACACCCATCACTATGAATCTTCCTCCACAATACTTTCCTGTACACTTTCATAGACCCTTGTTGAGCATTCCTTGCAAACGACATTATCAAAAACCCAACCCTCAGGCAACATGTTTGTGAAACTTTTTGCATAGCAATACAATCCTTTCATTGGTGCATTGATGTTTTTTTCTGAATTGAAAATTTGTTCTATTTGCAATGAGAGCTAAACTGGAATGAGAGTCCAAGCATCCAGTGTTGTTGTTTCTTGTTTGCATTGTGCTTCTGAAAAAAGTGTCCATAGATATAGCCTAGAAAACAAAATGGATCCAAGGCCACAACTAGTCATCCTTGCAAAGCTTACTCAAGTCGAAGAAATGATTATAGCCAGAGTTGCTCCCATTTTAAAAGTAACCCAAGCTAGAGGAGGCCAATACAAATATAGTGGCCATACTATAAGCTTCCTATAAGACATCATGGGCATTGCAAGTTTGTTGCCATGTTGGCTACATGATCTTGAAGTTGTGATTGTGTGAAGAATTTGCATTCAAGGGATGAACTATGATTTCTATGTTGATAAACATAATGTCATGGCTGCATTAATAAATAAATTTGAAAATGACCCATACTATAGTGATGTTGCAATAGATTGTGATGCTTTAAATATGTTTCCTTCTACAAGTACTGACATCTCTAATCTCTTGCACATAATGGAAGAACTGAGGCATGACCCAAATGAACCAATGACAACTATAGAAAGTGTTGTTGATGAGGAAGTTGACCTTCAAGACTCATCATCATTTATTTTGTTGATGCCCAGCCCTCCTTGAGAATTTTAGGCAATTAGAGATTCCTTACAAATTAAAGACACTAGTCAAAATACCTTGCCTTGGTCTGAAATAAATTCTAGCTCTATCAATGAATATAATACAAAAGGGTTATTAAGTATGGATTTTCCAACATTGGTCCCCATTGGCATGGAAATGCCCCTACAATTGAGAACCATACAAATTCACTTACATGAATATTCCTTGATCTTGATGAGATACTATGATAATAGATTTGGGAGGCATGTCAGATTTAGATATTACATTTATAATTTGATAATGATACATCGAAGCCAAGAATTAGCATTAGTTTTTATGAAAACAAACTTGGAGGAAAAAATCCCAAAGTTGGTTCTTGCTTTGCCAAAATTGTTTCGTGAGGCACCAGATACCCAGATATCAAACCAACTTGTTTGATTTGGTGCATCCTTGTGAGGAACACACTCATGTTGGGCCAAGTGCCAACAAGAGCTTGCAACAATGATCCACCAGCTTGGTACATCGACTCTTTTCTTCACTTTGAGCTTTGTAGATACAAAATGGCCTGATTTGCATAGGGTGATTGAACCTCATACCCAATTTGATTTTCCATACTCCCATAGACACTTCATAGAGAACATTGTGCAGAAGCCACACATAATAGCCTTGTACATGCACCTATGATTCACTATTTTTCATGAAGAGCTTATTGAGAGACTCTTCCACATAAAGGACTATTGGTATAGGTATGAGTTGCAACATCATGGGTTTGCACATGTACATGGTTTCTTGTGGCTCCTAGATGCCCCAAACATGGATATGCTTGATTGGTCCAGCCCAAATGAGATTCAACAAGCAAAAAAAATATTTGACTACTATGTTTTAGCATAGAACGCTCGCACCCTAGAGTAGCTAATATCAAGGATCAGCACTCAATACACTTGCCTGAGGAAAAAAGGCCAGCAATTACAATGTCACTACAAAGCTCCATGGAATACACAACCATCTTCGACATTGACAATTGACAGTGAATTGAACAAATCATACAAACCAATAAGAAATGATGAGTGTGTTAATATCCACAACCCTGAGATGTTTGCAATCTAGTGAGAAAATGTTGATTGCCAACCAGTATTGTCTAGACAAATTTTTCTAAACTACATTTCCAAATATGCATCAAAGTCTGAGAAAAAATTTGAAAGCTACATTGATATCTTGTAGAGGCTTGCAAATAAAAATTCCTTTGGGGATAAAGCATGGCTTGCATACCAAAAATTCATGATGAATTTGGTTGTTGATCATGACATTGGTGCACAAGAAACATTCCATATGCTACAACGGTTGCCCCCTTGTCATCTCAAGTCAACATTTCTTGTCTTCGAATGTTAGCAGGAAGATGTTTCATTGTTTGAAAATAGTTGATAGTGGTGATGAGATTTCCAATGGTTATATCCATTCATACATGCAAAGACCAACTGAAATGGAGGAAATATCCCTTATTAATTCTACACAACTCTATACATATCATAAAAATTGCAAAGGTGTGGCCTGGTGTGCTCGGCCACAACTTGCAATCATCATTGTTTACCCACTTTTCAAGACCATTCCACTGGAACAAAGGTGATGCCTATGAAACATTTTGTTGGTTAGAATTATTACTATACAAACCTTTTCGAAATGTTGAGGCTAACATGGGCCTTACAAGAGAAACCATAATGCAAAATTGGAGGCTATTTTATGTTACTGGATATGTTGCTTGGCATTGAATAGACTTACTAACCCTATTCTAATGGGGAGGGTAGTGATAGTGACACCAATGATGCACAGTCTTCGATGCATACATATGAATATGAATGGGAGTTGCTCTCTCGACTTGGTGCCACAAACAATATTATTTTTTACCAGCTGTAGCTCTTGGGTCAGCGAGACTTTGACCTCCACCATAGGTGGGACAACCACCATGTTCTAGAGAATCTTCATAGCATTGTTGAACAGTTTGTTTCAACAAGTAAATTGCATACAACTGAAGACACCCTTTGCTCATTTGCAACACCAGCCCTTTTCCATCGACTATCTCCTAGACAAGAGCTTGCTTTGAAAATCATTGAACATCACCTTGGCCCGCCCTCATTACCTCTACTTCATATGATCATTCAAGGAATTTTTGGCACAGGTAAATCATATTTGATTGACAAGATACAGAGAGCACTAAATGGATCGTTGAACCAGAAAATGAACCCTTTGCTTGTTTTGGCACCAATGGGTGTTGCTTCTTATAATATTTGTGCCTCCATAGTGCATACCACTCTTTGAATACTAATAAAAGATATGAAACCATTGACAATATTTCAAGAGGAATTTAAAAATATTAAGTACATACTAATTGTGCTATTAATACATACTAATTGACAAAATGATTTTCTTGGGTCCCAAGTTGTTCCTTAAAATAGATAGTCGATTGTGGCAATAATTCCCTAGAAGACATATGCAACCATTTTGTGGTGTTGGGTGACTTGGCATAGCTTCCCCTTATTATGGGCAGGCCTATCTATAGTTCTCAATCCATAGCGTTGGCACTTTGGCATGCTTTTAATACTGTTGTCACACTTGAAACTATCTTTCGCCAGCGTGGGCAATCCAATTCATAGCAATATTTTTGTATGCTCCTTATGAATATTAGAAATTTCTAGGCATCCTTGGTTGATTGGAAAATTCTTATGAATCAAAAAAAATCCATGCTTGCATCTAAGTAAAACCAGGAGTTTGATGAGACTATCCACTTATTCCCAACAAATAGGTTGGTTGCTTTGCACAATATGAAAATGCTATAGCAATTAAATGTTCCAATTGCAATTAGTGCTGCTGAATGTTCCCAAAAAAACACACTTTATTATGGTGATGATGAAAAAATTTAAGTAGAACTATTGCTTGCAATTGGTCAACAAGTAATGTTGACAATAAATCTTTGGGTGGCAGCTGACCTAGTCAATGGATCATTGGGTTTAGTGAAGGCTATTGTATATTCTAGGGGTGCTAAACCACCTCAACTACCTGAATATGTTGTTGTTGACTTCTATAACTACATTGGCCTACCATGGGATTAGGACAATCCAAGATTCATCCCAATTATCCCAATCACATGAGGCAGCTGAAGGCAGCTCCCATTGACAATGGCCTAGGCTATAACAATCCATAAATCGCAAGGCTTAACACTAGAGAAAGCTACAATAGATATTGGAACTAAAGAAAGGAAAGGACTAACATTCACATCTCTCTCTCATGTTAAATCACTAGTAGGAATATACATAGATCCACCTTTCTCCTTTGACAGGTATTCTAGGCTACATTCCAACAAATACAATGCACTTCAAATCAAAGAAGAGGATCATCTCCATCAATTGTTTGCACTACCACCATGATGAAATATTTTTGTTCTTCACAGTAACTACACCACTTCTCCTTTTCCTTTTCCTTTCAATTCTTTCACAATACCCTTCATTCCCACTTCTAATGACTTTACCCAACATTCTAAAGGTTTTACTTCTACATCCATTACTACAAGAAGTTTATACTCAACTATTGGTTTGTGTTTGCCCTTGTTTCCAACAACAAACATCAATTATCTAAATTTAATTTTCTCTCAATAGCTTCCTCCACTTTACCGAATAGTGCCACTTCCATAGCTATCGTGTTTGAATCATTTTTTTCTAAAAATTCTAGATTCTAACAAATTTAGATTGGAAACATTTCTAGCTGTTACTACAGATCTTCACAATTCTTAATACCTTCATGCTCACAAGTTTTCCATGGTGTTCAAGTTGGAAATATATTCTATTTGTATACAAGGTAAGGTTGTATCTCATTCTTTCCATGCCTTCTTTTGTAATTACATTCAAAATTCTTTTTCACAAATGCTGAAACTATATATATTTTTAAAAAAAGATAATACTGATTTCAGCTCAATAAGATTTCCAGGTTTCAGAAGACAATTATATTCAATTGTCCACATATTTTTGCTGCTCTTTGAAAAATGTATGCCTCCATCCTGTTTATATCATGTATTTTATTCCACATAGATTAGATATTATTTGTTACTAACTATATACAACTGTTTATATTTGTTCATTTAAATATTGTCTAGTAATGACACATGTTTTTTGTATTAAACTTATCATTTCCCTTGTGTCTAATCATATTTTGTTGACAACATTTTAGATTGTAAATGTATGCATTGAGATATGGATTAAACTCGTGGACAATTTTTTTTCCTAATCAAGTGTTTGGTGAGAGTCCATGATTCTCGATGCCATAATGTGGAATGGTTCAAAGCAGGCCTCCCTTATTATCTCGATCTTCCAATCGATTCCCCACACAAGGTATGCCTACATTTTATTTGCTTATGCTCTTTTACTACATTTTCATTACATACTATTTGTTATGAATTGTATAATTCTTTATATTTTCTGATTGATTTATCGTCTACCAATGGTATGCATTTAGCACACTGAATTTTACATTATTCTTTCATGTTTGCAACCATACTCAACCCAAACAATCATCATACGTGGACCTTTCAATGCCTTTAGAGCTTGTATTAAGTAAGCAGGAACCTAAACATTGCTTTCACCACTGATTCCAATGGCAAGCAATTTATTTTTTCATGCTTGGGGGTTTGGTGAGAGCGCATGATGCTCCATGACCCAATATGGTAGGGTGGACTGAGTGTTTCTTTCTTATGTTGAGAGTGCATTCTATGACATGCACCATGTATGTCTAAGTTTTGTTTACTTCATTCCTCACATTACAAGTACATAAAAAATTGTGTGTTATAAAATAATGAACTTTGATATCTCTTGGTTTACATGTTGTCTATGAATTAGAGATGACCACTGTACTAATATTCACACTTTGTTCTTATTCTTCCAGATCATACTCCAGCCATAATGTGGATTCCAATGATTTTGTTTATAGTCATTAGTGGCCAAAACATTGCTTCTACCATTGATCATAGTGGCAGTCAATTTATTTTCCTGCTCAGAGCTTTGGTGAGAGAATGTGGTGCCCCATGACTCAATATGGTAGGGTGCACATCAACCCTCATTTTCTTGTCTACCTGTTGCAATGTAGCACACACACAAGTATGCTTAAACTTTACTTATTTGATGCCTTTCATTACATGTGTATTGCATATTTTGTACTATAAATTATATATCTCTTTAAATCTGTTGATTTACATATTCTTTCTCAAATACAGATGTTGACCACACTAAACTTCACCTTTTTTTGTTATTTTTCTAGAGCATACTCTAGCTATAATGGTGAATTTGATGAACTAATTGCAAAATCAGTTGTAATGGTCAAATAGAGAATTAGATCCTAATATACTCTATGTTGATTGTGATAAGCAAAATTCATTCCACCCTTGATGAGAGTGGTGGACAATGTATATTCTTGCTCGGGAGTTTTGTGAGATTCCATGAGGTTGCATGACCCAATATGGAAGGGTGGAAACTAGGACTCATTTTTTTGTGTTTTATTTTATATATCTTATGTATAGATCTTTATGTTTCTGACATAAGATTCAAACAAAATTCATATGTTTTAGGCTATGGTTGTGATGGAATAAAATAGTTAATGTTAATCCACTTTGTGTTAGGTTCCATTGGGCATTGCTCATTATTGTTCTCTTTTGTAAATATATTGTTTCATTCTCTAGAAGGTGTTGTTGGAAAGGATATATTGTGCCATGATCCCTCTTATGATCCAACGAAATTGTTGACATTATGCAATTTTTGTCAATTGTTGCCGTCTACCTTGCACTATATTCTCTGATTTTCGATGGGCTCCTCTTCAAAAGTTGTATTCTTTCAATTTTCAAAAGCATGATGTTGAGAAAAGATCAAACAACTTATTGATTATTGTTCTTTATCTTAGCCTACATTGTTTTATTTTTGATAGGGTTTTATTGAATACACTATATTATTTCAATTTCTGATAGGGTGTTGTTGTAAAGCCAAGATTCTTTCAATATTTGATAAGGTTATGTTCTAAAAAGAGTACATTTTCATTTTTCAAACCGATAGAACTTGATTTATAGCTTCTTTTATACAATAGATGTTTATGGCTTATGGTTTGTGGTTATGGTTGCAATGGAATAAAATAGTCAATCCTATATGATTTGTGTTAGCCTCCATTGGGCATTGTTGATTACAATTCTGTTGCTTAAGCTATACTATTTCATTTTGTAGAAGGTGTTGTTGAAAATGCTGTATTTTATGGGTTTCATTTTCTAGTTATGGTTGGAACAAAATAAAATAATTAATGTTGTTGATTCTATGTTTGGTTACATTACATATTCTTACTTATTGTTCTTTGCCTTAGGCTATATTGGGTATATTTTAATATCAATATATATATATATATGTAAGAATTAAATTGTTGAGGTTATGAAGTTTTTGTTGATTATTATTCTATAGCTCAAGCTATATTGTGGCTTTCTGCATCTAGGTGGTTGTTGAAACCAATGTTGTTTGATTTATGGCTTTTGTTTTCTGGTTATGGTTGGAACATAATAAAATAATTAATGTTATTGATTCTATATTTGGTTACATTAGGTATTATTGATTATTGTTCTATTCCTTATGCTAAATAGCTTGTTTTATACAATATATGTTAATCACTATTGCATCCTTGATTTGGTGCTCTTTAATAGTCTATACTTTCCCATACGTTACTTAGTATTTTAGAGTTTATCTTTCTCTCTCTAATGCTTTCCTCATTCTTTCTCTCTACCTTGTGCTTTATTATTTCATCTCTAAATTGTTCGTTGCATTTCCTGTTGTGCAATGTTCTATACACTAAGTATGCACCAGTATGTATCGCTATGTCAATATCTTGTCTATGTTTGCTACAACACATTATGAACTCTCCCAGTCTTAGTGTTTGCATGTCCCTTACCTTTCCTGTACATCTCTTCCTATCGACTCATTGTTGTGTGTTTCTACACAAAACTGCTAGATTAATTTAGTGATAGAAAAGGCTTAGTGAATAATTAAATAATTAAGATAATTATTCAATTATAGTTGAAAGTGGCGAATAATTAAATAAATTTAAAATTTATTACGTCGAAGTAATTTCCTTATTTGAAGTCATGGAGCTTCATTTGTCTATCAATGACTCATTTTGTTGCATAAAGGATGCAAGGGTGTGAAAAAGATCACAACCGTTGATGGAGTGATAGTTACTTTTTACCTTTTCTCATGATTTTAACCTATCTTTTTCTTGCGTTTTTCCCATTTGTTTGAAGGAATTGATTTTTTCTCACACCCTACCACTATCTCAAGTAGGCTTCTTACTTATTTTACAGGCTAATGTTCACACGTTTTAGGCACAGTAAAATAAATTGTACATATTATATTTATTTTCATTATAAGTTTGTTTGTATTATATTTTAGTTACAAAGTTTATATATATATAATAACAAAGTTTTAATTTATATAAAATAAATTAGATAATTGAAATAAAAAAATATGAAATAATTTTTGTTTTTGTTTTTTAAAAAATGATTGATTTTTTAATTTGATTTTTTGTTAAAAAATTTTAAAATATATAATATTTTTTTTGATAGGTAAGGTAAGATTGTATTAATTTTCAAAAAGAGTTTACAGTATTCAAGTCCCTAACTATGGGCGAAAAGGAACAATACCCTGCATTCATAAAGCTACAACTAGAGTATAACAAAAACAACTGCCACAAACCAAAATGTCCAACACTACCAACCCCTAGACAACTGTGATGGCATTAACCTAAGACTAAAATACTATGCCATACCATACCAAACCAGAAATATATCACGACCAACAAAAAACTAGAAACCAGAGACCACCACCCCATTACTAGACATTTTTTTGAGCGAAACCTCAAAATCCGTGTTTCCAGACCGAGCCCGACATAGTTACCAGACAATTTTTTTTCTTCAAAACCTCGGTGCCTACACTTTCCAACCTCTGTTGCTCCACCAGACCCATACCACTAACATCCAAGAGGAAATAATAGAATTTCACAAATGCATCTAGGTCCTCCAAAAGCTTGAGATCACAAGGCGAGGGATTCCTTTCCCCAAAGAAGTCGCTGCTAATGTTTTCTCTAGGCCCACCAAAAAATTCACCCTAAATAGATACTTCATGATTGTTGTTGCATCCGCCTCTAAAACCCCAACATCAAGAAGACCAGCCAGAACTCGTGAAGAAATGCGAGAATTCAACCGATAGCCTTTTGTCTCTGCCATGAAACCTTTGTCGGCCACACATTTCATTAAAAAAAATGTTAGATAATCTAGGTGATAAATCACCTTACTGAGTTGAAGTGAGGAGATTGGGCCAAGAAAGGCCACCTGCCACTTTGAGCTTCTCAGTTCTATGGGAGTAACCATATCTCCCATCTCTAATTCTTGCACTGAGATCAGGAGAATAAAATATCCCATAACTAGCCACCTTACCTCAAATGTCAGAAGAGACAATAATAAACCATCATTTAATGTCCTAGGGAAACCATCCCAATACCATAAATGATGACTGGGTGGCGAGTCGTAGAGAATAGGAAGCTGGCGATGTGACATGAAATGATCATTCACATGAGTAAATAAATAATGAGTCCATCCTCCAAGGAAGCCTCCAGAACATTGGAGTAACTCACATGGCCACCACATGTTGATGTGTCTACCACGTCCACAAATCAACTGTGGAGTGGCACCTGCCCAGCCTCCCACTAAAATATATATTTTTTATTTATATTTCATTTATTATTTTATATTATCATTTTGTTGTAAAATAATTCATTTTGCACATAATAATATATTAAAATCAATTCTAAAGACAGTTTTGACTAATGATTGATTTTAAAATTTGACCTTTAATTAAAAAACATTAATGATATGTAAAATTATAAATATATTACAAGCTAAATTATAAATATCTTAATTAACAAAATAATTATTTGATGTTGGTGGAACTTCTAATAATTATATAATATTTTACTAATTATAATATTTAATAAAAATATTAATAATGTAATAGTGGGAATAATTTAATAATAAAAATAATATAATAGTCATATCAACATAATAACATAATATTATGAATAATATAATAATTTTAATATATTATCAATATTAATAATAATATGAATATATTATTAATATTAATAATAATATTAATACTGTAAATATGGGGAGTGGGCCTAGCTCGATTGATTAGAGCATCATAAATAATAAATATTTATATTATATAATATTATATAGTAAATATAATATAATTTAATATAACTATATATTACAATATAAATTAATATAATTACATTATTTAATATAACATAAATATAATATACTACCACAATCATTAACAATATAATAATAATGTAACATATTGGCAACTTGATATATTAATAAAATTATAATAATATAATAGTTAATACATAATTTATTTTTTTAAATATATAAATACTATTCTTCTATAATAAAATATAATTTAAAAGTTACTAATAATATTAAAATCATTTTCAAAATGACCTATCCATTGATCTCATTTATTACACAAATGTGTGCAAAAAATAAACCAATTTTTCCTTGATTGACCTTGCACACCTCTTCAGCGTACGCATTGCACAAGGTGTGATTTCTAGTTTAATCATAGAGGAAATAGACTACTAGTGACATAATTAAATAAATAGTATTTATTTAATTAATCAAAGAGGAACTAAAAGATAGAAATGAATTAATTTAAAAATTAAAATTATTTAATTAATAGAAGAAAAATGACATTTTTAATTATCAGGAATGAGGGGGGAATTGATGAAGAAATAAAGTTCACAAGCCTAGGACAATCTTTAGTGTCTATAAGAGAGAGGGACCAACCATGTGAAGGCTTCAAGTCACAGAGAGCCAAAAGCAGAGGGCTTCCCTCACTTACCTCACTTTAAAAGGTGTTTTGGCATGAGGATCGAGAATGAAGAGCACTATGAAGTACTTTTGTCACTCTACAGACCTAGAATTCTATTTGGGGCTAGATGAGCTAGTTTTTGCAGTTCAAACTACACCTCAGACAACACTTTGTCTAAGGATGGTAGCATGGGTTTGGGACAATAGCGCGACGCTTTGGCATATCTCTGGTGCGCTAACATCTGTATGACCAAAAAATGCAAAGCATAGTAAGAAAACTACCAAAATCCTACTGACAACCTAGCTAGTTGATTTTAATGAAAATAAAAAAATGATAAGGTACAAAAAGTAAATGTGGAGATGGTAACGCAAGTAAATGAAAGCTAGGATGAGGAATATTATCTCATTGAAATTCCAGCGCACCAGCGAGCTCCACGCGTACATTCAGCTACACACGAACAAGAAGGGGAAAATTGTTGGGGATGTATAGGTGTCTACCTTAGTTAGACCCCCTCTTTAGTGTTTCCACCTTCACAGATAGCTAGAAAGCAACAAAGTAGAAAATATGATAAAGGAGATTGAAAGTACATTGAACACTACAAAAGATAAAGTTACTATATCAAATCACTTAGGAGGAATGTGAAGTGGTACCACCTCCACCCAAAGGCTCTCAAGGCCAATGAAGAGAGAATGAAAGCAACAAACTTGAAAAAGTCACCATAGCCACATCGGTGATGAAGGGAGGTTTCACAAGACTCCAAGCTTACAACTTCTATAGTAGAGCAACATGTGCAAAAGTGAAGTTGATGGAGTTTCTAGCTGCTGCAATGCTCAAATGAACTAGTGTAGATTGTTGGAAGTGTGAAAATATGAAGTAAAAAAGGCTTAAGAATGTGAAGAAGTGAAGTGATGTGTGAAATGAATTCTTTTGAAGGTGGGATGAGAAGGAATAAGGAATTTTTGGGTCAGTTGGTTGATAGAGGGATGTTACAATTCATCCCCAATGAGGAGTATAATGTCTCCATCAATTTTAGATGTGGGAGTTTGTCAGGGATGATAGTGTGCCACATAGATGTTTGTGTGCCATGCTCACGTCCCAAAAAAATATTCCCTCACCGACACACTAGATAAACACCAAGTGGGTGGAAGGCAAGTGGCTGATGTGGAATTTTTCCTTTTTGTTTGATTTTCTAAGGTGAGGGTATGCAAAAGGGGAATTTGCACAAGGGGTGCAAATTTTCTCCTATACATTTCCCCCCCACTTTAGAGAGCACAAGTATCGATGAGTGTTCAATAAAGTAGATTGAAGAGTTAGAGATGTATACCTGAAATGTCAAGGGAGAGAACTACAATCTGGATAGCTCGAAAGTGTAGGGTAGGAAAAGGACTTCATAGGTACTCTTTCTTGAGGAGTTTCGAACAAATGGACTCCATAACCTTGTAGAACTATGAAGCTACACAAAATTCACCGAAGGCCCTCAAACCAACAATGGAAAAATCCTACAAGATGTAAGTGCCTTATAGGCCTATAGACCTATAAGAAGGAATTCCCTCAAGTAATCTCTCATGAAGGAAGCCTAGTGTAGGGGGACTATGTAAAGTCAGACTGAAAAGTAGCTTCACAGGTGCAATTGCAAAGCAACATGTTAATCTGTAGAAAAAACATGCCAAAAAACACAAAGCATCCATGCAGGAAAACAAGCAAATAGTCACACAAATAGCCAATCAAACTAAAATACTTTCAAAGAGGTCCCTCGGGAACCCTTCAAAAGAAGAGGGGTCCAATCAAGGGACACATTATTTGAAAATGAGATAGTGTTTTTCACAAAATGAATTCATCGTCAAGGAATCCTTTCAAAAGGAAGAAAATGCCCCCTCGTGAGGGGGAGATCGAGGCTTATCCCACAGGAAAATTTGCACCCTCCTTGGAGGAATGTTTTCAAATTCTTTCTTTGCAAACCCATGATGAAGGAAACATGTTCTATTAGGGGTCCAAGTTGAGAATGTGATTTGTTGAAAAAGGTTTGAAAATATTTTTGAGAAAAGATTCATTGGCTACAAATATGTTTTCTAAAAATTGAAATGTTGTGAAAGTGACATTGTCACACATACAAGGGAAAACTCAAGAAAAGAAGAGAGAAAGATAAAAGAGTGAGAGAAATAACGTCACGGACATGGGACACTGGGGTGATCTAATATTTTAGGGTTAGAACTAATCATGAATATTTATAAGTGTAATAATAGTATATAGATGAACTATCATCAACCCCCTACTATATCAAACCATGTGAAGAATGCATGAGAAGACAAATCAAAAATAAAAAATTGGATCAACATGGAAGGGAAACCTAAATGACTCCAACACTTTGCATCGAGTCCCCAATTTGTTGAAAATCAAAAACAAATAATAGAGGAAGTTTACAACACATAATCACTCCTATATCTAAGCACCTATGAGGGTGACGAGGGTCATCCAAGAACACATAACTTAAGCATGAGGGAAAACTTCACAACACACACACACACACCTATTCTAAAGATAAAGAAGAGGCCTCCCCCTAACACTCATCAACCAAGAGATCATTTTCCTCCCAGTCTAGATCATTAAATGGGGAAGGTGGACAAGCTTGCAGTGGTGGAATATTAAGGGGAGGTGATTCCAACCCTCCTACAACAAGGGATAAGGAAGAAGGCCTCACAAGCTCTTCTCCACTAGGCTCTTGTGGAACGATGGTTAGCGATTTTGCGAAGATTGTTGATAAGGTTGGGACCTCATCCAAAGAGTTAAACATGCATTTCACGAGAGTGCCATGTGTTACCTCAACGGACGGGGAGGCCAACACCCGAGATTCATTGCTTGGCTCACCGAGTGACTTGGGAGTAGTGAAAAACTCAAGGGATGCCAGAGCTGGCTCCATCAAAAGGATGAAACATGCTAATGTCAAATCACCCTTTGAAGATAGTGGACTCCTCTTATGCCCCCCATTGTTGGAAGAGCCAACCTCCACTTTCTACTTCATTGGGGGATGTGTACTCCCCACAGATCAGGTGAGAGGCATGATGATGTTGGAGCATCCAGTGGTGTAGGGAAATCTTGCTTCACCCAAAAAAAAAAATCTTTATTTTCTTTAGTTGTTTTGTGTCCCATTATGGCACTTAAGGGGTATAAGACTGTTAGGTGTGAAAAATAATAAAAATTGGGCACTTAATATTTTTAGTAAGTTAGCCTAAATGAGCTTGTATGGACGTGAAAATTTACCCTAAGGAGTAGAGTTGAAAAAAAAATTGGTCATGAAAGAATCACCTCAATACCCTACAGGGTTTGGGAGAAATTAAAGTTCACATCCTGAGAAATTTTCTCCAATGTAGCTTCAAATTCAGATATAAAACTTTAGAGGCCCCAAAATAGCTCAAAAAGTGGTCAAACTAACCTACAATCAATTCATGTGTTGTAGAGATCGTTGAGAGCTTTCCAATGATATGCAATAATTGCAAATCAGATACCCAAATCAAAAGTTATGGCCCCACAAAGTTGACCCTCTAAAAAGTGAATTTCATTAAAATTTCTTCCTAGGCTAGAAATCAAATGGTTGGACTTTTGGCGCCAAAACAAATGGTGAAATTTGAACTTTCTAGAACATTCTAGGGCAGTTATTGGGGAAAATAAAAAGGGTTAAGTGAGGCTTGTAGAAGGTGGCCATGATAGTGCAGATTGTGGCTCCGAATAAGAGATTTTCTTTTCAGAGTTGATTTTGTTGTAATGAATCAAGTGCATGAGGCTATAGCATGTAAGCTTTCAATCTATAATTTCATTTTTTGAAAATAATTGAAAGTGAGTCATTTTTCTATCTCGCATCTTTTGTGTTGGTATCTATTGTTGTGATTTCTATGATTTTTGGGTAGTGTGGCCCTCATCAACTGGTATCAAAGTAGGAGTTCTTAAGCCTGTCACAGAGCACCAAACATGAGGTAGTTACAGTAGGACCTGTAAGTGTGTTTTGAGTTTAAGATGCCTCCAAGAATTGCCTAGTATGGCAGAGGTAGAGGTTGAGGTCATGGAGGAAGAGATCCACCAAGAGATGAAATCAAAGCCCTTAGAAGGAATTTAGAAAGCTTGCAACAAGAGGTTTGAAGAAGAGATGTGCAACGAGACAGAGATGACAGTGAAGATGAAATAAAAGAGGAAATGGAAGAGGAAGAACATGAACCAATGGATCCTAGAGAAACAAGATTGTTGCGAGTGATCCTAAGCATTAGGAAGAGACCTAAAATAGAGGTTTCAACTTTTAGTGGAAATCTAAATCTTAAAGAATTCATTGATTGGATCAATGACATGGAGGAATTTTTGCATTTGAGGAGATCGAAGACCCTCACAGAGTGAGGTTTACAAAGAAAAAATTGAAAGATCATGCCAGTATGTGGTGGAAAGAGGTCTAGTAAGAAAGAAGAAGACAAGGGAAAGATAAAATTTCCAGATGGGACAAAATGGTGTCAAAATTGAAGAAACAATTTATTCCAGTCGATTACGAATTGGAGTTGCTCAAGAAAATGTAGAGCTTGAGGAAAGGGACCAAGATAGTGAAATAATACATAGAGGAATTTTATGAGGTCTTGATTCGGATAGGACATTCTGAGGTGAATAAAGAGTGTTGGTGTAATTAAAAGTGGTGTACCTTGTCCTAGGTCATGATTACACCTTAGTTAAGTTTACTTAAGGACCACAGGTAGTTGGAGCATTTCCACTTTTGGTGGACTTATCATGTCATGGTCATGTGATTACCTCTCCAGATCCACCATTTGTGGTGATTTCCACTTTTGGTGGACTTATCATGTTATTACTTTATCAAATCCACCTTTCATGGACACATCATGTGATTACCTCTCCATCTGTTGTGGGTGATCCACCATTTGTGGTGATTATCACACTATCACTTTTCCACTTTAGGTGGAGTGATAGCATTTCATAGTTGTCTCATGTCATAAGATTACTACACTTGTCATAATCTTATACCCTTCTATGTACTCACCTTGGCTATATAACCAAGGGGTCTCCTATGTACTTTTGCACAACTCATTCTATTTGCATCATTTGTAGAATACAATCTATTCTTGTCATATTGTTTCTATCTCTCTTGCGCTTTCTATTAGGCCTCTAGATCTTTGGTGGCTACCTTCATAGCCAATTCTTACATGATATCAGAGCTATTGGAGTGCCTTTGGATAAAGTCATTTTAGGGAGATCTTGAGTGAAATATTATATTTTCTTATGGAAATACCAGATTTTGAGGGGATTCCATTTTTTTCCTTGTATTGTAGGTGCATTTTGGGAGCTTGTTGCATCAGATCTGAGCTCACCATTGCATCCAGAGCATTTGAGATTGTCAAATTTTCCTTTTGTTTCATCCAAGTTGGAGATCTAAGGCCAAATCTACAAAGGTTTGAAGTTAGGTGTTGGTTGCTTGATCTAGAAGGTAGCCATATTCTCAAAGTAGTTTGGGTAAAAACTGACCTTGTCATCACATCTGGGAGGCCAAAAGAAAAACCTAAAGATTGACTACGAATTTGTTGATTTCAAACATTGTCAATTGTAGGATGATGCTAAATATTTTTGTCTGGGGGCCATATGAAACTCCCAATCAGTACAATTTTTCAATTTTCACAATAAAATATTTTAGTTAAATATTTTATATGATTTTCTCATCAATAATTTTCAGGAAAATATTTTTAATTGGTTGTGATCGGCCTACATTCAAAAGGGTACATCAGGCTATCAGATCTCCATCAGCCTCAATAGTCAAATATAGGTACATCTGATAGCATACGATATCTGAGGTCAAATCTATTGGTGGCTTTTCATCTATGGTGTACTCCTTAGTCAATTTTTTTAAGCTAGTTTCCTCCATCGGCCCCATCGTACCTGCCGAGTTCGGTTTGACATACACCGGTGGATCAAATCTCTATCTTGGGTACTCTTCTGCATCTTTGTACATTATTTGAGATGTTCAAAAAGATCTCTTCTTCACATCGACATTTGCAACATACATGATCATTGTGTAAGCTTCTAATCACAAGCATCGCAAGTATAAAGGGTACGAAAGCTAGCCATCCAAAGCCTTTTACAATAGTCAAATCAATATTTGATTGATCAACAAGTCCTCTGCGGGTACCTTCTTACTATTATTGGCCCACTCCCATCTGGCTTGTCACATCAGGAAAAATGGATCTCATTCAATAGGTGGACCTTCCTATACCAGCCTCATCTCCATCAGCTTTTACATCCCTTGGGGTCTGGCCATATCCATGTCACATCAACATATTTTTTTGATTTGTCTGCCACATCCATTAGCATGTGGTGTGAAGCATTTATTGACATTTTTATTTGAAATCGGCTATGTTTCTGAGTCGTGCTTGGCTCTAAAGGTACTTTGAATCACATGATTCATGGTTTTTCAGTGACATTTTATTGACCCCTATGACTTGTACCTTCGAATAGTACTTTTTCAATCTATGGTAAATCATTTTAATTATTGGCCTTTATATCTATAATCTTGTTATTTATAAACTTTGTTAGCTAACCAAAGTTTATTTAAACTTTTTTATAAGGGTTGATGACTATTGGAGAACCCACGGGGTGGTGGTGGCCCTCGGGTGGCGTAGCCACTAGGGTACCACCCCTGCTCCGCTCGCTCGCCACCAATGGTAGTGGCGGCCCAAATAAAAACCTTATTTTGAATTTTTTTGAATAAGGGGGAGGTCATATGACCAACCTGGGAGCACCTTTTTTGACCCATTTTAGTCATTAATTTTGCACTCAGTTAGTGTGTAAAGGTCCATTTTCTAGGCCTTTTTTTTTGCATAACTTTTTCTCCAGATGGTGAAATTTTGTAAGAAAAATATCATCGAAAAGGTGGGAACCTAAAATTTCTAGTGGTCTTGATGTTTCTTTATAATTTTTCTATTTGGTTGCATTTATTGCTCATCAAAGTCAGAAGGTCTAGTTGCACTCCCAAGCTCATAACTTTTGTGCCATTCCTCTAATTTTTCATGATTCTTGTGATGTTGGAAAGGTCGTTTTGAGAACTTTAGAGTTATTCATGCACTTTTGCATCAAGATCATGGTTGTTGGAGTTCTCATTTTTGTAATGTTGTAAACACACTAAATAAAGTGTGACAATCTTGCTATTTTAGTGTACTCTATCATACTATATGCTTCTTTGGGTTGATCTATGTATCTAATGTTACTTCCTATCTACTCAACGAATGCAATGACTGGCTACCCATACATTTCAATGAGATGGACTAAACACCATATAGACAATCCTATTTTGGAAGCACTCTACCTATCTTCAAAAGTTTGATTCTACATCCAGAGACTTGTTGCATGGCTCCAGTAAGACTTATATTGTACAATTTGTGCATGGCTCCAGTGAGACTTATATTGTACCAATCTTCCATTAATGAGCATTCAAGTTGATCCTCACGCAGTTGTCTTCTTGGTTCCAACCTTATTCCTATTGCAATGTTGATTCATCTATAGTTCTTCATCGACAGATTATATAGTTACTCTTGAGTTGACAGATTCAACTCAGTCACTAGTTATGTGGCATCTTTTGTAGTTGTACCTGATTCTTTCTATCATTGCTTGTCATAGTTTGGCATTTATTTTGGAACAATATTTGGAGGACTCATCATCACCCTTGGTCAGCTCTACATCAGTCTTCACATTGTTCTACTTTATCTCCTTCTTCCATTAAGATTGGGGACTCTTGACATTATGGCATTTGAGCAGTGACTCTCCATTGAGGGGGGGTTGCATGGACTATATTCATTCTCTCTTATGAGGGGGATCTTTTCCTCACTCGAGCTTTTATCCTTCCTAGAGCATGTTTCTTGTTTTGTGTTCTCTTT
>VDFB02193867.1:566324539-566390437 GCA_007258455.2 Sequoia sempervirens | reverse complement strand
TCATCAAATCCAAATTAGACAATTTTTGAAAAATAATTCGGCCAATTATTGGCGCGATTATTCACGTTCATTATAGATTCATTTTTCTCATTCATTGCATATTCATTTGTCTCGGTTGACCTCGCTTCATTCGTTAGCCTGGCATGAAGCGTTTTGATCAGTTATAGCAACTACTTGCATGGACGATAAGGATTCAAAGAAGACCTGGAGACTTTTGAAAAGGCGAGCAAGGGGCAAGGAATTCAGAGTTTATTTGCAACAAATTTGAATTCGCCAAGCCCTCTATAGTGAAATCAGATTTGGGGACATCGAATTCAGAGGTAATTTGAAACCCTTATTACATTAAACACAAATTCAAAACGCTCATTGCAATCTACTCCTCTTAATAATGTTCTTTTACAATCTTTCCACTGTTCTACTTCATAATGTATTCAAGCTAAATATAATAAAATTTGGGTGTCAATGCCAAAATAGAATTTCCTCAAACAATTTTGATACATTTTCACTGCAAGTGCAAACTATCCTTGTGCAAAGTAAACATGTCTTAGATTTACCCACAAATCAGGCATCTGAACAAAGATGTTTCCTGCAGTAGCTTCTTGTACTTGTGTAAAGATTTCCATTGCAATATCAAATTGACCCCTTTCAGCTAGCACAATGGCTGCCCCATTTGCAGCATAAACATTTCCTGGTCTTTGTGCCAACACTTTACAATGGTTGCTCCATTTGTAGCATAAACATTTTCACTACAAGCACAAATTGTCCTTGTGCAAAGTAAACATGTGCTAGATTTACCCACACATTAGGCATCTGAACAAAGATGTTTCCTGCAACAACTTTTTGTACCTGTGTAAAAATTTCTTTTGTAATATCAAATTGACCCCTTTCAACTAGCACAATGGCTACCCCATTTGTAGCATAAACGTTTTCTTGGTCTCTGTGCCAACACTTAAGTGGCCCCTTTTATGATATTAAGATCCTCTTGAGTTATTATTATTCTCCTATTTTCCAAGAGAAAAATCCCCAAGGCCTATGGGAAATGAATGACGAGCATTTGAGTTTCAACTTGATTTCATTTCAAAAAGGGGACATTACATTGTACAAGATTTGTTTAACAAAAAAATAATTTAATCCACCTATTTGGGACTATAAAATAAAAATAGATGAATTAATCCATTTTCAATTATAAGTTCTTTTAATCTAGAATCCGATAGAAAGATAAAGCATAATACATTGAAGGAGACAAAAAATGTTTTAAAATAGAGACTAAAATAGGTTGCCCATGAAAAACAAGAAAGAGGAAAAATGAAAAGATAACAAACAAATGATTCATTTGAGGTTTTTTATAAGATCTCATTTAACTATGTCAAATGGATTTGGAAGGAACAAAGCATATTTGATTGACTAAAATTTTGAGGTAGCTTATACATCATCATCGTATGCATCATCTTCTCTTGGAATCTGTTTCTACAATGCCCCAAGCCTAGAATTGATTGGGGATGCACTTAAGGTGGATAAAAACTCATCAAATGCTTTATGTATGCTTAGCAACATGGAACTGAAAATAGATGACTAGCTTAAAGCAAAAGAAACAATTAAAGTAGCACGCCAACTTGTCTTGGCCAATGAAGCAAAACGAAAAGCTAATGAAGAACGAAGGATTCACATGGAAAGGAGAAAGCAAGAGGAAGAACTTCGGCGGGTGATGCAACAAGAGGAGCAATTTGAACATGTGAAGGAATTATGAAAGAGTAAGCATAAGGACAAGGATGATGACGATGATGAGACTAGTCAATCTAAGAAGAAACAAAAGAAGGAAAAGAAGAAAAAGAATAAGGATAAGGACCACAAGGCTTATGATTCTTTTATGGAGGAACTTGGTGTTGCCATGGAAGATGAGGCAAATTATATGAGTGATAAGGCACAAGATGATGCAGAAAATTCCCATGATCTTCTTGCAGTTGCAGGTCTATAAGACTTTGATGATGGCGAGACAAATTCTCTAGTTTCAACAAAATCATGAAGGAGACATGCATACTTTGATTTTGAAGATGATGAACCATTGCAAAAATAGAGTCCGAGAGAAGATGATCCATATGATGATGATGTCTAGGCTTCCTGAGCTTTAACCAAACCTAGCTCCTATTTTCCAAGAGAAAAAACCCTAACGTCCATGGAAAATGAATGATGAGCATTTGAGTTTCAACAGATTCCAAGAGAAGATGATGCATACAATGACGATGGATAGGCTACCTCAAAATTTCAATCAATCAAATATACTTTGTCCCTTCCAAATCCATTTGACATGGTTCAATGTTCAATGTTAGTTAATGGTCCCTCCCATGGTAGGGGCCTTAGACAAGGTTACCCTCTAAGATACCAATAATGACCCAAGTGATTCCATTAAAAAAAATGGAAGATCTTGGCTGATTATTCAATGGAGGCCAAAACAGTAAACTTAAGGACTAACATTGCCTTATCATAATTATATGTCAAAGAGTATCAGTAATCTTCATTACGATTATCCATCCACCTCAATCAAGAATTTTTTTCTAGACTTTAGTTTATCCCCTCACATAATCATTGTAATTATTTGTAGTTTTAGTTGGGCTTTCTGCAAAAAAAAATGACCGTAACTGCGATTTATAACTTATGAGAGACATATTGAATATCCAAAGTGGGTTACTTTAGAAGGACAATCCGCCTATCCTAGGATAAGATTCCATATTGCTAAAATGTAATTCATTTTGTAATGACCATTTTTCCGGGTGATCCCAAGAATTGATCAGTTATATTAGTTTACCTCTGGAACTTTCAAGTCTCTCACTATTTGTGAGAAATGGTATAGAACTCTAAGCAATCTCTCTATTCGTTATAGAAAAAGAGTTAAAATGGTGACAAATTAAGAGAGACAGGACCTCATGTACATTGCTTCAAGTTTTTTAGTGGTATTGCTCTATTTATCATTCCTGTGCTAAATGACTCAAATACTGATAGATGAGCAGTTAGCTGCTTACAGACTGTACACCTAAAATAAGATACTAAACATATTAAATTTGGGATTATGAGAGAAATCCAACCATTTACAATATAGAGATCATATACATACTTTTGATTATTTCAAAATGATTTGGAATATATTTAATTTTTTCAATATACAATTCTAAAACTTTGAGCAGAGTATTGGGAGTTTAATCTCAAATATGGAGATTATATATCTATATTTTTTGAAATATTTGAAATTTATTCAATTTCTTTGCAGTTCCAAAACCTTCAAAAGAGTATTGGGAGTTTAGATTTCAAATATAGAGATTATATAGCTAAACTTTGAAAGTAACTTAGAATATATTCAATTTTTTCAGTATACAGTTCCAAAACTTTGAACAGAGTATTGGGAGTTCCAACCCTAATTTACAAAAATCTACTTAGATGTGTTTATTATTTTCATCATGCATTCAAATTCCGTAAAATCAATTCTACCATCAGAGTTTTTGTCAAATCTTGCTATCATTATTTCACAATTCTCCAAGTCTTGCCCTTCTCTCTGTCTCAGGCTTAGCAGGACTTCTTGAAGCTCAGATGGTGTGATAAAACCATCACCATCTTTATCGAAAACAGAAAATGCTTCTCTTAACCCTTCCTGCATGCTTTCTTCAGATTCAGCTTCCTCCCACAGACTTTGGCAAAGTTTGCAAAAATCATTACAGCTCATATACTCCTGTAAACCCATCATGATCTTCATATTATCATCACAAAAGTACTGAAGCCCAAGCATTTCCAGCAGACCTAGTACCTCCTCTGCATTTACACTACCATCTTCGTTGCTATCCAAGGCATGAAATGTTCTAACAATCTCCTGTGTTTGCAGTTTATGGTGGATTTTGTCATTTTCGGTATAGCTGCTCCTCTCATCATTCACAGAAACAGAACGTGGATGGTGCCCATCTGTGAGGATGTCTGAATCTTTTTCATTGCTAAAGCCAAAAAACTCTGTTTTAATCGTCTGGCTTGCACAAAAATAAATACGAGCGCAGTAGAATTGCAGAAGGCAAAATATGGCTGAAAGGGCAGTACTTTACAAAAATAAGACATAAAAGAAACATGAAAAACTACAGAGTTTCTGATGATACCAAGCACCATCTCGAGGGCCATCTGAAAAGGATTGAATTAAGGAGAACCGCAAATTCTTGCAACCAAATGCACAGATAAAAGGCTTGGTAGCTCCTTGTGTTATGCAGAATGGTGGATAATACAATCTACAATTTCTTGTTATAAAGTCTTTTGATTGACTGTTGGAGTTTCTGTGAAATAGGCCAGAAACACCCACTTGATATCTACGTTTTATTTGTATTCATTGTTTATAGGAATGCAATTTCGTACAAGGCAGGATCAAGAAGGTGAAGGGAAGGTCAGTAGATGCATTATTATCGCCTACCTTTATTTGGTCGTTGGGAAAAAATTTCCCCTGTTTTTGACTTTGTTAGGAGTTGGGAATATAGGAGGACGTTTGGAGGAAGGAACGACACAAGTTCAGAGAGAAATAAAAACAAAATAGCAGTGAATAAGTTGGTCAATTTTGATGGCTGTATGGTCGCATTTTTGCCTTACAAAATAAACCAGAACTTTCAAGATTGTATTGAGGATAGATTTATTTTGTTTTATATTTTCAAGCATAAAAAACTCGAATGTTGTAGTTGCAATATATACCTTGTTTAAGTATGGAGTCATATGTTTAATGGGCTGATAATTTTTTTATTGCAATAATTTTTTTTAAAGAGATCATTTTGTAAAGGTAATTTTTTAATTATATGAAAAATAATATATAATATATTGTCACATCCCTATCAGCCTGAACCCCTTTCTATGTGGGCATTACATGGTCAACAAAACAAATATGGGAGGAAAAAAAAAAAATTCAAGTGGGGACGTGAAGCTTCCCGTGACCACCTAATAAAGTTAAGACAACCCACTGTGCTGCCACTTATCGCCTTGATGAGTAGGAGACAACCCAAAATTAATGGGCATGGCGTAGTTGTGAAGCAGCATGGCACCACTAAAGCAAAAGGAGTTTTCGTGCCATTACATGAGCATGGCAGCCCTCACAGTGAAGTAGAAAAATCATGGCTCGGGGATAAAACAGAGGAGAAGAAAAATGGGGGTCTCGTGAGATGCAGAGATTGTAGGATATGCACGGAAGAGTTGTTAAAAGGCTTTAGAAACTTTCAAAAAAAAATGTTTTGGTAGGTAGAGAGGGAGAGAATCACATGGGAGAAATGTGGAGAGTGCGTGGGAGATCTTTCCCCAGGATGAGAGCAGCAAAGGTCAATAGTTGAGTAAGAGACAGTGTGCCATGTGGAAATAAATGGCACTTGGTAGCCCATAAACCCACACAACCCCATAATTGCAGATTCATGCTTTGTTTAGAGGAAGAAAAAAACAGTGAATATGGAGTAGAAAAGTGCATGAAGGAATGCAAGAAAAATTTGTTAGGGAAGAGAAAAGAAAATGGCATAACAAGTTATGAAGGAAGGCAAAGAACAGCGCCAGGAGAGGAAGAAGAATCAGGTGGGGAGAGGGCACACGGGGGAGAAAAAGATTTGTTGAAAAGCCTTAAAACATTCAAGTCTGGCTTAGAAGGTATAGAGTGGGGAATGCGTGGAGGAAAGCTTTGGAGAAGAAGTTGTAGGCTGAGTACAAAAGGGTTTGTCAGAAAGGCATTAGAAACTTTGAAGCAGATATTATTGGCAGGTGTAATAAGCGAAAATACCACAACTTTGACAACATCCTATCTGCCTGCGATGAAATGGGAGCTCTGAATTCAGGCCATGGACGTCCCTCGAGGCATAATGATAGAGGATTTCATCAGTTAAGATGGGTACGTGGAGAAGGAGAAGAGGAGATGAAGAGGGTGGGAAGGGATAGTTCTGAAGAAATGCATTCGTTTAAACCATAATTACAGGATATGCACTTAATCAATGTGGTGAAAAGGCTTTAGAAATTGCGAGCACAAGCAAGTGGCGAGTGTTAAGCCAAATTCGACATCTGTTGCCTACATTGCCCCTGCCCGTGCTGCTATGAGAGTTCTAGAATAGGGTATGGACATCCAGTGAAGTATAGAGGATAGAGGGATTTTCGGTGACATAAGCATCCCTATCAGATAAGTTCCTTCCCTTCACCTTGTTCCTGTGCAAGAAGGTAATATATGGTAGATGCTTGAGCTTGTTTTACAACTATATTTGATTTTAAGAATAATATTAATGCAGAATGGAAGTATTGAGGCTCTTGTTTGTATTGCACATAAACCTCATAGATTGTAGGTAGTCACTTACATGTTTGTAGGTATGAGCCTAAGTGTGCCTCCTTACACCTCTATATAAATAGACATGTAAACATATTATATATATAAAGAGTTACATAATCGTCATGGAAGTAACCATATTATTTACTATGCAAATGTTGTAGTAAAAGAAGAAAAAGAGAATGTTAACGGTTTATAATAATGTGCAAAAGTTGGATAATCAATAAATTGAATAGTATATTTTCTTATTCTTATTCATGATGCAAATTTTATCAAGTGAAAGAACGATGTGAATTTCAATAACATTGTGCATATATGTTAAGCTAACCATATAGAATGATATTAAATGAAATAAAAACCATTCTTTATAATTATTTGGGAATATCTAGTATGGGATGCACTAAATCCCCTTCCTAGTTTTCAGACTATATACCTAGCCTTGTGGGGTTGAGGATGGACCCGCGGTGTAGTATATGATGCATCAAATCCTCTTCTCATTTGTCAAGTGGTGCAGAAGACCGAAGGAAAGAATAGGACCCGCAATGTAGTGTGTAATATACCGATATTCTTTCTATTTGGGATGCATTATGGACATGTGTTAGCCATTGTAATGTGTAAGCTTGTCTCTATGTATGTAATGTATGATGGAACTTGTCATTATGTATTTGTGATAAATGTTGGAGTTTGTCACTATGCAAGTGATTTATGTTGGAGTTTGTCACTATGTAATTGTGATGTATGCTGGAGCCAACCACTAATGTTTTTGTGATATGCATATGAGTCAGACACTGTTATACTTGTGATGTACATATGAGTTGATCTCCATTCTACTCATGATCTATTTATGATCCAGTTGCAGTTGCAATTGGGATTTGTGTATGATCCATCCTTTATTGCACTTGTGAGTTGTGTATGATCTAGTTGCGGTTGCACTTGGGATCTGTGTATGATCTTGACACTATTGTACTTGTGATGTGTATGAGCAAATCAGCTTGTGTATATGGAGGTATCCCTGTGATAGCCATTGTGTATAATCTTTGAGATTGTGGTATGAATGACACCTTGTGAATATTGTGGATGTTTGTACACTAAT
Source organism: Sequoia sempervirens (assembly GCA_007258455.2). Lineage (NCBI taxonomy): Eukaryota > Viridiplantae > Streptophyta > Pinopsida > Cupressales > Cupressaceae > Sequoia > Sequoia sempervirens. The sequence continues at coordinate 566,383,046 of VDFB02193867.1, read as the reverse complement.
GTTTGATAATGATTGGTATGGACCCAACACTTGATGGCAAGTTATTATCATTATAATATAATTGGTTAAGTTGATAGCTTACATGTACTTAAATAATACTCATAGTCATGGGTTTAAGGTGAGATAATAGATCTCATGCAAGAGGTGAGATTGAACTCTCTTTGTTATTGTGGAGCGAACTATGATGCCTTTGATTCCCACGAGGGGATATGTAAGCAAGGTCATCATGAACCCTTGAGGCTTAGGTTGTAGGTCTAGGAGAGACCTTGTCCTTGGGACCTTACCACAGGTTGAGTGTAAGCATATAAGTAGGGGTGTTGATTTTTTGTTGCCACCATGGTGAATGTAGAGCTATTGAAATTAACACTTCTAATTTTCATGGAATATGTTTGGTTGGTTAAGTTGGTAATTGTGCATTGTTTATAAAAAAAATAAAATTATTGACCTGAGGGGTGGATTTTACATATATGCAGTTTAGTGAGTATATTATTTATAAGTTAAAAATGAGTGAAGTAATTTTTATTGTAAAGTAATAGAAAATCATTAGGATTAAAAATTATGGGTCATAGTTGAAATCTTTTAGAATTAAATTATATCATCTTTAAAATTTTGAATTGGATATTATAGTTGATATTAACATGGATGTGTCTTAAAAATATATATTGCAATTGAAATACACTTCTTGATAGAATTCAAAAATTTCTATTATAAAAGTAGAAGGGTTGAATGGTGAAAAATCTCACTAGCCACATGTAAGTTTGAAGTTGAATGCTACCCTGTTAAATATTCTCATTAAAGAAGTAGAAAATAATTAAAATCAAACTCTATGTGAAAATACCTCAAATGGCTCAAATAACTCTTGTATATACACTTCAAGCTCGTGGAAATGAATCTACACCTTTGCATTCTCTTTTGGCTTTAGGTAATAAAGGACGTTGGTGTAGTTATCTTATCTTTCGTGTGATATTCTCACACGAGGAAGGTCGTTGTCACCAAGGAGATATGTTCAAGTACAATAATAAAATCCATCATGAAAGCCTAATTGAAGCTAGACTTAATATACAAATTTAAAACATCTCTATCAAACATCATCCCTACACATCTACACTTGCATTTCACATGCACAAAATCCTTTCACTAGAAGATTAAAATATCATTCTTACAAATATAGTAAAGAAAGAATGAAAAAAGGAGACACTCTTTTGTTGTAAGCTAGGAATTCATAAAGGTATACAACCATATGATCAATTTTAAAATAATATAATATGTAGAACAAAATGTATAAATGATGTATATACCTTGTAGCACAATATAAGTAGTAGTTTTCCCTATGTGTCCATTAGAATAAGGTGGTTGGAAATGAGGGTGTATTTGTCCACTTTGAAGAGGATATACCCATTGGAATCAAAGATAGTGAAGTGCTCACTAAAATTTATAGAATTTGATAAAGAGAAATATGTATTTTCATAATTAGATCAAAACAAAGATGTCAACTTTCCATTCATGGCATAATGTAATGGTTAAGTCATGACATTGCTGATATTGCCACCAAGGTTCAAACCCCCACTAGGCTAATGAGCCCATAGGATTTGAGCCTCTATTAGGCTATTGTGTATGTGGGCTTAAAGCCCCCACTAGGCCAACGAGCTTATAGGTTTGAACCACAAATGTTCATGCCAAGGGTCTTCCATGTTGTGGCCACACCATCTCATAGCTCTAGTTAAAAAGTGTTGGATTATAAAAACACTAGAGATGACAAGTACTATGCAATCAAATATATTAAACCACTTACTTTATTTTCTATATAAAAATAAAATCATATGAGGTTTTCTCAAATAAATCATGACTATTAATGGCTTCCATAGATCTTTCCTCAAGAAAATAAAAATACATTTAGTACCCATTTTGAGCATACACACAATCCTTAAAAAAAAGAATAATTAGTACAAGAAATGTTGTATGATATATCATACTGATTTCTCTATTGTATAATGATTGAATGAATAGGCTACATGAATATATGCCCTCTCTCTAATTTAGTAGGAAAAATTGCATTCTATCTACTTGTAATTTTCTCATTGTGTAATGATTGAATGAATAGACAATACAGTTAAAAGAATTTAATCACTCTTTTACACCTATGAATAAATGATAGTTGTAGGATACTTATGTACTCCTACACATGCCTAACATGATAAAATAGAAGGAAGTACGATATTACATGTTTATAAAAAATAACATATTTTTTGAGCCAAAATAGGCCTAGAACATTACATTATTTATTTTAATATATTTTGATCCAAACACATTTAAGACATGCACATAGGATCAAGCAATTATAAATTTAATCATAATGTAGATCTATGAAATAAACTTTTAAATACTTGAATTATGATATTTACCTAAAAATATATATTCATTCAAATGGTTGTAGCCCATTTATTATGCAATTCTTTTAAATAAAGTAAGCTTGAATAAGCTTAGAAATGATCATACCATTCCATAGGGTACACACACTAATTGTGTTTTGACATTATCTACTAACACAAAAGTAACTATTACACTCAATTCACATATTTGCTCATTGATGAAAAAATATAGCAAATTATTTATACGAAATGTGTTTATTTATGTCAAGAATAAATAGATTTTTTTATCTTCATCCAAATAAATTTAAATTAAATAAAGAAATAAATGTAAGCTCGAGATATTAATAGTTATCCATCATTTATGACTATTTAAATAAGATTATTTTAGAGAATATAATAAATATAAGGTGAACATCTTTTTATATATTGCATATATGTATTTTATTGTTACATGACAAGGTTCCATGGGTAAAATTTTAGAAAGTTGTCACATTTCAACCAACAAAGTGGTTTTTGAGCAAAATATTTATACCCTAAACAATTTTAGGTGAAAGATTAGGTAAAACTAAATGATGCACCTATTTGATGTGCCATGTAAAAGTAAAGAGATGCAAAGTTGCTAAGTATTTGGAAAGCCAAGCACAAGCAAATAAAAGTGTTGGACTTGGTCAAAGCCACGAGTTGGCGGCAAGGTAAAAAGAGTTTGTATTGTGTTTGATTGGCAGCCACTAATATAGGTGTCATAAGTAGATTGTGGCAAGCAACAAAAGCCACGATGGAAGTAGAAAACCTGTAGGAAACCATTGCCATGTTTTGACTTAGTAAGATAACCATTGTTGATAGTTTTTTTGGAGGCAACTCAACCATATAGTAGAAGTTGAGTTTGTTGGGACTGTATATGTGTTTGCATTTTGAATCTTTTAGCAACCATATTTCACTCAATTTTGCTTAGTTGACCTGATTAAGAAGAGAAGTTGGTTTTGGATTTATGTTTACAGTTTAGAGGTGGAAAAAAGATGGAAAAGGTGGAAAATATGAGAGCTAAATTGTAGCATTAAGTTTCTCAAAGTTTTGTATAAATAGAGGGGAGCCTCTTAGTCTTTTCATTAATTCTTTTGGAATTCATTTATTTCCATTCTATTGTAGTTTTTTTGTGCAATGTATTGTTGAGTGCAAGTAATGAGAAGTGAGATTTCTTGAGTATTTGTGAGTTATTTGTTGAGAGTTTTGAGTGTGGGAAGGAGGCTAGAATTGGGGATAAGCTAAAAGTAGGAGCAACAAGCGTAATCTTGGGATTAAGCTTTGAGGGCAATTTCTTAATTGGAAGCAAATTATCCAGGCATGCTAGTCTTTCTTATTTGTTATTCTCTTCTATTTTGAATGTCATGTGTTTGCAAGTGCTTGAGGAAATGGGTGATTGTATTTCACATAAAGCTTGCTTATATATTGAATGTGAAATCTTAATATATTAAATATATACATATATCTATTATGTAGAAGCATGAGATTGTATTTACGAAGATAATGTATTATTATTATATCTAAGATATCATAGACCAAATGTATGGATGCATGCATTGTAATGTTGATATAAAAGTAGTATGTTGAGAGTGTCAATTTGTGGGGTTATGTAGAACCTGGATTAGAATGAGGTTTATTCCTGGGATTAGGATAAACCAAGGTTGGGATTAAACTAGATGGTCGGTTAGATCACTTGAATGTACAATACCTTTTGGGTTGGAATCATATTATGATAAATCTCGTCAAGATTCATTATGGTCATGTTATTTACCAAATCGAGCAAAGGGGGTGGGTGAACATACAACATCCACATGATAGAAGTGAGACACCAGTTCTGGTGGGGAATACAAAGGGGGAAGAGTGAAAGTTGTACCTCAAAGTGTAACTAGCATCACTCAAGCCAAGTTGTAAGACCCTCAATCCACAAAGACTTGTTTGGTGATGAGAGGAGAGACCCTCCTAATCTTGGGCACTATCAGACGCACTCATTATTCACATATCCACTAAGAACTTTGTTTTATAATCATTTAAGACCTTTCAACCATTGATTAGTGTGGTCTAGGGTACAATATCATGCTTGAAGTTACTCACCATGTATCTTCATACGTAGAGGTAGAGGCTCCTTGGGAAAGATCTTAGGATCGCTAAGGAAAGAGAAAATGTGAGCCCTTGTGCCACTGGATCTCTAGCTACTGACTCTTTAAAGAGAGGTGTCTCACAACAATGTTGAGATATTAGCCTTTGGCTAGTAGGCCTGGATATTAACACATCTACTTGACTAAATATAGGGTTGTGCTATCATTTTTGGCATGTTTTTCATATGCAAAACCAGTGAAGCCCCTTATCCTTATCACCTTGAAAGGAAAGTTAGCCATTGTGTCTTCTTGTTTGATTGTCTCTTACCAAAAATCATCAAAATCCATCCCAAATTGTCAAATTGTGCTTCTATCTCATCCCCCAATGCTTGTGCATCATCCTGAGGTGCCTCTATGTCGTTTTCTATGAAATTGTGCCTTTGTTCCATAGAAAGGTACCTCTATTTCATAGAATTGCACCTTTGTTCCATAGAGTGGTGTCATATCCTAGTCATCATTATCTTCATCCCTAGACCTTGGACCAATCAACAACCATCCAATCTTTGTCATCTTCCTATCATCCTCTATCATCATTGCTTTCATCATTGATCCTTCTTATCTTCCAATCTAATACCTATTCCATTCTATCCAATCCAATCCAATCCATCATCTATCATCATTCATCTATCCTATCCTTCCTATCCATTATCTTTAATCTTTGACCAATCGTATCATACAAACCAATCCTTATCATACTTGAGCAATCCCAGCATTCAATCTCAAATCCATATCATATCCCAATCAAAATTGATCTTGTCAAAAGGCTAGTCCACATCCCAATCCTTTGTATCCACTAGCTTTGTGTATTGCTTGAGAACTTTCCTATCTCAAGTAGTATATTGAGTTAGCTCCTTATGATTTTGGTGTTCCTAATTTGGGGACTTGGCTACCCCAAGTTAGCTATCAAATTCCTATTTAAGCCTTGCCTAGGTGATTATAAAAGTCTAGTCTAAGCAAAAACTATCATTATCAATCAAGGATCTACATTTACTTGAGACATCTTTAGTCTTGCATCACCTTTTTACCATTACCCGCCTTTCCATCTATTCTATCATTATCCCCTTTCCATCCATTCCATCGTTATCCCCTTTTTATCCATGATATTCATCCTTTCAGTCCAATCAAATCAATCCTCTCAAATCTAAGGTCTATCCCATCATCATCTTCCAAACTCATCATTCCTAGGTCTCTCTCTCTCTCTCTCTCTCTCTCTCTCTCTCTTGGATGCCTATCACCAGGTCCCAAACAAGAAAACAAATCATGGCCTCCCAAGAGTTCCCTTCATCATCCAATGACATGTTCTTTGAGGAGTTAGTCCATCAAGTTCCTATGGAGAACCCATTCCTCTCTTAGTCTTCCATCATACATGATCATGATTTAAGTGATCAAGACTCGCCCACATCATGAGAGGACTTTGCTCAAGACACCCAAGCTATGGACTTAATGCATAGATACATCATGAAGCATCCCGACCAATATATCCTTAAGCAAAAAAGGGTGCCAAATTACCCCATGAATTTGACACATCTCAAATAATCCAACAATCTCCTTCTACACCCCCACCTTCTATTCATCATAATCCCACCTATCTTCTACCTTCTTTTAATCATCATGATTCTTCATCTCTTCCATCTTCTAATCTCACCATTTCATCTCAATCCACCAATCCCACATCCCATCTACATATCAAAATCCCCTCACACCCAAAACATCTCATCGCATATCCCACAACCTCAACATTCCATCCCTTCTCCTTATATCCCAACATCCATCCCATTCAACACATCATATCCCCTTCAAACCTAAAATCCAGTTTCTTCTAATCCCATCTCATCCTCTTATCAATAACAACACATATCATCCTCACAACCTCCCATTTCCAATTATCAATCACCACCCTTCAATTTCAAAAATTCTTTGGCCCAAGACGTGCAACAAATTAAGGATACCCTTAAGGGACTTCAACTAGGACATCACGAGAAATCTTACACCTTCCAAGAACTATGCCCTTATCCTTTCAACAAGTCTGTCACCATGATTCCCTTTCAAAATTTTGAGAGGCCTAAGTTTGACAAGTACAAAGGAAAGGGAGACCCTAGGGAGCACCTAAAAGAGGTCTACATAGCATGCCAAGAGGTATCCTATCTTGATGCTTACCTGTTGAGGCTATTCCCTAGAAGCTTGGGTGGAAAAGCCCTTGATTGGTTCACTCATATCCCCCATGAAACAATCACAACCTTTCCTGAGCTAGCCAATAAATTTGTCACTCATTTCTCCTATAACATAGAACACGATATTACCATGGACCTTTGCAACACTAAACAAAAGAATGGTTAAACCTTTACCTCATTGTAGCAAAGATGGAGGGAGACCTTTACCTCATTCTAGCAAAGATGGAGGGAGACCTTTACCTCATTCTAGCAAAGATGGAGACATCATGCTAGTCACTTTACATGGCCCATACCCAAAAAACAATTCATCATTATCTTTGTTGAGAACTTAAATAGTGAATTGGGCTTCCATCTTTGAATGCAATGTGCTCACTCCTTTGATGATATCATAGAAAAAAGAGTAGCTATAGAAAAATCACTTATAGCCAAAGGACTAGTAAAGATATACAAAGAAGGCAAAGATAACAATCCCTAATCTAGTGACAAATCCTATTTTTAGAATAAAAACAAAAACGTGGTCAATGTTGGTGTGATTAATTCAAAACATGTTCAAAATATCCAAATAGCTCCACCATCATCATCTCAAAAACAGCCTAGCTCCCCAACACCATGTGGTTATTCCGGAAGGTCAACCTAAACAACACACTCGATGATAATATACAGTTGGGTGAACCTATCAAAATCGTCTTCCATAAGCTCATCCAAGCCAACATGATCCAACTACCACCTATTACCAATTAAGCGTGTGCATAATTTGAATAAAAGCAATCAAAAGAACATAAATCAAATAAAACTAATTTAACCTACTTTACCTCACCCAAAGACACCTAGCCTTACTCCATTGTCAAAAGTATAAGAATTATGATGTTTCATATGATATATGGATTGCTCATAAACATACCATAACCTAGTTGTGCAAAAGCAAGATTGATGATGATGCACTATAGGAGCTTGGATGCAAATTTGAGGAGGGGCTGAATGATCAAATAATGTTTGATTTATAAGCTTTCAAGATGTGAGATCAATGGTGTCAGACATGAGATCAAATCGACAGATGAGGATGGATAAGAGATTAAGAAGATGTGCATTGGCTTGCATTGAAAAATGAAGTGAAGTGAAGTAAAGTTCCCTCACTATTTTTAAGAATGATCCTTAAATTTAGCTTGGTCTCTAATTAGGAAATAAATAAAATAAATCTAATCTTGATTTATTCCTATTCACACTCACCTTGTTGCAAATCATTTGTTTGCACCTATGTTTATATGGACCCTCCCTTATCTTAAGCACAACATACAACACCCTCTCCAACCACCATTTTCTTGCTGGTAACAAACGGATCTTTTGACGACTTTGTATCAAACCCCAATCTCATCATTGTTTCCATTACTCCTCACTTTTATCGATCACAAAAACCTTCATAGAATTGTCTCCAATTTGCAAGAATGAACCCTTGCAAGAGCTTGCACAATGGCAAAAACGTACAACATAAACCCAAGACTTAAGAGCTGACATTGGAAGGGAATGTTCAACATTTAATTAATAATAATAGCACCCAAACTAAAAGGGGCCTTAAATCATAACAAAACAAAATTCCCTAAGCAAAATACAAGTAAAAACAATAAAACACAAAGGATACCAAGAACATTAATAGGATTAAGGCTGAAAGAAAGCAAGAGATAGAAGAACAATGGAGGATGACTTTTCATCTAACACAGCAGAGCTCTCCTCCTAAATCCAGAGTCTACCATGGTTTTCACTTGGGAATATTGTTGTTATTTATCTCCTACATTATGTTTATGTTTAGAGATTTTTCATCCCCTACATTATTTTATGTTTTTGTTTTATAAGACCAAACTCACAGATGGGATAGATGTTTAGTTTAGAGATTATAAGTCTCAAAGTTCTGGTTCTCGTGGCTGTTAAAGGAATGGATGTGAAACAATGGGGTTCTTTCTGTGTATTCAGAAGAATGAACTCTGGATTTTAATAATTTTTAGATTAAGAAAATTGATAATGGACCTTTGAGCTTTGTATATAAAGCATTCAACTATATCGTTGGTAGTTGAGTTTGTAAACTGGTATATGTCTAAGAGATCCATACATTTTTATGTAGCTTAAGTGTTAGCAACTACAGGGTTCAATAAAAATTGATCAAGGTATTATTGTGCCTGGAGTGAGAGCAGTGATCACCACATTCAATTCCAGGGTCTGTGAATCCATCCTAAGAATCTTACAAAACTGTCACAAAGCATTTTTCAAATGATTTGAAGCTTCAAACTGTTTAAAAGATTGCAGAAGCATTTCCTAAAAGTATTTTACAGAAATTTAAGATCCCACAAGCACTAAAAAGAAGTGTTCACACAACTAAAAGATTGCATAAGCACACTCATATTTCTGTGAAATGTAAGATAGCTCATTATAATGTGGTAACCTGATAATAAATAGATTATGTTTTCAAGTTAGGGCATCTCCATTATGATAAACTAATGAAAAAAATTATAAACAATTGTTAGGAAGCTTCAGTATATGCCCCTATAATAACTAGCAAGAAAAACTGAAATATAGTATATGCCCCTATAATAACATTGTTTCATTTAAAAGATTGCTTCTGGAATCAGCTGTTTATGTTTTTGTATATACTAATACAGTTGATTTCAAAAGCAATCTTTTAAATCCTACATGGGCTGTGGAAAACTCATGCCAACTAATATTTTTTCACTTCTTAGTTGTTACTACTGCATACCATTGCTTGTGCTTATCAGAAAACGATTGATTCTTCCAGTAGTTTTAAAGGTCCAATATATTAGTTGTAACGATCCTAATTTTACATGGTGCAAAAGGATGCCAAAAATGTTTAATAATCTTTGAAGACTGGAATGCTCAATAGTTGATGGCAAATGAACTATTTTATACATTAAGGATACCGGTTTGCTGTTGCATACTCTGCATTATTGAGGCCAAGTTGTGCAGAGCATTAGTGGAATAGTATGTGCTTTGCTTGGGCTTACACATGAAAAAAGCTACAGTATTGTGCAGGTCATGAGACAGAGAGTTCCCCAGATAAGTTGAGGTTTGGGAGGATATCCATTGCCAAAGGCAACAAAAATAGAAGAGTTAATATGCCGTATTGAGGGAAAATGTAGCAGTCAAGGCTGGAAGCACCCAAGTGAAAGAAAATATGGAGATACACTAACAGTAGAGAAGAAAGCAATATGACATAACATTATAATGGATGAGGTTGAGAAAATAATGAACAACAATGCAATCCAAGATAGAAAGAATCAAGATAATGTGGATGCACAAATGCTATATAACAGAACCAAAAATGCAGGAACACAAAAAAGAGGATAGAATATATCATTTCAATCACAAGAAAATGTCCAACCTCTTATAGTTTTACGATATGAGAGATGGCCACTGTAAATTCTATGCCCTTAGCCTTGGATAAACTTTACATGCTCTTGAATCTGGATAACCTTTTGGTTGTTGCCATCTGAAGAAGAATGCCTTTTTGGTAAGCTGTAGTAATTGTTTAAATGGTAATTGGCACTTTGAAGGAATACTATCCTAAGTCGCAAAAAATGCTGTATATAAAGTTGCAAACACAAATACAAGAAAACGTTCGAGTTTTGTAGTTTTACATTATGTTCCTATATAATGAGAACATGTCAGCTTTTAACATGCTTTTAAGTTCTACTACATGTTTCTATATAATGAGAACATGTGAGCTTTTTAGCAGAAGAAAGACCTTGGCGGTTTTTGCTGAAAACAATATACAGAATGAAGAAAGCATTTGTTGACAAAATGAAGAAAACCAAAGCAAGATTATTTCACAAAAAGATAAGCCGTACATTTTATTCCCATCATGTAATTTGTACTATATGATGAAAAGAATTTGACAAAATGAAGAAAACTTAAAAAAATATTTCATGAAAGAAAATCCATATACTTCATGAAAGAAATTTTCAAAAATAGTTTGCAATGGCAATCCCTGCAATTCTCATCTGTAGTATCTCTAAACATTACATTTATTAGATAGACAGGCAAACCCTGTTAAGTGTCCTTCACACTGAACATGTGATGCTTATTTCTGCACTGAAAATCTATACACCATCGTATGACTGTAGGTTTCCCCTGGATTGTAAACTGTATTTGGAAAGTTTGGGTGGTGGACACCATCAGGGAAGGTCTGGGTCTCCAAGGCCAAGGCTGAATATTTCCCATAAATTGCACCTCCTTTTCCAACAGTTCTTTTCAGCATATTGGAACTGTAAAATTGCAAGCCCGGTGCACTTGTCCACACATTCAGAATCCTGCCACTGAAATTATCCTTCACTCTTACGGCATGTCTCAGACCATTCTTCTTCTTTGGAGGGTCCAGAACCATATTTATATCATAACCCCCAGGCACATTCTCGATTCTGCTCCCAACAGTGGTTTCCCTATTAAAATCATAGGGGGTTCCTCTTACAGGCTCAATAGCCCCTGTTGGAATAAGATGTTGATCCACTGGAGTATAAGCGTAAGCCCATATTTTCACTTTGTTATCGAGTATGGTCCTGCTACTGTTGTGGCCTGCAAGGTTCCAGTAAGTATGCTGGGCCAAGCACACAGGGGTGGGCTTATTCCTAGGTTTGGCCTTCATAACAAGCGCTAGCTCCTTATTTCCAGTTATAGTATAAGTAGCAGATACATCAAGATCACCAGGGAATCCTATTAATCAAAAACCAACAGAATTTACATTCAAAATGTAGAACTTCTTGCGGAAAAAAACCAAATTTCCTATAACATGCATGACCAAAGCCTCTCTAAACTCTGCAACTAAACTGAAAGGGGAACAATTTTCCAACTCAACTCAATGGCAGACAGCCACGGAACTCTGCTATTCAGTTTTATGTAATCAAAGATGTTTTTCTTTAAAAAAGATGATAAATCTTGATCTATGAAGAAATCCATCTCATTCTTACCTTGCTCTCCATCATAACTGTGGTAAGTGAACTGAATAGAAGGTTGAGCCCCCCCTCTAATTTTGGCTACCTTCCATAGCACATTGTCAAATCCCCTTTTCCCTCCTGTTACAAAATCAAATCAGAAAAAAACTAATACATCACTTTAATATGTGAAAGGATGAATGCAGGAAGGATATAACTGACCATGGAGTGTATTATTCCCATCATTGGCTGACAGATGGTACACTTTTCCATTTAAAGTGAACTCTGCATCCTTGATTCTGTTAGCAACCCGCCCCACAATTGCGCCAAAGTAAGGGTCCGAAGTGCGATTCTGTATGCAAAAGTTTTCGAGTTAAAACAAGAAATTCTATGACAGATCTCAAAATATCAGGAAAAATAGTTCAAATCAGACACTTGCCTTATATGAATCAAGGGAGTCAAAACCAAGAACAATGTCTCCAAGATTCCCTATATATTAATAACATCATTAGCTTAAACAAAAGCATGAACAAACCTTACCCCACCTCCTCTGTTTTTATTAACAACAAAAAAATTATGTGGCTCAAAAAGCACATGGACCCTTACAGAAACATCATGTCTGGCCGAAAAACCATGGATTAAACTTAAACCCACTTCCTCCATTAGGATTGAAAACAGAAACCGTATGTATAAAACCATGAATTAAACTTAAACCCACTTCCTTCATTAGGATTGAAAACAGAAACCGTAAGTATGCATACATAACGATATGTACCTTTGGCATCTGGGACAACTACAGACAATACTGTGGCCCCCCAGTTTGTGAGCTTGATGCGTAGATCACCCTTTTCTAATGTAAAGATTTTTGGACTTTCAGAAAAAGCTTGAACTGGATGAAGAAAAGCCAAAAGGGTTATGCACCCCACTATCCAGATATTCTGATATAATTTACCCATGATCAAATCAGCGTTTAGGTCAGGAGGAATGAAGATTGAAGAGAACCCAACTGAGTTAAATTGAGATTGAATGGCCTAATTATAAGGCATAAGCCAGATAAGATAAGCTCGAACATATAGTCAGACCGCTCTGATTTTATGGTTTGGATAACAAACATGTGTAGTTTTCAACTCTATTTTGAGATAAAATGTGGAAGTTTGAAAACGTGCATGAGAAAATCTTTGTGCAGGAGCTAATAGCGCATGATCACAATGTCTTTATAGCCATCTTTTATCTCCACATTTCAACAACTTACAGTTGTTGTTGCATGCGAGGTACCCCTCTAATAATAAAAGTATATAAAACTTGGGGACACGTTATATTCTCTTTGGGAAGACCGTCCTCTGCTATGTTGGTCAATTTATGTTTATCTTTTCCATTGTTTGATAGACTATTTGTGCTAATAAAAACAGAAGACATCACTGGCCGCCATAAATCAATATTTATTAATTAAATGAATTTTTATTATTTAAAAGTCAAGTTTGACAGATAGATTCAAAAGACATGCACAGAGTTTTTTTTGGTGTCTGGTGTGATATATTTAAGATATCTTTGGTTTACAATTTTAATAAATTACTCATTTCATATCTATTTTAATAATTTTTTCAAAATTATTTGAATAAAACAAACTAAAATTATACTAGTCAAATACATATTTCTTATCTTATTTAAAACTATTTTATTTAATAATATTATATTTAATGTATGTGAACATATAAATTTTATTGTATTTATATTGTTTAAAATTTTATTTTTAGTTTGATTAATTATTTAATTATTTAAGTTTATATATTTGATGTTTTTTTTTTTTAAATAGATTATTTTTAAATATAAAACTTTATATATATATATAAACACACACACATTAAATATTAATATTTTGACATGTAAAATGGTTTCAAATTTAAGATGATAGGTATGAGTTTTCCTTAACAAGTTAATGTTGTTATATTCGATCTTTGCTGACATAGTAGCATGTATCTCGACATTAATAAATAAAATAAATTATTTATTTAATATGTTTAGTTATCTTTTAGTTCCTCTCAATAGAACTATAAGGGAGGGGTTGTTTTTAACTTTAATAAATATTATCAATTTTAATATTTAAAAATCATTAAATTTATTTTTAATAAATACTTTTAAAAATATAATAATTAGTAATAAAGAGTTTGGTTTTATATATGATGAATCTTAATTTATTTATTTAATTTGTACTCTTTTTTTCTTTACAACAAGGGCGTCCGTGTGACCTAGCCTAGCGTACCAATAGCCCATACCTAAGGTACCTAGGGCGAGCTAGGACGAGACATAATTTATATAATTTGAATATATAAATTATTTTAATTTTTTGTGATAAAATTTTCATGAACAAAATTGTTTGTAATTTATTAAAAAATTTAATTATTCTCACAAGTGACATGCATTGCATGATAGAAGAGAATATTACCTTGATTTTTAACTTATTTTTATAATATATTTATTTACTTTTTTAATAAAAAAATGTCTACAAAGAAATTATTGTTAAAATAATTTATATGTTTACTTTAAACATAAATATAATAATTAATGAAGAAGTAGATGACTTTTGTTTAAATATTTTTATTTTTAATATGTAAAAGATCATTAAATTTATTTTTACTTTTTTAATATTTTAAAGAAAATTTAAAAAATATAATAATTAGTAATAAAGAGTTTCTAAAAATATAATAATAATAAATATAAAATTTTAAACTAAAAGTATGAGATTTTTATATATTATTAATACTTTTTGAATCAAATATCAAATTTAAAAATGAATCTAGTGAAACAAAATTAATCTTTCAATTAAAATAATAGAAATAAAAGATTTACTTTAATACATTTAAGGTATTTTAATAATTTATTTATTTGGATGCAAATAATGTGTTTAGTTTTATATATGATGAATCTTAATTTATTTATGTAGATTAATTTGTATTTTTTTTATTATTTATATGATTTGAATATATAAATTATGAAAGTGTAAGTAATCTCTCACCATAAGATATTTATAATAGTTCTTTTTCTAGTAGAATCACTTTGACATCTTTAATGGATCTACAACTTATATAAAACATAAAAGAGAAATGTGTAGACAATAATAAATTGCAATGTAAGGTACATACAATTTTGAAGATTTTGCAAGCAATTCTAAAACTTGAAATAGTTTAAGTTAGATATTATTATTCACATTGCACTCTAGAATGAAGTATGAAATGGTAATAGAAGAACATGTCTAATTTGCAAAAGAGGCTAGGTGTAGTCATGAATTTTAACTATATGCTCTCCATTCAATTCTAATGAAGATCATAATATCTACTGTAGTAGAGAATCATTTGTCTTAACACAATTTTGTATTTGCTATAAACAATGGTTGTCACCATAATCAATATTTTTTTCCTTGTTGTTAAAGACCATATACATGAAATTCAAGTACTTTGTTCTTCTTATTAAAGACCACAAACATATTTGAAATGCAAGTACTTTCTAGAAGTAATTGATTCACCAAACCTAGTAATGGATTAAGATGCAGAGTCATTTCCAACAGAGTAAGTAGAGGGGGAAAGGTTAGAGTCTTGTTTGGAAAACCTTCTTTGATAGCCTACTATAACAACCCCTCCAAGTTTGTAGCCACTAGTTGGCATACCTTCTTCTTTGATAGCCTACTATAACACCCCCTCCAAGTATAGGCTATAAACTTGAAGCGTGTTATGGAAAGATTGTTGGTTTTTTCATTGATGTCAACTGGTCAATGGTTATCTACTAGTTGTTGTTGGTTGTATATGTCAATGATATTGAGAAAATTGTAATAAGGATATGTTACATGTGTTATGTGGTTGCTCTGACAAAGAATAAATACAATTGAATTTAGAAATTACAAGTAAAAATCAATTAAAAAAAATCAATAGAGAATTTAATAACAAAAAATATAGGAGAAATTGTAGTTAATAGAATTAATGGTTTATAGAAGTTTCCATTTATAGTGAATTATTCATTACAAAGTTTCTAATTTGAAATCCAATAATTAAATGCAAGGTTTAATAACTATTTAATTACTACTAAAGGGTAGAATATTATAAAGATTGAATTTTAATTAAAAACTTTCTAAGAAAGGTTTCAAAAGTACAAATTTTAAATTCTTCAATAGAAATTTAGCAAAGTGTCATAGTGATTAAACTTTAGTGTTCCAATAATTAAAACTTCATTAAGAAAAATCGTTTGATTGATTTCGATAAATTAATTCCAACATTACTCAAAATAAATAATAATATTTTTAAAAAGGTCATTAATAACCATGATATGAAGAAGTACGTATAAGTAATTAATCCTTAATCCTAGTAAGGGACTCGAAAGGAATGATTACAGTAGTTAATCACATATGAAGGATGGATACAATAGGGATGATTTAAGTGGACATATATTTGTATTAGCATTACTAAGTATTAGATAACATAACTTGGCAAGTTGTTATAATGTAACAATATGCAAACTAGGCACCATTAATGTAGGAGCATCCATGGCTCAATGCAATCCTATGTCAACTTGAAGGTGTCAATTTTGAAATTTTCAATTTTGGTGTGTTGGATTTCATGTTTGATTATTAAAATTCGTATTTTGGTGTGAAATTAAATATTTTGTGATGTATGGGAAAATTTGAATTTGGATTTGATTTCAAATTGGGTCAAATTGGTGAAGGGGAATTATGGAGAATATGTTTTAAAATTGAAAAAGCAACAAAAAGCAATTAATGGTGTGGATTTATGGGAGCCATTAAATTCATTTGTAACTCCAATTTTAAATGCTCACTACTAAAAAATAGGGACCCAGGAGGTGTGTTGGGTGTAAAGTATGTTTAATCTTTTATGGCCTTTTCCTTCCATTTCATTTCCATTTCCTTATCCCTAGGTCCCTTTTTGCCATTTAATTATCAGAAAAATAAAAGATGTTTAATATGTTTCTAAATATGAAGGAATTTTTCCTAAGTGCTAAAATCATTCGAGGTAATAATGTATTTCAACTGATTTTTCTATAGGAACTTCATGTAAGGAAGGAACTGACCATGTGGACAAGACTTAGGAGGCATGTGTGGACTGAGTATGCTGAAAGATTACTAGTTTTTGTCTCTATACTTTGTTTTTAAGCTAGTTGTTTCGAGACTATTATGGTTTTGTGGCTTGCGGCCAAACCAAAGACTATGTTTAATATGTTTGTTGGCCAGCGGCCATAACAAACTACTACTTTATCGTTTTGATTTGTTTTGATACTCATCAAACTGATAAGTATATATATGTATGATCTAGAGGCAATCAATAATAGATAATATACATACTTAAGAAGACCAATTCTATCTCTTGTTTACGAGTATTTGATGAAAATTGCATGAAGATTGAGTTAGAGTAATTTGTTTTATCTGCTCACCTTGTGGACCAGAGGAAGGGCCCCCTCCCAAAAAGCTTGGTGAGATCATTTTGTGGTTTATTAGCTTAAATATTTTGTGTGTCGTGCAATTTCATTTTTGTCGAATGTATGTTTTCAGAAGTATTGTGACTTAGTTTAATCTATGTTCAAAGTTAAGGATCATTAATATTACAGCCTATTTGATTAATTTGAATTGCAATGAATTTCTGTCGAATATAATTATGGTTTGAGCAGTAGAGAGTGTGTTTCAGTTGTAGGAAAAAACTGTATCTTTCATTCCAAATTATGTTGTACTTCATCTTGTAGAAATTCCAATCGCATTCCATTCTCTTTGTATCTCTTCACTACTGTGTTTCAACTTCCTATTGCACTTCATCTTCCTGTCGCGCTCCAACCTCCTATCACAATTGAACTTCTTGTCACCTACACTTATTTAATATATCTTTGGAAACTAAGTTCTTTCTTTTACTATTGAGAAGGTTGTTGTTAATAGTTGTATGTCATAATATATTGAGTTTGTGTTAGATCAAAAATAGATAGATTGGTTAAAGTAGGTAAACAATCATTTAAGAAAGGATTTCATTTATTTTCAAAGTGTGCTTTTGAATTTTGAATTAAAGAATGTGTTTTCAATTCTAGCTTTCATCCATCAACCCTTGGTTTATTAATTACAACCCTTCGACATATTGCCACAACACGGTTCAAAAGCCTACATTCTCATATTGACACTTTAGGATGAACTGGGGAAACCATTTTCAAAAGATCAAATCAAACCCATTCTAAGAGTAATTTAAGACCACAATTTAATCCAATCATTTTGGCGTTGTTGTCGGGGAACGGTGTTAAAGGCCTACATTTCTAGTAAACTAAGCTAGGAGTATTGTGCTATAGGGAAATTCCACATGATAGTCAACCTCGTTTAGGCAACTACCCTTAGTTTGCTTTGCCATAAGTCATTTAGGTGCATGAATCATAATAGGGATAGCAGAGGAAGATTCATTAGAAAAGAAAAGGGAAGTAGTTCACAACCTGAAAAAACCAAAAATAAATCAACACCATCCATTGAGGGTCCACGACCCAAAGAATTGCAAGATAAGTCAAAATCACCCATTGAAGGAAGTAGCTCAACTCAGAGAAATTAAAAACTAAGTTGTAATCATTAGAATTACCCGAACCTAATCTTGAGAAGTGTGCTATTGAGACCACTATTGTTTAGACACCCACAAATACTCATCCAAGCTCTTTTGAGGTATTACACAAAAAGGTTGAATTTTTTTCCAAGAGTCTTACGGGGCTAAAGCTGGTCCATTCTCAGAAGAAACCTACGAGCCATTTAGAACCTATTTTACTCCTTGGGCATTAGACATCATGGATCCCAATAACAACTACAATAGTAATAGGGCATTGGCCAATAATAATCTAGTTAATTTTGAGTTTCCTATCATATATCCTGAGCAAGATGCCCCTATGAAGAATATTCCTCATTCAGCTTTACCTATTTTTCATGGCCTTTCTACTAAGGATCCTAACATGTTTTTGTTTGAATTTGATGTGTTGTGCAATAGTTATGATTATTATAATGATGCGCAAAAGCACAAATTGTTCCCAACCACATTGAAGGATGCAACCCTGTGTTGGTTTATGAACCTCAAGATCATCCTTGTGCTGGTTCTTGGACAAGTACCAAGAATACTATAAAACCAAGGAAAACTGGAATGAACTCTTCCATATCATACAAAAGGAAGACGAGTCCATGGAAGATTATCTTGAATGCTTTATGTTCAGTCTTCAATGATCTCATCAACAAGGGTTGAATGATGATATTGTTAAAATGTCATTTCTTAGAGGCATAAGAGATGATGTCATGGAAGCATTAAATTTAATAGGTAAAGGGAATATTTCTAAAATGGAATTTGATAATATCTATGATATTTGCAGGAACTATTCCAGGTCTCAGCCCTTGGGAAGGAACTATCTAGGAAAACTGCATTCTACGGGGACTTCAACAGGTATCACCAAGCGTGAGATAGGTAATTTACTTGAAGAACTTAAAACTAATTTATTGAGTCACATGGGTAAACAGATAGATACATTATATACCCATAGAAAGCAAGAGGAGGCAGAAAAGGCCTTAGCAGTATTTTTTCCTATATGTAGGAAGAATCATGGTAGTGAAGATTGCCCTTATAATAGGACAAATATCTCATCCTTAGAAGAAGTCAATAGAATTTATACCTTGAGGCCTCTTCCTGTAGGTGTGCCTGAAATGGAATATTTTGAGGAACCTGTCTATTACATGGCCCTAGGCGACCTTTTCTGCCCCAAGTAATGCACCCTACCATGATGAATGATTATCTTGCCCCTAGACCTAGTCAACCCAATTACCACAACCATTTTCATCGCAATAACAATTTCCACCTCCTCCTATGATCAACCCATACCAATAGGCACAACAACTTCTTCCACCCTTGCCATCATCGACTGTTCAGCCCATCAATCCAATAAACCATTTGACATAACCACCAAGACCTACATCAATGCCAGCGCAACCAAATCCAAACACCAATAATAAAGTAACCCAACTTGTGTATAATAATGAGGCAATAGGTTACCCAACCTATCCCATAAATACATTAGAACTAGATGGAGTTCAATTAAGGTCAAGGAAGGCTCTTCAAGGGCCCACCATTACAAAAATTAATGAGGAGTTAGAAACAAAGCCAACCAAAGAACCTCCCTTTCCTGAATGATTTCAGTCTAAACCAACACAAAGGGAGGACTCAATTTGAATTTGATTTTTTTAATGAGTTGTGCAATGCTAACATCAAGATTCCTTTGTTACAGGCCATCAAGGACATCCCCATCTATACAAAAACAATTCACGATCTATGTGCTTGGAAGCAGAAGAAGAAGCAAGGCCTGAAGACCATCCAAGTTATTGAATAGTTAGCAGATCTTATGCATGGGAACATAACCATTCCAAAGTACTCAGATCTAGGGAGTCATGTCATTAAGGTATCTATCAGTAAAGTAAGTATTCCTAACACCCTTGTGGATTTGGGTGCTGCAATTAATGTTTTGACAAATTAAACAAAGGAAAGACTATCATCATAAGGGTTTAGACCTACTCCTACAATTCTTCAAATGGTAGATTGATATTTGGTCAAGCCCGAAGGTGTGATTGAATATGTAATCCTTTCTATTAATTCATGGGAATACCCAACTGACTTTGTGATTTTGCAGCCAAAAATTAAGCTGGGGGGTACCCCTTGATCCTAGGGTGACCTTGGTTAGCAACTGTAGATGTATTTATCAATTTTCGATCAGGGAACATGGTCATTTCTAATGGTGAGCACAAGAAACAACTAACTCTATACTCGCTAGCACAACCTTTGTTGGAGACAGAGGACCCAATTTGGATTAATAGTGACTTAGATGAGTCATTGCCAATTCTGACAATTGATAAAGCCTTAGATATGGAGGAACCTAGTGAGGATAATGTTCTTGTTAATTTCCTTCAAAACAGGTATGTGTTTAATGAAAGTTTTGAAAGAATGGTCCTCCATTCAGGTATAAATACTTAATGTCCTTTTGGGAACTTTTTGTTGGTGGGTAGTTCACGTTCTGTTCAACACTTTATTACATTGTATTAGTTGTTTTCCCATAACTACTTGTATGGTTTATTCTTATCTTCTGCAAATTCAAATGATATGCCATCCACCTCCCAAGTCTTAGCCATTGACTCGCCTACACAATTAGAAGCTATGGAAATTTTTCCTAATCACACACTTAACATTAATCTGCAGTTAACCCCTGAACAAATCCAAGATCTTATCGCCATGCTTAGAATAAACAAAAATGCATTCGCCCAAGAATACCAAGATATGCGAGGAATTCATCCTAACATCTGCACCCACAATATTTACATTGAAGAAGGTAGTCATCCAATTAGGCAACCACAACGTCGGCTCAACCCTGCCTTGCATGAAATAGTTAAGGAGGAGTTACAAAAACTATTAAATGTCGGGTTTATATATCCTATTTTAGATAGTCAATTTGGGTTTCTCCTTTAGTTGTGGTTCCTAAGAAAAATGGTAAATGGAGAATTTGTGTTGATTATAGAACATTAAAGAAATCTACTAAGAAAGATCATTTTCCATTATTATTTATTGATCAAGTATTGGACACTCTTGTAGGTAAGAAGTTTTTCTCTTTATTGGATGGGTTCAACAATTACAACCAAATTCACATAGCACCAAAAGATCAAGACAAGACCACTTTCATTTTCCCTTGGGGCACCTTTTCCTTTAACATCTTGCCATTTGGTTTATGTAATGCCCTTGCCACTTTTCAAAGAGCAATTTTGATTATTTTTGTGGATCTTGTCAATGATTGTGTTGAGGTGTATATAGACGAATTTACTATCCATGGTAATACTTATGAAGAGGCTAAAACAAACTTAGAAAAGGTACTTAGGTGTTGTATAAATACCAATTTGTCATTGAGTCATGAAAAGTTCCATATGCTTATGACTGAAGGAATAGTGCTTGGCCATTACATCTCCTCTAAAGGTATCCAAGTGGATCCTAAAAAGATCCAAATTATTCAAGACTTGCCTACACCTTCTAGCCAAAAAAATGTTTGTAGTTTTCTTGGTCATGTGGGATATTATTGAAGATTTATCCAAAATTTTAGCAAGATTGCCTCCCTTTTTTTTCCTTATTTGCTAAAGACGTTGCATTCTCTTGGACACTTGAGTGTCAAGAAGCCTTCAAGGCTATCAAGACAAAACTTGTAACCACACTGACCCTTAGAGGTCCAAACTAGGAACTACCATTTCATATTCACACTGATGCCTTAGATTGTTCAATGGGATCCGTGCTTGGACAAAAAGAGGATAATCTCTTCTATTCCATCTACTACATCAACAAGAACTTCACGGGGGCCAAGGTAAATTACATGGTAACTAAAAAAGAGTTTTTAGCTGTTGTGTATGCAATTAATAAGTTTTGTCATTATATTACTGGATATAAATTATTTGTCCACACAAATCATTTGGTAATATGGTTTTTAATGAAGAAACCTGTGGTAACTAGTAGAGTTATTAGATGGTTGCTTTTACTCTAGGAATTTGATATAACTATACTTGATAAGCTTGGTCGAGAAAATGTGGTTGCAAACTTTTTGTCTAGATTAAAATAGCCAGACAATGAACCTACTCTAGTTGACAATGCATTTCTAGATGAGCACCTCTTTGCTTTATTAGAAAAGAACCCATGGTTTTCTGATATTGCAAACTATTTGGTTACATGCAAGTTCCCACCACATTTCTCTCTGAGGGAACGACAAAAGCTGGTTGGACTCAGTGGACAATACACATGGATCAACAGATTTCTCTTCCACATTGGTATTGAAAATGTCATGCGGTGTTGTGTACCCGAAGATGATGTCTTCAATATACTTCATGCATGCCACACAGAACCATGTGGAGGACACTTTGTTGCTTAGAGGACTGCTCAAAAGATTCACACTGCAAGCTATTATTAGCCTACAATCCATAAGGATTGTAAATGTTATGTTCATCATTGCGACAAGTGTCAACATATGGGCTGACACACATGTCGTGACAAGATTCCCTTACACCCACAGTTGTCCATAGATCCATTTGAGAAGTGGGTCCTTGATTTTGTTGGCCCAATCAACCCGCCATCAAGAAATAAGGAATACATCCTTGTATGTATCAATTATGTAACCAAGTGGGTTGAAGTGGTACCTCTAAAGCATACCAGAGATACAAAGGTAGCTGATTTATTGTACTCTGATATTTTCACAAGGTTTGGTGTGCCATGAGAGATAACCATAGATCAAGGACCACAATTCATGTCTGAGCTCATTTCTACCTTGGTTCATGAGTATGAAATTCGCCATTGCAAGTCTACACCTTATCACCCTCAAGCCAATGGGTAGGTAGAAGTCACCAATAGAGAGATTGAAAATATTCTTACTAAGATAGTTGCTCTTCATAAGCACAATTGGGCTACTTGTCTATGGTAAGAAGGCAGTTCTTCCCATTGAGTTTGAGATAAAAACTCTTTGCACTGCACTATAGTTGGGTATGGGTCTTTATGATGCACAAAAGGCATGCATTGATCAACTACATTCCTTAGATGAATTGCACCAGGATGCAGTCTTCCACATTGAGGTCATTCAAAAATAGTGTGCTCTATGGCATGACCATCACATCCGACAACGGTCATTCCAACCTGGAGATTGGCCACTCTTATACGACTCCTAATTCCAAGACTTCAAAGGAAAGTTTCACACACAATGGTTGGGACCCTACAAGATCTAGACAGTATATGCTAATGGAATTGTTTGTCTATGTACAGTGGACTCCAAAAGAAAGACTCTCCTTGTCAATGGTCACTACCTCAAACTACATAAGAAGCCTCTTTCCAAAGAAGTTTCTTTTTAGAGGTGGCACAGGAACTCATTGTTGTTCCTTTTGGTCTCCTTCAAAATTGATAAATAATTTTTTTTAAAAAAAAAGATCCAACAACAAAAACCTTCAGGTGTTGTTGGCTAGTTGGCATTTGAAAACTAATTTTCGGTGAATGCTACCTACTCAAATAATTTAGAGGTAAAAATTGGCTTATCGACACCTCTAGGTGGTGATAGGTTGAAAATCAAGTCACCGACGGTCTATTGTTGAAAAAAAAGAAAATAAAAAAATAGAACAGTTACATCATGCGATCAATGATATCTCCTATCGCTACCTCTTCTCTAGTGTGATAGGGGCTTCTTACAGTTCTTGTCACTATCTCTGCTCATGGACCCTTTTATGCTGCCTCAATTTGGTGGTAGAACCTTTTTTTGGCTCATGTCATTGATTTTTGCATGCTTCCATAGAATGATTCAACTACGTGGATCCCACAGTCTTGCCATTACCTACCAATTTCTCCACGTGGCAGTTGTCCCTCCTATCTTTTCTTTCATGGTGGTGTCCTTCCTCTTGTCTCTTGATTGCCAATCTTGTCATTGTTGATCTTTTCATTATTGTGGATCTCTCTCGGGTTGCCTCAACGTCATCTTCAACTCGTTTCATATGCTTGTCATCACATTGTTAGTCATTCACCTCATACTTTGTGGTACTAGGGAAGTATTCTTTTATCTTTTTAAGCATATTAATTTTTTTTTAATTTTTGTAATTATTTGGCGACATCGGGATGGTTCACCATTAAGCTGGGGGGGTACAAGCTCTTTAACCATCATTTGTTGAGCTAGTCAAACCTTACCTATCATGCACCACTTCACATGGACATTACCCCTATTATTACCCATTACTTACCATCAATAACCTCTATCAATTTCATTCCCATTTACCTATCCTAGTAATTCCTATAGCCATTTCCATTTTTGAAGCTCTTGTTGCAACTCAACCTGATGGGGGGTGACCACAAAAGGCATGAACTATTGTCCATGAAAAATTTGATTGCTAGTACAAAGGCATATAAGATTTTTTAGCATGTTGCCTAGACAACATACTTTAAGCAACTCTATGGCTTTGATGAAATGGTGGCCGCATAACTCACTGCAAGGTTTCACAAGAATAGTGTCACTCTAAGGGGTTTGTAGTTTCCTGTAATAGTACAAATGGTTGCAGTAGTGAATGGACTTCCCTAGACCAAAGATTTGTTCTTTCCTAATTCCTCATCCAGGGTTATAGATCTCAAGCTTCACCACAAGCAATTCTTGCAACAAGGGGAGTCTGCCCAATTTGTGCAAGGCCAGGGCAACACACAGGAGTCTCTTCCTACTCCATGGGATGAGGTAGAAAAATTCTTGATGCAATATATTACTTGTGAAGGATGATATGCATATGTTCATGCCCACCATTTTTGTTTTATGTTACATTTGTGCAATGTTGTTCTTGTTAATGTTCCCTATTATCTACATTGCTATTTAAAATGTTCATGTAGACTATTTCGGAAAGGTCATGTAAATTCCCTTGCCCACCATGGCTTAATTAAGCTCCTCATTATACATGGCCTCCACTCTACAAAACCCCATCTTGAATGGAATGCCTTTGTGAATTATGCAACTATAGAACCTGTTGAAAGCCCTCCAAGGCAAGAAACAAAAACCCTAGTCAGTGAATCCTCTAGGAAGAAGAAATCAAAAGAAACCTCTAATGATAAACCCTCTAAAAATCCAAAAACCAGTCCTACTGCTTCTTCTACTCCACAATCAAATAACTCTACACCTCCCATTTGGAAAACCATAAGGAGAACTTCCAATCGGTTAGACAAGCTTGCAAAAGCAACTCACTCTATCCCAGTAGAGGTTATAGATACTAAACCCCCTAATAAAGAAAAAGGGAAATTCACCAAAGAACTTAGACACCAGAGACAACAAAAAATGAAGCAACAGGCAATGTAGAGCCAAAAGAAAAATCCTCCTCCTGAGAATACAGAACCCTTTGAGCAAATAAATGTGTGCCTTGATGAAGATGTCTCTGGCCTACACACTGTAAAAGATAGAATTGAAGATGAAAATCACCCTGATTGTGAGAAAGTTTTGGGGGATGAAACCCTTCAGATCACCATAGAAAGGGCATATAA
Source organism: Sequoia sempervirens (assembly GCA_007258455.2). Classification (NCBI taxonomy): domain Eukaryota; kingdom Viridiplantae; phylum Streptophyta; class Pinopsida; order Cupressales; family Cupressaceae; genus Sequoia; species Sequoia sempervirens. Next base: position 566,357,365 of record VDFB02193867.1, on the reverse strand, counting down.
ATAAGGTGGAGATGTCCTTCTTGAGAAATTCTCATCTAGTGAACAAACACTATATGATAATGTGAGTCATTTTGAGCATATCCCATAAGGGGAGGAATACTCAAAGGAAATTCAAAAGGGCATCGGTAGGGCAAGCCCAAAGGTTAATGATTACTCTTTACTGAGTGAAAGAAGTAAAATACCTCATGAGTCTGATGATGCTCTAGACAATGTGAATTCTACAAAATGTCCTACTCCACCCCAACAGGAACAAGAATTTACTACTAATGAAGATGTTTCAAAAGCCCTTGTTGTCTTCCATGATAAAGCCTCGGTAGAGAATGATTCCCAACCACTCATTCCTTTCAACCAACTATGCCAAATTATCTTTTAGCTTCAATGGGAAAATCAACAACTAAAGGCACAACTGTAAGGACTTGATGCACCAAGCACACAATAGAGGGAAAAGGTTCAAACCAAGGAGCCACAATCCAACCTAGATGTAGCCACTACACATACAAAATTCTTGCCTAGTTTGTATTCATTGTTTGCCTGAGGATATGAAAAGTCCTAAAGTTGGTGGGGAAATGTTGGGTGTAAAATATGTTCAATCTTTTATGGCCTTTTCCTTCTATTTCATTTCCATTTCCTTATCCCTAGGTCCCTTTTTTCCATTTAATTATCAGAAAAATTAAAAGATGTTTAATATGTTTCTAAAGATGAAGGAATTTTTCCTAAGTGCTAAAATCATCCAAGGTAATAATGTATTTCGACTGATTTTGCTATAGGAACTTCATGTAAGGAAGGAACTAACCATGTGGACAAGACTCAGGAGGCATGTGTGGACTGAGCATGCTGGAAGATTACTTGTTTTTGTCTCTATACTCTACTTTTAAGCTCGTTGTTTCAAGACTATTATGGTTTTGTGGCCTGTAGCCAAACCAAAGACTATGTTTAATATGTTTGTTGGCCAACGGCCATAACAAACTACTGCTTTATCATTTTGATTTGTTTTGATACTCGCCAAACTGATAAGTATATATTTGTATGATCTAGATGCAATCGATAATAGATAATATATAGACTTAAGCAAACCAATTCTATCTCTTGTTTATGAGTATTTGATGAAAATTAAATTGAAAGCAGAGGATCTATTTATCATTTGCTCATTAACTGGTGATCAGAGGAGCGTCCTCCCAAAAAGCTTGGTGAGATCATTTTGTGGTTTATTAGTTTAGATCTTTTGTGTGTCTTGCAATTTCATTTTTGTCAAATGTATGTTTTTAGAAGTAGTGTGACTTAGTTTAATCTTTGTTCAAAGTTAAGGATCATTAATATTATAGCCTGTGTGATTCACTCGAATTACAGTGAATTTTCTATGGAATATAATTGTGGTTTGAGGAGTAGGGAGTGTGTTTCAGTTGCAGGAAAAATACTATATCTTTCATAATAGATTATGTTGTACTTCATCTTGTAGAACTTCCAATCATGTTCCATTCTCTTCCTATCTCTTCACTGTTGTGTTTCAACTTCTTGTTGCACTTCATCTTCCTGTCGCTGTCACAATTGAACTTCTTGTCACCTGCATTTATTTAATATATCTTTGGCAACTAAGTTCTTTCTTTTACTATTGAGAAGTTTGTTGTTAATATCTGTATGCCATAATATATTGAGTTTGTGTTAGATCAAAAATAGATAGATTGGTTAAAGTAGGTAAACAATCATTTAAGAAAGGATTTCATTTATTTTCAAAGTGTTCTTTTGAATTTTAGATTAAAGAACGTGTTTTCAATTCTAGTTTGCATCCATCAACCCTTGGTTTATTAATTGCAGCCCTTCGGCATATTACCACAACACGGTTCAAAAGCCTATGTTCCCGGATTGATACTTTAGGATGAATTGAGGAAACCATTTTCAAAAGATCAAATTAAACCCATTTTAAGAGTAATTTAAGACTACAATTTAATCCAATCAAGTTGGGCACGTAGGTTTGAAAAATCTACTTTTTGCTTTATTTATGAAAGCATTAAATCCATTTAAAGCCCATCTCTCATATTTTCTATGTTTGGAGTTGGGGAGTGATATTTATTCATTTTTAAATATTAAATTTGAATTTTATTTACCATTCCTTGGGAGGGGTGTTGATTTTCTTGAGATGCCTTTGGAATGAATGCAAATTACAATGAAATGCATTGAAATTTCATTTCAGGATTTAGCAAGTGTTGATAAAATTGAATTTTATTCATTTTTGGAGGATTTTTTTCACACGAAAAATACAAGAAGAGAGGAGGAGGTCATGGCTTACCTCCAAGTGGTGATTTTATGGTGTTTTTGTAGATTTTAGAGTGTTTTTGCAAGGTACAAAGACTACTTGGTGTTGTAGATTGAATGGTTTGAATGGTCGAAGTGATTTGTTGTGCAGGTGTCAGAGAAGCTTTGTTGCAAGATTTGATTTGCTGCTGAAAATCTTTTGTTTTTGAGTCTTGTAAGGCTTGATGTAGCCTTTTCCATCGTTGGATTGTAATAATTCATTTTCCCATTTGTTGAATCAAGAAATTTCTAGTTGCACATTGCAATCTTGGATTGGAAATTGTATTGCAAAATTTTATGTGTTGTTGAATGGTGTTTGTGAGCTATTTAATTTATTTTGTAACAATTTAAATTAGCTCATACATTAGTGGTATTAGAGTAGCAAGATCTTGAGTGTGTAACATACCACCGAAGAGAGGCAATTGCACCAAGACTATGTTGTGGGTATTGAAAAAAAATGGATGGGAGAGGAGCCCATCATGGTAGAGGCAGCGAAAGAGGAAGAATGGACAAATTTGTCCATGATGGTGATTTCAGAGCTTTGAGAAGGCAAGTGGAAACACTTCAAGAAGAAATAAGAAGAGGGTTTGCACAGAGAAGGGAACCAGAGAGTGATGAGGAAGAAGAAGAAACTCCAGAGAATGCTAACCAAACAGAATAGAGAGAGGAAGTTACAACAGTTGCAAGGGATCCATTGTTGATATTTTTATCAAAAATGGGAAAATACTCAAGATTGACGTCCTACCTTCATGGAAGCCTGGAATCTGTAGGCTAAACCCAATATTCGTATGTCGGATATGAGCGAATTACTTTGGAATTTGGAATAGCTATGACTCCTGTGATAGGAACACATTCCTTCAACACAAGATTGAAGGGACATGCTTCAATATGGTGGAGAGAAATTTAGTTAGAAAGAGGTAGAAAAGGGAAGGAGAAAATTACAAGGTGGGATAGAATGGTAGAGAAAATGAAAAGGAAATTTACACCAATAGATTATGAGTTAGACTTACTCAAGAAAATGCAAGGGTTGAAGCAAGGAACAAAAATGGTGAAAGAATATACAAAGGAGTTTCATAGGATCTTGATTAGAATGGGACATGTTGAAGCAACTAAGGACAAGGTTGCAAGGTACATTAATGGTTTGAGACCAAGCATACAAGAGGAGATGGCATTGCTAAGAGTTATAACTATGCAAGATGCGCAAAAATTTTCCTTGAAAATTGAGGAAAGAATGAATAAAAGGTATGATAGTAAGCAAAGAGGAAGAGGTCGTGAAGAGGAGATTGAAGCAAGATCATATGGGGCAGATAATAATAAAAAAAACCAAGGTAGCAACAAAAATCAGAGGTATGATGGTTCATATGGTCTTAGGGATCAAGATTCAAGAGGTAGAGGAAGATCAGGTAGAGGTTTTGGAAGAGAAACCTTTCGAGGAACTTGTTTTAAGTGTGGAGAAGAAGGTCATAGGGCATATGATTTTCCTCATGAAGAGGAAATATCAAGAAGGATTGAAAATCATAATAGAGCAACAAATTTGAATAGAGAAGATGCAGGGTCATCACATTCTAAAGAAGCAAAAGATGGTGAAACTTTAATGACCAGGAGAACACTGTTGAATGAGATGTTAAGTCAATTAAAAAAAAAGTTCATTTCAAACAAGATTCAAGTGCCAGAACAAGGTATTTAATGACATTATAGATGGAGGTAGCACAAAAAATATTGTTTCTAAAGAGATGGTGAGAAAATTGTAGCTAGAGAGAAGAAGGCATCTATATTTGTATATGATAGCATGGCTACAGGATGATAGGAAAGTCTTGATCAGAGAAAAAATCTTGGTAAAAATTAATATAGGAGGTTATAGAGATGGAATTTTATGTGATATTATTCCTATGAATGTGTTTCATATTTTGTTAGGAAGGCCTTGGCAACTTGATAGGAAGGAAATGCACGATGGTTATGCCAACACATACACATTGATGAAGGATGGAGTGAAACACAAATTGAATCCATTGAAAGAAGAAATGGGTAAGTTTTGAAGCAATGAAAGGTCATGTTTTGTTGATGAAATTAGACCTTTAGATGGTATGAGGCATAAATATGTTGGCTTTGTTAATACTAACCATGAAGAAGATGAGAAAGGTGAATTGTTGACTCGGATTGAAGAAGATATCTCAACTGGAAAGAAGGTAGCTGCAGAGGGTAAGGTAAAATATGATTTTATTGTTTCTCTTGATGAGAAAGAGTGTGAAGGAGTAGATAAGTTTGTTGCAGTAGAATCTTCTTTTTATAAATTTGAATTGGAAGAGTTGAGTGTGAAGGTTAATGAAGAGTATTTTGAAAAACACTTGTTTGAGAACAATGGAGGTGAAAATGTTTTGATTAGTGGTCATGGTTCCTTGTCATATAATGATGAAATTAAGTCTTTTGATGATAGTAATAACGCTGTTTTGAGTCAAGGAAAACAAGTTGCAGCAATATCATGCCTTTTAGAAGGCATAGAAACAACAAAATTTCATGAAGGAGACATAATGGAAGGTGGTGGAAAAGGTGGAACAACAAGTGAGGAAAACAAATAATTTTTTTTGATAAAGGAGAAGGTATAATTTTAATTTTTAGTTCTTATTTTCATAAAGTATATTGGTGGGACAATAGATTTGATGCTTTGAATTACATGATGGGTAGCAAAAGAAGGATGAAGCATGGTAATGTTGTAAGTTTGCAAGAGGTGGTGCATAGAAATATTTTAGTGGAAAAGGAAATGAGGTGGATCTAAGATAGAAATAAGGTCTACAATTGTTTTTGAATACAAATCATGAAACATTTCTTTCTACTGTGGGTGTTTGATGCAAGAGCATCCATGACTTAGTGCAATCTTGTGTGAACTTGGTGTTAATTTTGAAATTTTCAATTTTGGTGTGTTGGATTTCATGTTTGATTATTGAAATTCATATTTTGGTGTGAAATTAAATATTTTGTGATGTGGGAAAATTTGAATTTGGATTTGATTTGAAATTGGGTCAAATTGGTGAAGGGGAATTATGGAGAATATGCTTTAAAACTAAAAAAGCGGGAAAAAACAATTAATTGTGTGGATTTATGGGAGCCATTAAATTCATTTGTAACTCCAATTTTAAATGCTCACTACTCCTAAAAAATAGGGACCCAGGAGGTGGGCACCCAAGTTTGAAAAAATTGCTTTTTGCTTTATTTATGAAAGCATTAAAGCCATGTAAAGCCTATCTCTCATATTTTCTAAGTCTAGAGTTGGGGAATGATATTTTATTCATTTAATTTGAATTTTACTTGTCATTCCTTGGAAGGGGTGTTGATTTTACTAAGATTCCTTTGGAATGAAAGCAAATTACAATGGAATGCATTGAAATTTCATTTTAGGATTTAGCAAGTGTTGATAAAATTAAATTTTATTTATTTTTGGAGGAGTTTTTTCATAGGAAAAACACAAGAAGAGAGGAGGAGGCCGTGGCTTATCTCCAAGAGATGATTTTATGGTTTTTTGTAGATTTGAGAGTGTTTTTGCAAGGCACTGAGACTAGCTGGTGTTGTAGATTGAATGGTTTGAATGGTGGAAGTGATTTGTTGTGCAGGTGTTGGAGAAGCTTTGTTGCAAGCTTTGATTTGTTGGTGAAAATATTTTTTTTTTGAGTCTTGTAAGGATTGATGCAGCCTTTTCCATCATTGGGTTGTAATAATTCATTTTCCCATTTGTCGAATCAAGAAATTGTCAATTGCACATTGCAATCTTGGATTGGAAATTGTATTGCAATTTTTTTTGTGTTGTTGAATGGTGTTTGTGAGCTATTTAATTTAATTTTCAGCAATTTAAATTATCGTAATTAGCTAATACATTAACCATAATAAGATTAAATAAGATCATTTTATTTTGATTAACATGAGTCTTATGTTCCATGAAAATACTAGAATATAAGTTTGCAATTTTAACTTATAACAATGCATAATGAATGAATTAAGTAAGAAATTTTAATTAGTAGATGGATAATATTTTGTCCAAATAATTGTGAAAAGAAAATTAAATAAGATGTTTAATATAATATAACTGGAAACTAAAGATTGAAAATCTATCCTAATTTGGTTAACACTAATCTCAAAGAAGTTCCAAAGTTGTCAAAAATTTCATGAGGAATTAAACCTTTATTTCCAATTTGGTCCTTGAACTCTTAACTCAAGTCATGAAGATAATTCAAATGAGAATTACTAAATTTAACCAATAGGTGAGCTTATCACTTAAATCTTTTTTTTTTGTTAACGACAGGGGTATCCCCGCGACCCCGCCCAGTGACCCAGCAGCCCGTATCTTGGGTACCAAGGGCGAGCGGGGGCGAGACTAAATTACGATGGTGGAAATAAATTGTTTTGTCATTGGAGTTATTTTGGTCTTAGAGTAATCTTTTAATTATTTTATACTTAAAGTTTGTGTAAGGTTTCTTGTTTATTATAACTTTGCTTATTTTTTTCAAACTCTCAATGGTTTAGTTTTTACTATACAAAATTATGTTCCTTTATTGTTAATATAGGAGAACAGATTATAGGTAGGAAAGTTGGAAGGATGGTATTCATCTAGAATAAACATTATTTATCAAAGGATAGTGTCAATACTAATAATGTTAGTAAATATAAATATTAAAAGAATGGAGTGCTATTAAAATCACTGCTATTAGGTGTATTATTAGGGATATTTAATATTAACTTTATCATTAGTATATTCCATGTTCATGAGTGGTTAATGATTATTAGCATTTGTATCCATTTATTCAAAAAAAGATTGTGGTTGTGTATTGTTTAGTGGTGTAAAATTTGGGGGCATGACATATTTGCTATAAACAATGGTTGTCACCATAATCAATATTTTTTTCCTTGTTGTGAAAGACCATATACATGAAATTCAAGTACTTTCCACAAACATATTTGAAATGCAAGTACTTTCTAGAAGTAATTGATTCACCAAACCTAGTAACAAATTAAGATGCAGAGTCATTTCCAACAATGGAGTAAGTAGAGGGGGAAAGGTTAGAGTCTTGTTTGGCATACCTTCTTCTTTGATAGCCTGCTATAACACCCCCTCAAAGTTTATAGCCACTAGTTGGGGCATTGGTGACAAAGATAGCAATAACATAGATAGTAATTTAGAAAATGGTCAATGGTTCCATGCTTGACCCTAGGTCAATTGGATCAGTGTTTCTCTAAATTTATCTACAAATCAAATAATAAAACTGTATAACCAATAATTAGCAAGAACTTTGTAGCAACACAACCTTGTTACATTAGAGATTTATCAATTTAAATTACTAAAAATACATTGATAAAATTAAAAATAAGACACATAACAGTGAATTTATTTATGAAGACCTACTTTTTATGTAATACATTTATAAAACCATTATAAAAAAGTAAAAAAATTCAATTTAAATCCCATTGTAATAAAATAAACAAAGAAAAAACTAATTTAATTATAATATTATTTTACTTATGACAATATATTTGATGTTTATATTTGTTGTGCATGTGCACCAAGATGGGGGCCCAAAAAGTGGCCACTACACTTTGTGGTCCCATCAAAGTCAAGAAAATGTCAGCACATTATAATGAAACATGCTCATTTTATGGCATTGCATTCACATAATGTGAGTGCATTATAATGGTCTCGTATTATTTTTTACTTCTAAAAAAATTCTTTCTCTTTCTCTTTATCTTCCAACAAAACTATATACATGAAATCAATAGTTATATTTATATACATGGAAATTTAATTTCTTATACTTTAAGTTATATTTCATGTATATAGTTTCAAGATGTTTGAAAATGGTTTCAAATTTGTAGGAGTTATAATGCAAATTCTAATTTTTGGAAGATCTTATAATTTTTTAGACTTAGTCAAAGTTCAGTAATCAAGTCAAAATTCGGCAATCAAGTCAAATTTCAGTAAACAACAGGTTCTATTATCTCTCTCTCTCTATCACACTCTTTGTATATCCTTTACACTCTAGACCTCTCAATCACTATCTCCATACCTTTATCTACCTCTCTCTATCTCTCCCTTGAGCTCAAGAACTACCTATCTACCTCTCTATCCTTCTCTATCTATCTCTCTTTCTCTCTCCCAACCTCCCTCCCTCCTACCCCCTCTCTCTCTCTACTTATGTCTATCTCGCCTCTCTCTATCCCTCCCTACCTCTCCCTTGCTCCCCTCTTCCCCACCTCTCTCTCCCTATCTACTCTCCCTATCTCTCTCCCTCCCTCCTTCCCTCTATTTCCCTCTCTCTCCCTCTATCTCACAATCTCTCCACCTTCCTCCTTCCCTCTCTACTTTCTTTATCTCACCTCTATCCTCTCTACTCTCTTTATCTCAAATCTCTCTCCCTCCTTCCATTCTCTCTCTACCAACCTCTCCTTCCCTCTCTCTATCTCCCTACCTCCCTCCCTCCCTCCTTCCCTATCAATTATCTATCTCCCCTCTCCCTCTCTAACTAACTCTTCCTCCTTCCATACCTCTCCCTATCTCTCTCTACTTACCTCTTCCTACCTAAAGAGAGAGATGGATGGAGGAATGGACAATGGAGATAGAGAGAATTAGATATGGAGAGAGGTAGAGAGAGGGAGGGTGGGAGATAGAGAGGGAGGGAGAGGTAGGTAGAGAGGGAAGGAGGGAGGGAGGGAGAGGTAGGTAAGGAAAGAGAGAGGTGAGATAGAGAGTAGAGAGAGAAAGAGAGAGAGTGCTAGAGAGGGATAAGTGAGATGGAGAGAAGTAGAGGGAGGGAGGGAGAGAGTGGTGAGATAGAGAGAAGTAGAGAGGGAAGGAGAGAACGATAAAGAGAGAGAGAGAGGGAGGAGGAAGGGATGGATAGGTAGAGAGGGATATGTGATATATATATAGAGAGAGAGAGAGGAGGGTTGGAGAGAGAGAGAGGAGTGAGATAGAGAGAAGTAGAGATGAAAGTAGAGAGAGGTAGGGAAGGAGAGAGAGGGGGAGTTCGGTAGGGAGTGAGGGATGGAGGGAGTGAGTGAGAGGTAGGGAGAGAGAGAGGTGAGATAGAATTAGAGAGGGGAAGAGAGAGCGAGAGAGGGTGAGAGAGAGAGGTAAATCTTGAGCTCAAGGGATAGAGAGAGGTCTCGAGTGCAATGGATATAGATAGAATGAGATAGAGAGAGAAAGAAAATGTGAGCCTACTGATTACTAAAATTTGACCTACTGATCACTAAATTTGACTGTCTAAAAAATTATAAGATCTTTGAAAACCCAAAATCTGCATTATAACTCTTAGAGATTCAAGACCGTTCTCAAACATCTTGAAATTATAAACGTGAAATATAACTTAAATTATAAGAAAGAAAATGTCCATATAAAAATTTTACTTAAATGTTTATTTCATGTATATAATTTTGTCAAAAGAGAAGGAGAAAGATAAAGAGAAATTTCCAAAGTAAACAATAACACGAGCATGCTATAATGCGCCCACATTTTGTGAATGCATTCAAATAACAAAGAGCATATTATAGCACACTCATGCTATTGTTTACTTTGTAACTTTCCAAGCCTTTGGCTTGGATTTTCCTTGAGCTTCCAACCCAAATTTTTGGAGTGACTTTTCAATGTCCAAAGATGTGTTTTTGCAAATAGTAAAAAGTTGACATAATCTTGAGTGTGCTCCCCATTAGATTTGCATTTTTTTCAATGTCAAGTTAAAAAATACCATGATAATGTTAATCTCTCTTTTAGCTATCTAACCATGTATTTTTTTTATGTTTTGAGTATGTTAAGGTTTTCATCTTTAATTTCTTTTGTTAGTGTATTTATTTTTTGTCAAAATCTAATGTGTGGTAATTTTTACTTCATTTTTTAACCATTCATCGAAATTTCAAATAAATTACATTTTTAGAAACTAGACTCCATTCTACACATATTAAAAAAATGTTTTTGAATTAGTTTTTTTTTTAAATAGGGGGGACATGCTCAATTTTCTATTTTTCAAGATATGTCCATTTTGAATATTAGTAAAAAAATTTATATTCATTAAGAAATTAATAGAAAAATTGGGCATAAACCACATGGTGTTGGCTAATTTCTCATTGAGGCGATTTTTGAAATACTAAAAAAAGTTAACGTTTTAGGGGGGCACACCAAACGCTATGTTATGTTTTTTTGAAAAAACAAGACCACTTTGTGTGGCCTCCCTTTTTGAGCCCCTTAATATCTACCATTTAAAAATTGGTAGTTTAGAAAGTAGATTTAGAGCACTACAACTCTTGTTTTTTTTGCATCTTCAAATTTTGAGAGTGCAACTATCTTCAATTTCTCATCCAAGGTAGTCTTTCTTGATTTCAAAAAAAAATGGACACTTAATACCCATTTTTGGCCCCCCTTCTTTTTTACACTTACCCTATTATTAAATATTATATTTATTATTAAAAATTAATACTTTGACTTGAAAATGACTATCAAGTTTATTAGTTAATTATTTAATAAAACACCCACAACAATACACTCCACTCCTTGTCATTGTAGAATGCATCATTACATAATTTTATTAATAGTTTAAAGTTGTGCATATTATTAAAAACATAATTTCCTTTTACAAACATCTTGACTAAGATATTTAGGGACAAATTAATTTTAAATAAAAACCAAAAATTCAGGAGTTGAGTATGAATAATTGAGATTAGGCATGTAATTTAATAATGATTGAAACTAGGTATGTGTGAAATAGGATTTGGGTATTTTGTGATGTGAAGTTCTTTTATTGTAGGCTTTAATATATAGGTACCATATTTGAAATATGAGGTTGGATTATGGATTAGAGAGTAGAGATAATTAGATTTTGAGTTTTTGAACATTTGTGATAGGATTTTCACATCATCATCTTTCCAATAGAGGGTGACATGACATGTTTATTAGAAAATAAAGTACCTTGCATAAGAAAAGAAATATTTGTATTATGTAAAATAAATATTTATTTATGTTGCATATTTGGAGATGCATTTAGCCACATTAAATATTTATTTGGGTTCACTTGTAAAGTGTATTGTAACATTGGTTAGATATCTTAAGTGGGTTGCATATTAAAAAATATTTAATATTTAGTATCAAAAAGTAAATGTTGGGGTCAATGTTCTTGTGCTTCCATGTTTTTGATACAAACAATTTTACCAATACCATAGTTGTATTTGTGTGAGCTTGAATATATAAAAACAAGCACATATTAAGATATTGAGGTTGGTTGTTATTTGTATCAAGAGCTCTATTGTAGAGTGTCTATGTAAAGTATGTCATGGAATTTGTGGTTGTATGGTTACCCATTATGCTTGGGAATATGGAGGATGCATTGGAGGAGCTTGATGTTCTAGAAGTTATTTGTGGAGACTTTGTACACATATTGCAATGTTTCACTATTGAATAATACATTGAGTGTGTATGCTTTTGGAGGTTGGGTTTTCTCTCATAGAGGGTTTTCCCAAAGTATATCTTGTGTAATCTTGTGGTATGTATTTGACCTTTGTGTTATAGTTATTTTGTAAGCTTGTATGCATTCTTTTCTCTCATAGGGTTATGTAGGAAATAGTTTGATCAACCTAGCAATTTCCTAATAATATCCAATAGTTATATAAATTTTATATTTCAGCCTATAAAGCATGTTGAAAAATAATAATGTGACAATAAAAAATTCTACTTATAATTTATAAACCCTTTAGGACCCTCTTATTACCTCCCATATTGTTCGCTTAATTTATTTTCTCCTATACACATCCAAAACACATACATTTATTTTTTAGCACCCATAAAACATCCTTTAATTTTTTAACTTTAGAATAACTTGAGGTTTTGAGGTCCTAGTTGAATATCACTTGAGGGTTAGGAGAGGAGGAATTCACTTCTAATTATATCCTATACCTTATAATTAACCAATTGAATAGCACAAAGTAACAAGAAAGAATCACTAAAAGTCAACAAACTTTGAGGGTAGTCACTCGTCCATGGAGAGGGCATACTTGAACCCTTCCACTTAGTCTTCCCCTTTATCTTCTACTACCACAAAATTTTCAACCTCATCCACCAAATTAGAAATAAATAAAAACATACCCCATAACCATAAATGTGAACATATCATACACTTATTGTCTTAACTCAACAATATTAGCATGAAAAGGTGGTTTACCTATCTCATTTGACTAGGTCATATTCACACAACTCTTAAGTTCATTTAGAGAGACTTCTTTGATTTTTTCTTACCTCATGTGTACTCAACACATGTCCTCACACTTATCTCATGTATTATCACATGTGTCTCACATTTGGACAGGTAGGTAGACTTTTAGTTCTACCTTCTCACATTTGTTTCATTGCCTTTATATACAAAGATTTTCTATACATTTTAACCACTTGTAGAATAATACTGAATATTATTATGTGAATTCTTGTTTGTGGAAGTTTTTGGATTTTGCAAGTTAATATTTGCTGGTCCAACATGGTATCAAATAAATATTCCAAATTTATTTCCAAATTATCTTGAATTTGTAAGCCCCTTCTCTTGTTAGGGGGTTTTAGGTAGTTACTTTCATATGACATGTCTTGGAGAAAAAATGGCCTAACAATTACATCAAAAAGGCCTAAAAATATATAGATTTATGGTAAACTTGATATTATTTGGAGATAATATAGTTTATAAGTTTTTTGGGATTCTCCATTAGAGGCTCCATATATTTTCATACTACATTTATCTAGATTCATACATTTGTACTCTTGTATGTATGTTTCCTTATTTTTGTTTGTGCTTAGAGTTTTTTTGTCTCAAGTTGTTTTGAGGCTTATAATGACTCCATGTATAATGGATAATAAGGCTAATTTATCCATTATTAGTAGGAAATCATCTTGTAGAGGTTGCTAATATATTTTCATTTTGTACCCCATTTGAACAATTGCTTATAATTGATCTAGAAGAAATCTCAAATGGGCCTTTATGGTCAAGAGATGTCCATTTTTATTGTGTTACCCTATACTTCAACCAGTCATCAAAGTTTCCAAAATCCAAAATTGGTTGAGTATAAGTGTTATAATTTTTTTAAGTTGCAAAAGTTAGGAAGTCTGCAAGTTCACAAACCTCCTAAAACCTTGAAAAAGGAACAAAGAGATCTCACAAATTTTATAGCATCACAAATTTTACAAGTTTGTGAACTCTACAAAAATATAATAAAAGGGAGAAAGCATTCAAGTGTAGAAAAATTAGTAGGTTCACAAACTTTCCAAAAGATCAATAGGGTTCTTAAGTTTGTAAAAAGTGTGGAAGTGCAATAGGGTTCACCCAATTGGCATTTAGGCATGAATGGTTGAAGGAAAAAATAAAATTTATAAGGGTTAAAAGTTCAAAACCCTACAAAATTTTGATGAAGGGAGAATAAAAGTTTGAAAGTTTGAAAGTTTATTGAAGAGCCAATAGAAGATAAGAAATGGTTAAAGTTTGTCATGCTGAAAATCTCATGAATTCACTAACTTCTTGATATACCAACATGGTTCACAAGTTCTCCATCTCACAAAAAGTGTAACAAAGAAAACATAATTTTTTTTAGGAGTTTATGGTGAACTCCTCAACACCCTAAGATCACCTACAAGACAAAATAACTTTCAAAAGAGAGAAATGGTAGAAATATAATGCTATGATTATGGATACAAGATTGCCAGATTGTATATTGGTTGATTATTGTTTGATTGTTGCAATGTACATATGAAGCCTTGCTTATATAGGAAAGGTGTGATGATGTACAAACATTAAATGATTGTGTCATAATTAAATGACATGAGCCAACATTAAATGACCTAGGACACAAGCATTAAATAAAACCAACTAGATAAGATATGATAAGATCTTATCTAAACAACTAAGACTTCTAAGAAAAACAACTAGGAACTAAGTGGACTTAACATGTAAATAGGACCTAGATAGGAAAAACAACTATTTACACCAATGCCGCCCCTTAAGTACAACTTAGGGAGTACTTATACAAATGACACAAAAATGGGCCCTGATAATAAGGCCATTTTAGGTACCCATGTATATATGCAAATGCAATCTCTCACAAATGGAGAAAAGGAGAAATCCTAGTGGGAAAAAACTGCTCCCCAAAAGAGAGATAAGATACAATAATGCTCTTCATGATGCATGAGAAATAAAATACCCCCATAAGAGAGACACAGAAGAGACCATTAAACCCCCCTCAATGAAATAACCTGTTACAAAGAAACACTGGAAGCACACTGGTGGAGTAACACTAGATTCCTTAATCAAGGAAAGCAAAGGAAATATAATTTTGATGCTAGAAACCATATTAGAGACACTCAAGAACTCAAGTCAAAATCATGATAAAGCAATAGTAGACCTGATGCCAAGGAACATTGGAAAACTCTTGAAATGGCACAAACCTTGAATCTAATTGAAGCAAAAGGAGATAGAACATCATTTTATAACTAAAATGAAGTGCAAAGATCAAAATTGCACCCTCCTAACTATCAAAATATCTAAGTAATATCTAGGACACCCATTGGGGACAAATTGAAATAACAATATACCCAGGATAGATACAAAAAAAAGTGCATGGATGGCATGATAAAGCTCCTCAATACCTTTCCAACACTATAAGAATCACAAAAATTGGAGATCGTGACAAAATGTTATGAGCTTGGGAGCCAAAATGAAGATCTAACTTCAAACATCAAAAAATTCCATAAAACAACAAAATTATGGAAAATAACTTGCACCACTGCAAATTTTGCAAAGCCAACTTTTTGGAAATATCTCATTTGAAAAATTTTGCCTTGTGGATTGCAAGTTATAGAGATTTGAAAAAATTGGCCTATTTAGGCCTCAGGGGAACAAAAACAAGCCCTTGGGGGCTAAAAATATGTGTTCCCATGGTTTCCCAAATGACCATCATTGCATATAAAGGTTTTTAAAAAAATTGTAATTATCGTTGGGTGGGGTTGTTGGGAGGGAAATGGGCCATAGGTTGTGTCACTCGGGGCATAGCCCCTATGGCCAAGGGTTTCAATGCTTGCATGAATCGTATGGTCAATGGTGTATTAAACACAATCAGTGTATAAAATATTAGACCATAGTTTACAATAAAAAAAACTATGATATAATAAAAACCTACTGATTAATTAAATCAACACCATATGAAAAGATAGTGAACTGACAAGTTGTACCATTCAATGCAGGAAAAGATACAAGTGACACATACCTGCAAATATACTTCCTGCCATACAGGTATATGATCTATAGATGTACAATGAATATTCCCTGAGACCACAAACCATGACCCATATCACATCATACTATACAGATAGTACAACCAAGTACAAATCCATATGGTCGTATGGCATAAAATTTTTCATAAATCCTTAGTGGAAAATTAACAAAAATGGACAAATTGACAATTGATCCTTAGGTTCTTGAGCCTTTCAAATCAAATGGAAAGTTTGGCTTTCACCCAAAATGCTTTGAAAAATCAACTACCCCTCAAATCTGGCAATTGAAACCCTTCAAACCCTTGTAGATCAATCAAAACATGATGAAAACTGATGAAACGAAAGCCAAAATTGACTTTCTATGATGCCTTGGATTCAATCATGAGTTTCATGTGCTATTGTGAGCAAGGAGAGAACTCGACTAAGTCTTGGTGCATCACTTCCTTTACCTTTTAGTTGTCTTCCTTATCCCTTTTCTCCTATGAATCACTAGAGTCTAGGATTAAGCACCATTTTTAATCTCTGTTGAGTTGGATCAACACATACACTTAACTTATAATTACAAAGGAACCAACATTCTTTGTGTAAGGAAGCTAAGGTAGCGGAACAACTTCCTACAATAATCTTGAGGAGTGTTATGCAAAAAAAAAAGATCTAGATAGTTACACAAAACTAAAAAAAAAAACATAAACAATATTCATACCACAACACAGTGATTTATGTGGGAAAAACCTTTTAGGAGAAAAACCCCACACTCCAAAAGCCACCCAATATATTATTCAAAAATTAACAAGATTACAATATACTTGTAGAGCAAGCTTTCTCACAAGAGTATCACCAACCATAGATTCAGAGACAACCCAACAACTATTAGAATATTACACAAAATCTCCATCTCATGCACCTAATATATCTTGTAGTCTCTTCTAGGAGAATAAAGTTTACAATACCATTGAATAAAGTATCTAGCTTCAAGGGACTATGCTCCCTTATCGAAGGGTTCTTCTTCTTCTTTCCTTTATCTTTTCCCTCACTTTTAACTAATTCTTCTCCTGATTTTTTCTCTTTTCTTAATGACAAAAGATATATTTTGTTTTTCTACTTCTTCCTCACTTTATGTATTAATCACATCAACCTTTTCTCTTTTTTCACTTGTCTCTTCCATGAAGGCTTGAGACATCTTCTTTTTCTAAATTAGTTGTGGTTTTTCTTTTCCTATATCCTCTTCTTCCTCGCAATTAATATATTTCTCCCTTGTGGCCTTTTCCTTTGTGCTCCTTTTAGGAGCCTCTTGCTACTCAAGGATAGTAGATGTAGCTTTGCTATTTGTATTTACTGCAGGAATTCTGGATGACTTCGAAACTGAGGGAGAGAAAGTTGAGGTCCTAATTGACCTTCTTGTGCTCTGAGTAGCCTCCAGATGAGTAGGTATGCTATTGGATTTCTTTTGTGAACCAACAATCTCCTCCAATGGTGCGTTCATCTTTTCAATACACATCAAAGAATCTATCCATGTCTCTTTTTCCAATAGGTATATCACTCCTTTGTATCTCATAACCAATCCTTCACACTTTATTAACTATTTTATTTATTTCATCAGATAAATCTTTATAAGTATATAAGTATCAATTTCTTACATCTATATCATGCCCTTTGTTTCCCTTTGTTTATACTTCACATTCATCCATGCCCTTTTCTGAGCTCTTTCTTAGAAACCATGGCACTTACAACCATTCTACTAAAGGTACAAGATCACATAGGGTCTGTCTACAATAACCTCTTTCAAATTTTCATATTTCCAATCCATTTTCTCATGGTGACAAATTTTTAGATGATGGAAAAAGTGTTTGATGCATGCAATGTAAAGTTGTAAGATGGCATAATTTTTGTTTTGTTCACCATGCGACCAAATTGACAATCCCAACACATCTGGATGGGTATTTTGTACTAGGAAAGGTCCTATTTCACACCCCAACATGCCAAAACATTACAGGCTACATTGCACCAACAATTTCTTGTAAGAGACCAAAGTGCAAAAAAGAGAAAACTTTGACGAGCTCTTTCTTGAAAAATGTGGCACTTACAACCTATTTTTCTGAAGGTACAAGATAATGATGGGTCTCTCTACAATAACCTCTTTCAAGTTTTCATATCTCCAATCCATTTTATTGTCATGATAAGTTCTCAGTTGATGGAAAAAGCATCAAATGCATGTAGTGTAAAGTTGCAAGGTGGCATAATTTTTGTTTTGTTCATCATGCAAACAAACTGATGGTTCCAACATGTTTAGATGAGTAGGTTTATGCTAGGAAAGGTTGTGTTTCATACCCCTACATGCTAGAACATTCCAAGCTACATTGCACTGACAGTTTCTCTTAAGAGACCAAAGTGTAAAAACTAGCAAAGTTTGACGATCTCTTTCTCAGAAATCGTGGAACTTACAACCATTTCTTCTAAAGGTACAAGATCTTGTATGGCCCCTCTACAATAACCTCTCTCAGATTTTCATATTTCCAATCCATTTGCATATGGTGACAAGTTTTTAGTTGATGGAAAAAGCTTCGGTTGCACTCAAAAGAAAGTTGCAAGATAGCCTAATTTTTATTTTGTTTGTCATGTGACCAAATCGACAGTTCCAACACATCAGGGTGGGTAGGTTTATGGTAGGAAAGGTCTTGTTTTTCACCCTAGCACACCATATTGTTCCAGACTACTTTGTATCAATGCTTTCTCTTAAGAGCCCTAAGTGCTAAAAAGTAGAAAACTTTGATGAGTTATTACTCAGAAACCATGGCACTTAGAAAAATTTCATCTAAAGGTATAAGGTCACATAGGGTCTCTCTATGATAACCTCTCTCATTTTTTCATATATTCAAGTCATTCCACCATGGCAATAATGTTTCAAATGTTCCAAAAACTGTTAGTTGTATTTAGTAAAATGTTGTCAAGAGGCATTATTTACATTTTTCATCTCATGAGGGTAAACCGACAACTCCAACACATTGGGGTGGCTACATAATAAGTTCACTTTTTTTTTTTGGTCAATGTAGGTGTCTTATACTCTTATGACCAAATGATCTACACCAAAGAACTAGTCTCCTCCATTGATTGAACTCAATGCAATCATAAACATTTTGGTCAATATAGGATTACAATTTTTTGAGATAAAAGAAAGTGCAAGCATGAAAAATACCTATATAAATTTGAAGTAGTGAAAAATCAACTAAAGGATGGGTACTTGGATATACTTGAGTAAAATTATTGGAAACATAGTGTAAATTATTTGTATTTTGTCTCAAGAATAAAACTTAATTTCATAACTATATGCCAAAAATATGGCATCCAAGACCACAAACACATAGTGGTGTAGGACAGATAATAATTAACCAACAAATATAGGTGAAATGAGTGTGAAGATCACTATAAAATGGTTAATAAAAAAGGCCAAATATAAAATACTAGTGAGAAACTAAAAAAGGTAAAGGTACATCATGATAAAATCTTCACATTCTCATTATCTTCATTTTATCAATACACCAGAATATTAGGAATGAATTGATATTAAAACATATTATTCAATAAAGTGTGATAATGCTTACAAACAATAATACATAAATCTAAAAATAAGTTATGAAGCATGGAATACACTTGGATTTTAAATATTTGAAGTAAACCATCTACAAATATCCATTGAAGCTTGTCATTGACTAATGGAGGCAACATATTATTATCAAAAACTTGAAATCTAAAAATGCAATCCTTAGTTAACTTTGTTTCCTTGTGTTTTCATTACATGCTTGAGAGATAAACGTCTTAGCATGTTTTGAAGCACTTTGTTCATTGTAAGGAAATAATATAGGAACATTTTTGTAACAATGGATTGGAATAACATTTTAATCCTATAAATGAAGGAGACCTCTTCTCCAACGTTTATTAACTGGTCATAATAATGCCATGTTCAACCTTCATCAATTGCCTTTAATAAAAAACCATCATATTCAACATAACCTGGAGCTTCCCTTGTTTCAGTATCCAATTGTTCCTTTTGCTACAGGTTCATCCCACAACTATTGCATTCCATGGTTCCACTTTAGTTGCAAACAAGTTAATTTTGGAAAGCATGTACACAAGGATAACTATCATAATCAAAATAGAGCATCACATCAACATTTCATACATATCTTCATATAAATCATACAATACTAATATATTATAACCATAATTCCATCATTGCATTTAAGGTTCAAGTATGCATAATAGATATGAAAGGATAGTATAATATAGGAGCATTGTTTGGAAATTTTATCTAAAGGTATCTCAAAATATGTATAAAAACAACAAAAAATAAGCTAATATTTTGACCTATCATCCCCCCCAACTAGCCTTTTGCTTATCCTCAAGAAAAACACTAGGGATTTTGATTGTATTGCAAAGCAATCTACCTCAAGTCCATAACTGTGTTAACCCCCTGAATATGTTTCAAATAGAACCCTTGATATTTTGAAAGTTGCATCATCCTAATAATTCTTGCTTTCTCACATTCATCACCTTTATCCCCAGTCCAATGTGGGACTGGATGGAGGAGAATAGGTGGATGGAAGGTGAGCGGTACCCAATGAACTCCTTTTTTGACACCAATTTCCATATATTTGTGTGCCCTTTGAAGCATAGTAGTAAAATTATACACATAATGTGACTCTTTCTTTTGTAATTCAGGTGTTAAGCTACTCCATCTATTTTGTACATGCTTATAACACTGTTTTCCAATACCTACAACTAGCATCTTCATTCTCTCATATTTTTCTTCTCTAAGTTTCATGATCTTCTTACCTACACCTTTATTTTTAAGAAGTTTCAGCCATTCATAAATGACTGCATCTGGATCCTTAGCCTCTCTTCTTAATGGAAGTGCAATGTTTTTTTTCTTTTTCCTCATACTCTTCCATAATATCTCCTCTAAGTTGCTCATTTCTATAATAGGAGGAAAGTGCTATGATTTGAAGGTCTCCCACAAAAATGAGAGGGTTCCATTTTGTTTCATCAAGTATTACATAGTTGTGCAAATAAAACTTGCACAACTGATCATGTTCTTTAGGTGTGGATTCATCGAAAGCTTTTAAAAATTCAAATTCCATGCTCATACCAACAGATTGTTTGCTAACTAATCTACTAAACTAAAAGCATAAAAACCTTTCCCATAAAAACAATGCATATGTTCTCAGTGGAGGCCTACATATGATAATTTGTGTAGCCTTATCTACTAATTCCTCCAACTGAACTATTGATTTGTTCAATTCCATATGTCTCTTTTCCAATTCCCTTTCATATTCTTCCTTCTCTTTCTTCCATTTCTCCTTTCCTTGTGCAAGTTTATTAGTTACTCTCCACAATTGGCAGCCAACTGAGAATGTTGTATGATAATCAAGAGTTTTAAGAGGGGGTTTCACATCTGGCATTTCTAGTTCTTTGTCCCCTATCTTGGAAACAACCAACTATGCCAACAAATCTAGCTTAGTACCATGACCATACAACTGTAGTTTCTCCTCCATATCCTACATTTTTGCTTCTTTTTCCTTCTCCTTTTGCTCATAATTTTTCACTAACTCCTCCAGGTGTTTAATTCTATCTAGTGCCTCTTGGATTTCTTTCCTTACATCTCTTTCTTCAATGTAAACCTCCCCTATATATTCAAACTGCTCATTGCCTTCTTCATAATCTCCATGAATAGGAATATCTAGGATTTTTGTGTATAACTTCTTGGCAGTAAATATATCTTTTGATTCAGAATCAAAAGTTGTCACCACATATCTTCTCCTTTTTATTGGAATATTCACGCTGCCAGGAACATCCCTTTCTATTTTAGAATCAATTTCTACAATCATAACATTTTCCTAATGTTCTTGTTGAGGTTCTTCTTTTCTCATCTCTTTTCCTTCAAGTTCCCCTATATTTTTTGTTGTGGCCCCTTGTATTCTCAGTCTGCTAGAGCATCTAAGTGTAAGTATTTCTTTTTCAATTTTATTCTTCCCCTTTTTAACACTCTTCTTTTGCATTAGAACATCCTCCTTCTTCTGTTTTGTATCATCCTCTATCTTCTTCTGAGTATCCCTCTTTTTCTTCGAAGTGTCCTCCTTTCCTTTTGATTTAGAGGGTGTAGAGGAGGTAGATGCATTCCCTCTTTGACTCTTAGATTTATGTGACCTTGAAGAAGAAGGTAATTCCTCTGGTATAGGTGGCTTAGATTCTAGTTCCTCAGGTTCCTCATGCTCACCTTGGCTACAGGTAGGAAAATCCATAGGTGAGAAATGAGGGTTTTCCTCTTCAAGCTCATTTTGGGGCTCTGCTTCCTTAGGCACTATGGGTACATCTAGCAAACTATTAATATATGTGCACTCATCTTTCTTGAAATCTTCCCACCTCACTTATGGGTATTGAATCCTTAAACTCCTTTTTATCAACAAAGTAATTAAATAGTGATGAGATAAAGAGGTGTCACTTTTGTTTCCTTTGGTATTATGAAGCCATGTATTTTAACAATTTGTACAAAAAATTTGGTACATTCATTAACCTATTATGCTTGAGATGACTGAGTAACTTAAAATGAACTATATACAAAAGATTTTTCCTACCATCACAGGTGATGTATCTAATAATATAAGAGGCACAATTTTCCCACAACCAGGGGAGAGAAAATCCTCTTCGTACCTTGTGATGAGGAGTCCAATTCTTCTCCTCGTATGCAAAATTCTTCCCTAGCTACAACTACATCAGCTTGCACTAGAAATTCTTCCCCTATTCTTAGTAACCTCGTGACCTGTGCAATGGCGGTCTCAGAAGCATCTACTAAAATTCCCTTTACCATAGCTTCATCATACTAAAGAGTGGATGCAAAGCTCCTTGTCAGGTCATCACTAAATTCTATTAACTTCAAGAAGTAGTCGAGCCAACCAACCCTTGTAAAAATGGGTAGGACTGTCACATCCTCTAGAATTTGTTGATGAGTCGTTGGGTCCCTTCTTATAACATCTCTTCCCATTCTGGCTCACTTCTTCATTTCAATGCACTCAACCCTGCTTCAAAATTTAGCTCACTCTTCTCTACCACCTTCAAAAACCATTCACTTTCCTTCTATTTCTTTGTTAATCTCTACTAGCATATCATACTACAAATTCCCCTTCTTAGTACCAACTTAATTTGAGCTCATAAACAGGTTCTAGGTTCAACTCTTGACATTGGTTTAAACTTAAGCTTAAGTTCTCAGGGCATAAAATTTAGAAATTTGAAAAGGAAACAAAAATGAGATATGACTTAGAAGGTTTTTGCATGTCATTTCTATCCATTGATTTTAATTTAGGTAGCAGATATGGAAAAGAATGATGAAAAGACTAACTAGGTTGTACCCTCCCCCCAACTTAATTGGTGAAGTGACCTCACTTCATATTTATGAATTAGAGGTGGTTTAAATGTTAAATGATGGTAATTGGTGATATAATAGTTCTCATGCATGGAGTAATATGAAAAATATAATGAAAGTTTAAAGAACACTAGAGTAATCATGATAGTGTACCTAAAGTACCACCTAAAAAAAGCAACCATTTGTCGCACGTGGAAACTAAAAATAATATATCTATTTGTTGATTTGATGTGATAGATAATAACTGCAAGGTAATGCATAGTGATTGGTGAGGGAAAATGATGAGACAAATAATATGGATATTAGCTAGCAATTTGACAACTCAGGTATTTGAAATGTGGGTAGGCAACAAAATAATTATGTCACGAGTACTTATTATGAAATGATGGATGTTACATGGTGATATGGTGAAATAAATGTGTATGAAATTGTAGTAAATATAGTGCCAATTAATTTTAATTTTCTTTTTGGCCACCAAACAATGCTATGGGTACCTACAATGTCAGGCCCATTCTAAATGTTGACAGGATTAAGCTACAGGTCCCTACGACATTAGGACCCTTTGTGAGTATTGATAAACAGGCCCCTCTGAAGATATTATGAACATTATTATAACGTGTAGTGTGTGTTTGTAAGAAAATGAAAAATTAATCCTGAGTGAGCTCAGGGACTGAGTTATGTAGCTCAATCTATGAATCACCAGAAGTTCCAAGTATATCAAGTATTGTTGAATGATCACTCTGCATGTCATCTTTTGTATTTAATTCATTGTGAGCACCATATTGTTGAAACAATGAAAATATGAAATTATCCTTTTGCAATGGCTTCTTATATAGCTTCAATCTATGGTCGTTTACTAGAAGTGAAAACCAAAATGCATCAATGGTGTGTAACTAGATTTTCTTATTAGGATAAAATTGATTAATTTCATAGGGGCCCAACCATCTAGATTGGAATTTTCCTTTGAAATCCTTATTACCATGAATCATATAATAGTCCCCAGTACCCTATAGTGAACTCCTTAGTTTTGATGTACTGGTCATTCCACTTCATTCTTTGTTGTTGAACTACCTCTGTGTGATGAATTGCTTCCATTCATATCTCATCCAACCCATTTAAGGTATGCAAACTTTCCTTTTGAGCTTATGTTAAATCCATTTCTAGTACTACTAATGTCCTTAGTGTTTTATATTCAAAATCAATAGGAAGAACTAATGTCTTACCATAGAATAACTCATAGGATGTGAACCAATGGTGGTTTTCCATGTTGTTCTATAAGCCCATACTACTTCAAGAATCCTTGCAATCCAATCTTTCCTATGCAGCTATACCATCTTGGTGAGAATACCTTAAATCTTCCTATTAGTAACTTCCACTTGGCCATTAGCATGAGGGTGATAGGGTGTTGATTTCTTGTGTCTAATTTGGTACTCTTCAACCAGCTTGGTGATTAGATCAAAAGTGAATTGTGGGCCTTAATTAGTGACTATTTCTCTAGGTACTCCATACCTAGTAAATATATCTTCATATAAGAACTTAGCCACATTACCATCTCTAGAAAATTTCAAGGCCTTTACTTCAACCCATTTAGTCAAGTAGTTAGTATAAATAAGGATGTATTCCTTGTTATTGGATGTAGGTGAGATCAGTCCAATGAAGTCTAAACCCCATTTGTCAAAAGGTGCCAATGTCAATTGAGGTTGTAAGGGCATCTCATCAATCTTTGTTGGTCTTCCCATCTTTTGACACCTATCACAACTCCATGTGTATTTAATTGAATCTTTATGCAAAGTTGACCAATAATAGCTAGTTGTGAGGATCTTAAAGGTTGTTCTTTTTGCTACAAAATGACCTCCACATGGCTCATCATGGCATGCCTTCATGATGTCAAAGATCTCATCCTCCCTAATACACCTTCTCATGAAGTTATCAGGGCCAATATAAAATAGATAACCAAATACCTAGGAGTATGGGAAACATTTGTGAACTAACTGTATTTTCTCCCTTGGAGAAAAGTGTGGTGGAATTTGCCTTGTGACCAAATAGTTGGCAATATCTACATACTAGGGTACTTTTACTTATAGAGAAAACAAGTGTTCATCTGGGAATGAATCATCCACCACTTCTTATGTTGATTTTGTTGGAAATCTTGATAGGAAATTTGTCACTACATTTTCTTTGCTAGGTTTGTCTACTATGGTAATGTCAAATTCCTATAAAAGAAGTACCCATCTCACCAATCTACCCCCAACTACTAGCTTGTTCGTAAAGTACCTAATTTTTGTATGGTCTATATGAAAAAAGACCAAATAACCAATAATATAGAACCTAAATTTATTAATAGCATATACTACAACAAGAATCTCTTTTTCTGTTACAGTGTAGTTCAACTCTACTCCTCGAAGATTCGTGGTTATATAATAAATTGCATACTCCTTATTGTCTTCTTTCTGACCCAAAACTACTCCAATAGAAAAATTTGAAGCAATTGTATGTATGTGAAAAGGTAGAGTCCAATCAGATCCTCTCAATACTAGTGCTTGTGTCTGATCTTTCTTCAATTCTTCAAAGGAGTGTTGACACTCAAATGTCCATTCAAATTCAATGTCCTTACTCAGCAAAACAAATAACAGTGCAACAATCTTACTAATATATTTGATAAATCATATGTAGTAGCCTACATGGCCAAGAAAACTTTTGATATCTCTTTGTTTCTAAGGAACATATAAGGTAGATATCATCTCTATTTTGTGTGGATCAACATGAATTCCTACATTGGATATAAATTGTCTCAACACAATTCCCTATGTCGTCATCATGAAATATTTTTCATTGTTGAGTCACAAGTTGTGTTCCTTACACCTTTTCAACAATTTTTCTAGATTATTGAGAGCTTCCTCATAAATTTCACTATAAGTAGTGAAGTCATCCATGTACATCTCCATGCAATCATGTGCATAATAAAAAAATATGTTGAGTACCACTCTTTGAAAGGTAGTTGGAGCATTGCATAAGCCAAAGGGCATAACAGAGTAAGCATAAGTTCCCTAAGGACATGTGAATGTAGTCTTGTCATGATCCTCTAGAGCAATTTTAATCTGGTTATAACCACTAAAACCATCAAGAAAATAAAAGTACTTCTTCCCAGCTAGAGAATTAAGTACTTGATCTATGAAAGGCAGAGGAAAGTTGTCTTTCCCAATGGTTGTATTCAATTCCCTATAGTCTACACAAAATCTCCATTTACCACCTTTCTTGGGAACAATTACCAAAGGTGAGACCCATTCACTATCTAATATTGGATAGATAAAACTTGCATCAAGGAGCTTTTGTAGCTCAACTTTCACTATCTCCCTTAAGGCAGGATTCATACATCTCTATGGTTGTTAAATGGGTCTATAGCCATCATTAATATAGATCTTGTGCATACAAAAATCAAGATCTAATATGCCTTTCATATCATGGTAATCCCATGCATATGTTGTTGAGTGTGCCTGTAGCACTGTCTGTAGAGAGTTTTGTTGCTCTTCTATCAAGGCATTATTTATATTCAACATTTTCCCAAGCATTATTTCCAATTCCCTGGATGATTCTTGGATGCATGAGAGGTCAAGGCTTGGTATAATGGGTAGACATTGTTGAGGTAGTAATGAACGGAATAGTTGAGATATTTCTTTTGTAGAATTGGTGGGTATAATACTTTGCAAGGGGTCTTGTAGGCATATGAGGTAGTCTTGTAGGCATATGAGGTAGTCTTGTTGCTGCGGGCTCCTGCCACAATCATTTTGAATTATGTGAGCAATAAGTTCATCCTCATCCTGGTCATCCAATAAGGGGCTGCACTTTATAGTCATAAATGTTTGTAGAGAATAGTTATCTTCCTCATACAAATTGGGCCAAATAGTTTTCTCAAGGTTAGCATAAGGTTGGGTCGGTGGATAAAGAACCAAGTTCTTTGTGACTATTCCATTGGATATCATCATTTTTCCAGACATACAACCTATAAATGCATTGATTGTAGCTAACTAAGGTTTTCCTAGGATGAGTGGGTAACTTGCAAGATTAACTTTAGGTTGTAGCACTATAAAGTCAATAGGATATTCCCAAGAATCTAATACAATCACCAAGTCTTGAATAATCCCCTCAGGCTTGACCGTTGACCTATCAGCTAGCATAGAACAATTTGTGTGGGCTTGAGGTTGACTAACTATAGCAACTACATTGTTTATTTTGTCATGACATTGATTGCAGCCCCCGAGTCTATAAAAGCATTCTTAATGAGGGTTCCATTCATCTTTACATCCACTACTGGACTACCAAGATTTGTATACTTAGGGACAATAATGTTCCCTAACATGATATCTGCAAGGTTTCCCAAGACATGAACTGTCTAAGGACTTTCTTTTTCTACCTAGTTTCTTAAGACACATACCCCTTACAGTCTTGGTATAGATAAGGATGTATTTAATAGCTTGGATAAGTGGAATCTTGATGCTCACATATTTTGATTGACCTAAAAGATATGTCCCAACCTTTATTTGATGCTTTTGAATAGCTAGACATTCAGGAAAAGGTGGCTTAGGACTTGAGGTAGTTTGGTGTACCAGATGTGACTCAAGTTCCAAAGGTGATTTTTCTAAAGCTTCAACTACAGGTTCCTCATCCTCCATTTCTGTAATTTGAGGGGATGATGGTCCAACAAGTTGTTTTCTTGATTTGAGGTGGGCATCACTCACCTCTACCACATAGGTGGGGTATTGCATATCTTCGTTAGTATAAGCCTATTGAACAAGCTTAGTGTTAGGGTTAGGTGCAAGTTGGGAAGGTATTTTTGGTTGCTTGGGTGGTTGATTTGTAGGATTTTATGGAGGAATTAAAGCTTGTTGTTGTGGTGGAGGAGGAAGAATAGGTTGTTGATAGTTCATATTTGGCTGTTGTCATTGCTAGCCTTTCTGCCACTAAGGTTACAACTAATTTTGTTGGGTTGGCCATTGTGGATTATAATTGGAACCTTGAATTTTTTTTTTGTGGCCAAGGGTTTAGCTGTTGGTTCCAATTTGGCTGAGCTTGTGGCCATTGTTAAGGGTTTTTCCATTGGTTTTGGTTTTCTTTCTAGGGCTGAGAGTTCCAAGAAAAACAGTTTTAATTCCCAATAAAAAAGGATGAATTTGCTTACCACTCTCTTACATTTGCAATTTGCTTTTCTTTTCCTGCAACTTGGACAATATTCAATGAGCATAGCCTCAACTTCCTCATGCTTCTTCTTAATGTGGAGAGTATCCAAATAAGTTTCTAAATGGCTAATGATATCCCCTTTCATGTTGGATAACAGATTGCTTAGCTCTATTTTGAAACCCCTGTAGACGATTTACCAATAATGGATGTCCTATCTCCTCTTGTCCTTTTAGTAAAGGCCCTAGAATAATTCTTGTAGACCCTAAAAATTTCTTCAAATGGTATGTTAATTATCTCCTTGCCCAATGAGGGTCAAGGAATCCATGCAGTCATCATTAACTCCCATAAAAAAGACTAACTTGAGGGACTCTTCTGACAACTTATTTTGTGGGTTTTTCTTCAGAGCAAATTGAAATATCTCCACATAATCTTCTAAGGGCTCATCATCCTTTTGTGACATTCCAAAAATTTCATTTTTCCTCCTATCATGTCCCCTGCAATAGTCCTGATACTTTTCCAAGAACTTAATCTTCATAGTGTCCCAATCAAGAAAAATATCCTAGCCTAATCCCATGAACCACCTTAAGGCTACACCCTTAAGAGTTGTAGGGAAGATTTTGAGCCTATGAGCATTAGTAGTATAATCACAACTTCGACACAAGACCTCAAAATCAAAGAGAATTGTACCTGGGTCTTCAGTCATTAACCCATAAAAGAATAGCAAGATTGAAGGACAAATGTTCTTCAACAATGTATCCCTTTCTTGGTTAGTGATAGGAAACTCAATTTTTTCTCATTCAGGTTCATCATCCACTGTATCCCCCATGGTGCGATATGTTCCTTCTGTACATGTGCTAGATATTGGTGACAAGAAATTTCTTCTTTAATATTATCTTCACTCTAAGTACTAGATTCACCAACTTCTAATATAGTTGCTCAATGTGTAGAGGGAAGGAATCTACCCAAGGGGTCTCTTTGCCTCCACATACATGTATGGCTTTATAACGTAGCGGTCCTGCACAATGTTGGTGTATCTCTGGTGTTGGAAAAAGATTAAGGCTAACAATAATAATGTTGGAAACAAAAATTAACTATGAAAGTTGTGAAAACAATTTTATGAAGATAGCACCATCCCCAACAACGACTCCAAAAATGTAGAGTCAAGGCTAATGTATTGTAAACTTGGTAGAACTTACACAATTCAAAGGTTTAACTAACTGAACAATCCACTCAACATTTCTCAAGACGACATTAAATTTTCAACCCAAGGCTTCTAAGCTTGTGATAGTGTGGCATTATATATGCCTTCAAGGACTCATAACTACTTAAGCTACCCTACTCAAGTTATTCTACTTGTTGGAAACTCATAGAATTACAAAATAGTGAAAGACAACCAAAAATAATGGCTACGGTTACCTACAACTTAGACTATAACTAAAATGTTACTAATGAAACAATGTTGTAATAACTCAAAACTAATAAAAACTAATAACTCGACTAAAGTAATCTCTGGAGTACTACTGGTTAACCCTTGCATGCATATTCATAAGCATTCATTAACAATAAGCAAGATATGAATTTCCAATTAACTTGCATATGATTTATGAAAGAATGATAAACTAATAACAACTAACAAAAATGAATACCTAGAAAATGAAGTGATGAACAATACCTTGAGTGGCCTGCTCAAGTGACTATTCTCACTCTAATTAAATTCAAATCTAGCTAATAGATTTCACGCATCCCATGAAATCAACTCCATTCATTGCATATTCATAAAAGGTTACAAAAGATCTTTCCATATAGATTGTACTCAATCCTTATGAATATTCCTCATGTTTTGAACTTGAAAGTAACTGATAACATAAAACTAAAAAATCAATTAACTATCCTATGAATTCAACCAACAACTATATACAAGATTGAGGGAATCTTATTCAAAGCAACAAATTTAACCAAAATCATTAACTCCACTCCCAGATATTTAGAGCACAGAGTTCAAATAGCTTTATTCAACCTATAACCGAAAAGGAAAAGGAATCATAATAGGACTTAAACTCTGTCAAAATAGAATTGCATGTAAGCATACAACCATTTGTCAAAATCCTATAAGTGAAGTCCATACCTCTTCTTCAACATTTATTAACTGGTCATAATAACACCGTGTTCAATCTTCATCAATTGTCTTTAATCAACAATCATCATGTTCAACTTAACCTGGAGCTTCCCTTGTTTTGATGTCCAGTCATTCATTTTGCTACAAGTTCATCCCACAACTGTTGCATGTCATGGTTCCACTTTAGCTCCAAACAAGTTAATTTTACATAGTATGTACACACAAATAACTATCATAATCAAAACGAAGCATTCCATCAACATTTCATATATATCTTCATATAAATCATATAGTACTTATATATTATAACCATAATTTTATCATTGCATTTAAGGTTCAAGTCTACATAATAGATATGAAAGGATAGTATAGTGTAGGAGCATTGTTTAAAAAGTTTATCTAAAGGTATCTCAAAATATGTATAAAAACAATAGAAAATAAGCTATTATCTGGACCTATCACCTGACATAAATGAGGTGGAACTTGACTCCACGAAGACTCGCCTATCTCACCCTATGCTAGAGGACTAGTATGTTATATGAGGCTATGAGTGAGGGAACTAATCCGTAACAATGTATCCACCTCAACACTCTCCTTCACAATGGAAGAGATTGTCACATGCACATACGTTGGTCTAGTGAGTGGTCTCGTTGGCCACTGTGCATCAATACATGCCCCCACTCTATCTTGTGTGGAGCCCCCACCTCTACCCTAGAAGTCCCCCATGTCAAAATAGTTTTGGATTTTATTGAGCACAAACGAGCACAGTAGAGCTTCCTGAAAAAATATTGTGGTACCTCATTATTGTTGCATGGAGGATTTTCAAAAACCATCCACCACCTTTCCCAATTTAAATAGTTATTTATCCCTTGGTGGCTACACCAATGGATAGGGAACCTCTTGCATATAGGATGTAAGGGTCGATTCATTTTAAGGTTTATGAATAGTGCACACAAGTTAGATTTTATAATTTTTTCATCTTTAACTTGTTTATATGATAATTTGTCTACATAAAATTTTCTAAACTTTTGTCTCTTCTCCGACCAATTAGTTATTTTCTTGCTAATTGAATCTACATGAAATATTATGGGTTGAAGTGATTGAGCAAGCACATAACTTCTATGTGAGGTTGTGCTTGAAGGATCTCTCAACCTTGCAATTAACTCAATTTTTTTTTTGTTATTTTC
Source organism: Sequoia sempervirens (assembly GCA_007258455.2). Classification (NCBI taxonomy): domain Eukaryota; kingdom Viridiplantae; phylum Streptophyta; class Pinopsida; order Cupressales; family Cupressaceae; genus Sequoia; species Sequoia sempervirens. Next base: position 566,325,914 of record VDFB02193867.1, on the reverse strand, counting down.
AATTTGTGGGTTAAATTTTCTTGAGTTCTTGGAGCATGATGAGGAATTGTTGGAGGTAATTGTTGAGGTTGTTCTTCAAGAGGGATTTGAGCATGAGGTGAATTAGGATTTTCAAGAGGATTTTGGGGTGCATTAACAATTCCTAAATATTAAATAAATTTACATCAAAAAACATATTCAAAGGACATATTTAATATCAAATTCACACAAAAAACAACAATAAAGGCAAGGACTACGAACAACCTCAACCTGAAAAAGAAAGGCAAGGAGGAAGGTAAGAGCTTGAAGGAGCCTCCGACCAAAGGAAAAAATGTGGTGAGCAAGGACTCTATGGGGGATACGGTGGCTACGGAGACAATGGTTATTGGTTGTGATGTCATCATTCAGCGCTCTGGTAGGCTGGCCAATAATAGGAAAAAAGTGCATGTTAGGAGCAGTCAGACAACAAAGATAGCAGGATTGAAGAGGAGTCAGAGGGTGAGGAGGGGAGCATGTAGAGGACCCAACTCCATTCCTGACATGGGAAAAGTTCAAAAGGAGGTTTCGGCCTCTCAATCTTTAGAATTGTTGGATGTTGAGCTGCATGTTGATCCCAACAAGACTGTGGTTGGAGGGGAGGAGCTTTGTGTGTTGAAGGAAAGATTTGATAAATTGGACAAAAAAAATTGTGGTTTGACCCGCTTCACGGTTACGCTGGTTCACTATGTCACCAGTACCCTGTCAGCGATTATGAAGGATGAGATGGACATGAAAAAGACTAAAGACCATCAGGAATGGGTCGGAGATGATGTTGTTCATCTCTTGTCAAAGAATTGGGAAGATGCCAGTTAGTCTGTTGTTGGTCCATTGTGTCTATTTTTTGGCTTAGTGTTTTTTGATGTGTTTTTGGTCTTGGACTCTATTGGCCCTAGTGGCTCTTTGTGAAGGGTACAACACCCTATAAATGTTGCTTACCTAATAAAAAAAATAACTTACTCCTTTGACCTACCTGATGTCATGGCAATATTTTGACAAAGATTTGGCAAAAAATAGAGCGGCTTTTGCATTCTTGGAATGCGAGCATGTCTTGGAGGGTTTGTAGGCCGCAAACCAAATTAACAAAAAATGATAAAAATGAATTGAAATGAAGTTTTCTTTTACGTTTTTCTTAAATAAGCAATAACATGAGTGTGTTAAAATGCACTCACATTATTGCTCATTAAAGAAATAATGTGAGCACATTATAACATGCTCATGTTATTGCTCATTGAAGTAATAACGTGAGCACATTATAGCTTCTTTTTTTTTTTTTGAAAGTGTGGTGGCCACTTTTTGGCCCCTCATCATTCTACACCCGCCCATGAGTAAATGACAAGTTGTGGTCACTTTATCCACT